>ML677339.1:7141578-7500950 GCA_007922305.1 Dermatemys mawii
CGGCATCCGACGAAGTGGGTATTAGCCCACGAAAGCTCATGCTCTGAAAAAATTTCAGTTAGTCTTTAAGGTGCCACAGGACTCTTTGTCACTTCTGCAATTCCAGACTAACACGGCTACCCCTCTGATTCTATATTACCTGTGAATCTGAAACCATCCTTCAACTTAATTATGACTCAAGTAAACAGTAGAAATATCAGAAGAAAACTGATGGCCATCTTTTTATATCTCTCTATAATAAATCTACACTTTGAGTAATACAGGAATAGTTCACTCCTTTAATTGGCAACAAATATTATAAAACATACAGTTCATTGGGTTTTGTCTGAGCATGGTGATGTATGTGTATTGTCTGCTGCTACAGCTTCTATCAGTAGAGGGTGCTAAAGATTTTCACAGATGACTCTTCTGCTTATGTAAATGTTGATATATTAAATACAGACATTTGCATTTGAAAACAGCTACACACAAGGGGGTGTTTGTCCAGCTTCAATCAATAAACAGATCTACAAGTAAATGTTGAGAAGAGCCTGCCACTTGGTTTTTATCTCACTCTCTCCACTTGTGCAGACATCTCAAAACAGCCTCTAGGATAAAAATACTACAAGATCCTTATATTGTACAGTAGGTCATGTGTGTTGGGTCATAAATGACTGTACTTCAATATTTCCCCCAGAATGTCCAGAAGTGGACACATCACTGTGGCCAGCCACTTTAAATGATGCTGTGAAAAGGGCAGAGGCTTCCTTAAGGTGATGCGTGCAGAGAAAGTCGGACATTCAAGTCTGAAAACATGCTGTAGGAAATAAACTGGGTAAATCTGGTTTTCTTTTAAAGTAAACTGATTTAATCTGTGTATGTACGGAGGGAGAGGTATCGATCCTCTTCAATATACATACATTTACATAATGTACCAGATGCTACTGCAGTGGTCCCCAAACTTTTGAGGGTTGCGCACCCTTTACCCCTGTCTGTGCTCTGCCCACTATCTCCCCACCCCAGCGCTGGGAGCAGGGCTGTGGCTGGAGGGGGCTGCAGACAGAGGTAAGGAGGTCAAGACTGGGGCCACAGCTGGGGCTGGGAGTGGAGATGCACCTGGGCTGCAGTGGGGTCCAGCAGCCAGGCCCACAGCCAGGTGAAGCTCCACTCCTGGCCCTGCCTCCGGCGTTGGCCGCAGGAGGGGAACAGAGCTGCAGCCGAGGCTGGGGGTGGGGCTGGGAGCAGAGCCATGGCGGGGCTGGGGATGGGGCCTGGTGTGAGGCCGGGGATGCTGATGGGACCAGAGCAGAGCTGGGGGTGGGGAGGAATTGGGTGGCGTTCCCTTCCCACCCCTGTGGGAGCTGTCCTGGCCCCACCGTGCGCACAAAGGTTCCTCTGCATCCCGCAGGGAGGCATGCCTCACAGTTTGGGGATTCCTGTGCTACAGGAATCGGAATTTCAGAAATGTGTATAATAATAATAATAATAATGAAAATGCTGCTACATTTATCTCTTCTACTTGTTAAAACATGTTATCAGAAGTGTCAAAATAATTGTACATCATAATTCTTTACACCTAACGACAAAAACCTACCACTTTCTAGCTTTCTGGCTTTAAGGAGTCTAAAGTGAAGATAGAAACTCTTTGCTTATTTATCAAGTTTTGTCAGTAAGTTTCTGGCCATCAAGGGATATGCACTCATCTTTCATGTGACTCTCTAGCTCAAAAGATAATAGATTTTCATTTAATTGTGTTTTACATCCACAATGCAGAAGGACCTTACAGCTTAATGCTAGGGTTTATAAATTCTGATTAATTTTAATACTGAGACCCCAGATGCCCATGCTAAAAATAATAATGGAGATAACTTTTTGATAATTCTCTTAAGCAGAAGGAATATCAGCCTTCAAGAGACAGTTCAGAATAAAATCAATATCACAAAAGGCATTAAACCTGGTTGTGACTAGTTTAATCAAAAGAATAGCTTTTAGATTTTGCATTTAGATTCTCAAGATCTTGGTAATGTAATAAGTTATTATCTTTTAACTTTCAGCTCTTATAACAGTTCATAACCAACTACTATGGTTACCTCATTAGTCAGAGAAAGTCTAATGAATGCTTCTGGTCTCTAGAAGGAATGTTGAAATGTTTTTTATCAATATCTTCAGGTAGGTAGATATCCATAGGGATACATGTTCAGCCTCATAACTATATACATGAAATTATAACCTTACTATAACATTACTATAACCATCACTATAACAGCCATGCTCAGTGCATCATGAGCCTTCCAAAGACACCCAACATGACAAACTTTGCATTGGATAACACACAATCCTTTCATAAAAATGAACATGTGCGTATTTCCCCGAGGTGTGGGGGCAGCATCATATAATATACCATGTATGGTATCACAGATCAGGGCAACTGTCACTGTATTTCCCCCCATCCCCCTCGCATCCCTTGAGGCACCCACTCTAAGCTTCCAGCTTCTCAGTTGTCCCCTCTCTTGGGTGAGACATGTCTCTATCTCTCCTGATGGATTTTTCCAGGCTGTAAGGTTCTCTATCTACACTGTGATATCCCCAGGAAGCCAGAGTCTTCACTTGATTTTCTCACTGAAGGCTTATGAACAATGTGCTTACCAGAAGTTATATGTCACAGCACAGCTTTTTATAAGAAAATACATGTATTCTCAAAGTGAAAGTTTCACAGGGATTTTTTTTAAAGTTCCCATATGCATCCTAAAAGCTTACCAGAGGTAACTCATTATCTTATGGGGCCTCAGTAGGTCAAAGTCTTCCCAGGAAGGATTGGGGCGCCTTTTCAACAGATGGTCCTATCCATTTTCTGTATCATAAAGGAGGCTCTGAGATAGTTTGTTGGTCTTTGGAGAATCCAGTTTGAACAAGTGTATGTGAGCCTCTCCAGGCGGCGGTACCTCTCTGGAGATGTTACAACTTAAGTGAATTTTCCTAATCACCTCTCTGAGTAATTCTCTCCCCCATGCCGACTCTGTTCTTAGTTTCTGGAGGAGCTGTGGGCACCCTTCCATATGGAATTAGTCTCTTGCCCACAATGATATTTAAACTTAATATAGTGATATCTACTAAAGATATTGCAGGAAATTGCCATATCTGTCACAAAATGGCATTTAGCAGAGTTAAGAGGATAGCACATCAACATTTTGGAAAAAAAGATCTCAGATTGACAACACAGAGTTAGTAATTTTTAAATGATTTATATTAAAGTTCTAAACAAGCTTAGTCTAAGAATCATTTGTCTGATAAATCTGTAGTTGCTTAAATGCCACTTTCTCCACAAAGGATAGAGATAACGAGGGCTCTAACCATAAAGGAGAGCATAGAAGGAGTTTTGTGATGCACCACTGTGAGTCTAAAAGCATTTTGTCTGAAAGGATGATTAATATTTACTTTGTACAAACATTCTTTCCTCATAATAAAGACCATCTGAATGTAGATGCTTACCGATGATAACTGAAGAAAGGAAAGCTGTTAAGAGAAATTATATGGGAAACACTTAGGGCTTGTCTGCGTTATCCGCAGGATTGACTGGCAGCAATCGATCAAGTGTGGGGGTCGATTTATTGCTTCTCATATAGATGCGATAAATTGACCGCTGAGTGCTCTCCCGTTGACTCCGGTACTCCACTGGAGTAAGAGGCACAGGTGGAATTGAGGGGGGAGCATCAGCTGTCAACTCACTACAGTGAAGACACTGCGGTGAGTAGATCTAAGTACGTTGACTTCAGCTACGTTTTTCATGTAGCTGAAGTTGCATAACTTAAATCTATTCCCCTGCTTCCCTCCCACCAGTGTAGACCAGGCCTTAGTCTTTATGGGTCCCACTAAAATGATATTCTGGAAATACATGTGTAGATATAACACATTGCAGATTCAAAGAACTTAACCTCTTATGTCTTCCTGAAGTCCCATTTTTTGACAGTTCCTGTATGGCTCATTTGGGCAAAGTTTTATAAATTAATATTTACTTCCAGGGTACATACTTTGTTGCTTCTGTAGGCCAAGCTCAGTGTACACTTCAGGGGCTCCTTGATTTTTTCCCCTTACCCTGCACTCCCACAAGCTCCTTATATGCCATCCTCTCATCTCTGTTTATTTCAGGGACTCCTTGTATCCCCTAACTCCCTCCTTTGGAGGCAGCAGTGAAAAATTATCCTGTTATATTGAAACAAAGGAATGCCATCAAATTGAGGGTAAGACCTTGCTTTGCTGCTTAGTTCTTGCAAACTGCGCTCTCCCCAAAAATAAGTAGTAAAAGGAAATAATAAATAGATATGAACAGTGAGGGAGAAAATAACCTCTTTAGAATAAGGTGCTATCAACCCCCCTGTCTGTATAATCTGAAAACTGTCAATGTCTACTTTCTAACCCAAGTCATTGGCTGAATCTGATTTTCTCTCTCTACTGTTGTTTTCCCAGGATTCTCACTGAAACATGACAGCTATATCTCATTGAGATTTTCCTGGCTAATTGTTATAAGTGAATAATAAAAAAAGAGATGATTTTCTTCCTCTCAATTTTCCTATTCGTTATTGATTTTGCAAAAGTCAAAATATGCTGAGAGTTGTCACTGAAATTCCACCTAAGGGGGTTAACCCAGATTGAATAGCATACCCAAAAATGTGAGCTAAAGATATTTAGGTATTTTCTTTAATAAAAGAAGAATTTAAAATCCATTCCTACCTGAAAGTTAGAAAGTTCTATGTGAAAGGAGTCTCCGTTCAATTACTAATGGAAATGTGTCCCCAAAACAAGTCATCCCCACAAACTGTACTAATTTGTTGCACTTTTACCATAGGCCAAGAATTGAATGGGGATGAAATTTGAACCATTCTTTTAGTCATGGAAGTAGTTCTTTTAGGTCTGATCTGAGGCAATGTGGATAAACTTGGTTAGTGTCTATTATGTGAAAAGGTATAGGAATTCAATCTTTCACATTTCAGGGACACGCTACATTCACTTGAATCAATTTTTAAGCAGAAAAAAAAAGGAAGTTTCTAACTCTTTTAGAGGGAATTTGTAATTTGGCTGCTTAGCCCTTGTACTGGACTCAAAATTGCCCAGGTATTTCTGTATTGGGGAATTGGAAACCCCAACTATGTCAAGGTTGGAAAAAAGGCAGAGGATGCATTTAAAAATGACTTTATTATAACCAGCGTACTATGAACTAGTTAAAACCTTCCTAGACTCAGAAGCACAGTACTTGTCGGGGTCTGACTGACTCCATGTTTATACAATGAAAATAGTTAGCCACAGCAATAATATAAAAGGCACAAACACAGAAAAGTGGCAGTAAATAGTCTACTACTGTGAACAAATGGAGTTTACTAAGTTTTGACCCTTCAAACCTTTTTGATGCATTTTTCTGTCTTGTTCTCTGGAGCAGATATAACATCTTTCTTGTTTCTTAGATTTTGGATAAGTACCCAGCACACTAGATGCTGCTTACCTAGAAGCCTCAGTAAAGGCTGCAATATTCCTTTCTTGTACCAGTGGTTCACCATTTCTGTACCTGGATCCCTGAGAAACACCCATCTCTTACACAAAAATGTATTATGCCATGTATGGTTCAACAAAAGCCAAACAATGCGTGCATTCAGACATGCAATGTGAATGTTCAATGCAACAGTGAGTCTTTGCCACATCAACAGCATCTGTCAAATATGGGCTTGCTAGAGAATGCATCTGTCAGTTGTGTCTTGTCCAGAAACTCTTTCTACCAAGTGCAGGCTTCCAAGCAAATAAGTCTGACAGTGTTGTCTACGAGGACACTGAATTTGCTGTATAATTGTGATGATACCTGGGGCAATGTTGTGTGGCATTTTACAGGACCCTGAGGTCTTTTCTGTGCATTTTTTGAAAAAACAAAACCCACTGAAACTATGATACTATAAACAATACTGAAAGATACCTGCCTCAAAATAAAAACAATCTGATGCTAGAATTCCTGAATAATTGATTTTGGGTCTAACTGACCCCATTACCTTTAGGGTGACATTTTTTTGCGACACAAAATCACAAGTAGTAAGATAAAACAATGTGGAAAGAATGACCTCATCCTAGTCTGAGAATACTTAATATATGAAGAGGCAATTATTTGGCACAAAAATTTGTATTGACATTTTTGTGCACATTAAGGTCAGATCGAAAAATATCTGGTGAATTAGGAAACAGTGGTTGTATCCTGGCCATACAAGTCACAAGTTGCAGGAAAAGTTCAGATTTTTATATATACCTTGAGTTTTAAATATCTTTTTAAAGGAAAAATGCACAAGGGAATGGGAAACAGTAGCACAGGTTCATTACCACTATTACTCGCTCTGTTGGATTGTTGTACGGTATAGCTGTAATACAAAAGATTACTCATGTCATATGGTTTAAGTTGTTATGATGACTCACATATATAAATATAATTTTTAAAAGTTTACCCTTAGCACAAGAATGGTTCAGTTAGATATAGTACGTTAGGATAAGCCCTTTTGAACTACAACTGCAGACGGCTTTCAGGATTGTGTTTTGCACCATTAGGCAGAAACAGCTGGATTTGTTTCAGGCGTGGCAAATCTATTTCAAACAGAGATGAGGGCCTAATTATAAATCTGAGGGGCCATAGGAACTTCAACAGAGAGTTTGACCTGAGTTTTAATTGTCATAACATTGGATGTTTATGTGAAAGGTCTGATAAACTTACTCAGTTTTATAGGCAATCCTGTGTAAAGAAAACTCTGAATTTTACAGATAGTCATTTCAGGGTAAGGTAGTGACTATTTGTGAAACTGATTTTCATTTTAACATTTACACATTAAATCTAGCCTGGACTTGGCAACAAATACATCAGAACAGGCAGAAAGGTTAGAAGTTGTAGGATTGTTTGATATGTTCTAAAGGCACCTATTATGTTTGGTCAATAGAGGGAGCGAGTGTGTTTATGTGATGGATATGGAGGTCTGGGGGAGAAGAGAGACTGTGTGTGTGATGGGAGGCAGGAAAGCATAAAAAGTGGTGTGTGTGTGTGTGAGAGAGAGAGAGAACAGGAATTGGATTGGATGGAGATAGAGAGATCCTGAACTGAACTTTCTTTGAATGCATTCAGAGTTTGGGATTTTTCAAAAGTGCTTGGTGTTGGTCTAGCTCTGCATCCATTGGAGTCAACAGTAAAACTCACACTCACTTCACTGGGAGCAGATTTAGACCAATGATGGGTGGTTTTGAAAATACTACTGTAAATGTTCCAAAAATACTCCCCCTCCACCCCCGCTTTCTTCATGTCAATCAGGAACCTTAAATCTGTTCTGTTTCCCCATTAATATATATTCATACAGGAGGCAGACAATTTAGACTTTCCCTTGCTTGTGCCATAGCAACAGACCTTTTTAATGTCACATCTTTTCCTGGAGAATACTATTACACTATGAGGATAAGAATCTGCGGTAGGCCATGCTTCCCTTTTCTGTAAAGAATCTAAAGGAACTTCAGTGTTCTCTAGTTTGCACTTCAGTTGGTTGGTGCAACAGACTCCTTTCTGTTTTTACAAAATTATTTACCAAGTTCATTTTAAACTAGATTGAAAATGGATTGTTTAGGTAAAGTTCAACCGGTATTAAGGCTATAGAGTTAATAACTTTGGCACATAGTATACGGTTACATCAGCTAATAATAGTTTCTTCAGTTATTTGTAGGATTTTTCCCTAGCAGTTTAGTCTATTTCCAATCATACTGAGTATTACTGATAGTGAAGTCATGAGCCAGCTACTTTATAGTACTTATCTGAAAGAAAGGAATTTTTGATGACCTCTTATGCTTAAATGCATGAAAAAGGTTGTTCAAAAACCTCTACAATACTTTCCTTTAATTACACTAATATTCTTGTTTCTTTTAGTTATCTGTTCCCACATATGACTCATCTGCCCAGCACTTCAGCATTTCTGGGAGAGTGGATGAATTATGTGGATGTCTTTATAAAACTAGGTTCAATTACTAGAACAAGCACAATATATAGTTTATAAGAAAAGTTTCTACTGTTGTAATGTTCTTCACTAGAGGAATTACTAAGAGAGAGCAAACTAGACAGATCAAATTAGATTGCCAAGATTAAAAATAAATGAATCACTTGTATGAATAAGAATGGCATCTACAGATATGCTCACTAGGGTAAAATAGGAACAATCTATTCTTTTACCACAGATTTGTTTCTGCAGGGTGGAAATAATTTCTCTCTCATTTATGACTTTGCAAAATTAGTTGCAATGTTGGTGGTTTTACATTGATATAACTATCTGGCACTGGCTGTGGATGGAGACAGTATACTGGACTGGATGAATGAGGAAACAATTCTGAAGCCAAGACTTTCATAAATAGGTACCCAAAGATAAGCTTAAATCCCTGTTTAGACACCTAAATGAATGGCCTGATTTTCAAAAGTATTGAATATCCCACAACTCCCACAGACTTCATGTTTCAGTTGGAGTTGCTGGATTATCGGCACTCTGGAAAATCAGGTTGCATCTTTAGGTACGTAAACATACACTCAGGTGGCAAATGGGAGAGAACTGGAGCTTTCTTAGTTTTGGATAAGCCTATGAATTTTTAGATGCAAATTCCAAATGAACCTGAAATCCACTCTTCAGAAGTTTGCTCATCTCCAGAAAGCCTCTTGCATAGGTTGGGGAGGGGTGGCTATGAATGAAGAGAGAAGAAGGGCTAGAAAGATTGCTGGCTCATTAATATACAAGGAAAGCAGACAAAGTATCTGGTGAGAGTGAAAAATCTGAGCTACAGAATTACTCTTTTAAAATCTGTTTTAACAAGAGAAATAAAGGAGAAACGTGTGACTGATTAGGAAGCAATGAAGACCTTGTCGATGTATTGATAAAATGCAGCTAAGGGAATACTCGGAAAAATTACATTTATACAAATCAACAGGACTGAAATCCTGTATGTCCAAGAGAGGGAGTTAGGTAATGATCTTACTGAGCCACTAGCAATTATTTTTGAAAAGTCATGGAGACTGAGGAGGCATCAAAGACCTGGAAAGATAGCACATATGGCATTGATCTTTAAGGGGAAAAAAATGCTCCTGGCAGTTATCAACTGACAAGTCTAACTTCTGTCCCTAGTAACATTCAACAAATATTAAGGGATAACATATTCATTAATAATAAAGAGCATTGATTTTTTTGAAGATCAAATTAAGCCAGATAAACTTGATTTCATTTTTTGATCAAATTGTAGGATGAGTGGTTGAGGCAAATTTAAATATAGGTAAGATGTTTAACTTTAGTAAAACATTTGATTCAGTATCTGTCTTATCTGAATAATTAATTCCAGTTGGCTTGGTAAGGAGCACTGTCTTATGGACTGAAAATTAGTGGAGGAACTGTAGAAAAAGCAAGGAGTATATTGAACATGTCTGGTACTATGCTGCAGAGATTTGTGTTAAGTGTGGTTTTAGTCAACATATCCTATCTTGTGGGGTTGAGGTGGGGGATAAAGAACACACTTCTGACACTAAATTGACAGGTGTGACTCAGCAGTGTTAATCTAACGAGTCCCCATAAGTTTGTAACAAGGATTCTACAACCTGGGGTTTACCCCGCCCTCAGCATCTAGTTATGGATGCTGCCTTTTACCAACCACTCTCTCATAACTCTTCCCCTGAGCACCTGAGCAAGCAGAAGGGATATTGAAACTGGAGAAAACCCTTGTGAACTGGGGACTTTCCTGTACTCCTGCACCCAATCGTAGTTGCACCTTTGAAGAGACGAAAATACTCAAAATGCCTGCCTAAGGAATGAGTTAGGGGACTATGGTTTGCTCCAGACCCAGTAGGTCAATGGAGCCTTTTCATTCACTGCAAATAGGTGTTGTATTAGGCCCTTGATAATGCTGGTCACCTTGATTTCCAGGATGATGTTAACCATCATAATTTGTATTAATGGGTCTTCATGTAACTCAGTAGACAAATTCAGGAAGAACAACATTTACCACTCTGGCCATAGAGCCATTTGCCTATTTGTGTTGATTGAGCGGCACGTTGTTTTCATGCTGACGCTGTGCTTCCAGCTATTCCATGTGATTCTTCTCAAAGTTGTGGTGCTGACCATTATGGCATTGCAGCATGGAATCACCAGTTGCTCAAAGGTTGAGTCCGAAATGTTCATTTTGTGCCATTTTTGTTTGAGTATCTTGAAGGGTTCATTCTGTCCTCCATGCTTACGATTACTGAGCTTAATACAGAAGACAAGACTTGTCTTGATAGATGAATCTCAAGCATTTGAATTACATGACCAGTCCATCTCAGTTGTGCATAGATCAAATGAGCCTCAAAGCTTTGAGGTTAGCTTTGAGGCTAACCAAATTAGCTTTCACCAGGACTTGAGTGCTGGTAATCCAGTACTGCCATCTGATGCTTAGCAATTGTCATAGGTGTTACAAATGGAAATAGTCAAGCAGACCAGTCCTTTAGTTGTAAGCTGGACTATGTAGCTTTTATAAATGGTTCCATTGCATCTGGGCCTTTTCTATACTGGCTAGCCAAATAACATTTAAATCATTTAAACTATCTAACCATGTTTAAGCACTGCTAATTAACTTGACTTTCATATCAGTTAGAAGAAGTCCAGGAGAGATTAGTGATGGGCTAAGATGTCTGCTTTGAATGAGCACCCAAAAGTCTGCATGATTATTTAGTGTTATATGAACGTCCTGAGTTTTATGAATATCAAAATTGGGTTAGAATATATGTGAGAAGAAAGCGGAAGGGGAAAAATGACGCGGTAATACGAGGTACTAGAACTCTTCTGCACCCAAAGATTTTTTTCCCCATGTTTGGGGGTGAATATTTGAGTTGGTTCTTGTTATCTCATTTGTTCACTTACATGTATTAGAGATATGTGCGAGAAACAGAGCTGGGTGGGACATAGTTTTCCTGTCCTGTGAAAAATTTTGAGATTTCAAAAACTTTTCTTATTCTCCACTGGGCTGAAACTTTCAGTTTTTTTTTATGTGGGGGGAGAAAGACACTTCTCCTCCCTCGCAAAAACTAGTCAGTATCTGGTGATTAGGACACTTATTAGGAGATCCAGGTTCAAGTTTCTGCTCTGCTTGGTTTGGACCATGGGCTTGGACCTGAGTCTCCCATATCTCAGGTGAAAGCCCTAACTACTGCACTGTTGACTACTCTGGGGTAAGTCTTTCTCAATGTCTTTTGCTGAAATTTTTCCACTTTACATAAAAAAATTAAGAATTTACTGCGAAAGAGACAGACTCTATAGCTCAGTAACTAGGGCACTCACGTAGGAGTAGGAAAGTCAGGTTCGAGTCCTTACTCCAATACACATTTAATTATGCATAAAAAGTGGAACATCTCCAACAGGTGAGACTGAGAGGAGTGCACACTCTCTGTTTTTGTGGTGGGGATTGTGAGTAAGCCTTTCTCTCACTGTGCAACACACATGTAGGTTGTCCATACTTGCAGCTCTTGAGCTTGAAGTGCATGGCTGCCTCCAAGGTGCTGCCAATGGGGATTATGACAGCCCAGAATAATAACAGTTGTTGTAACATCTTGCATTCTCACCAGATCTCCATAGGGGTTGGGGTTGCTGGTAGATTTGCTCAGCCTATGGAAATCCTGAAATGGATATTTAATATCTAGCCTCTCATGGTGGCTCTCTTCTCCTAACTTTTATGATTTGGTAATATCATGAAGTTTGTCTATCAAAGGACAGAAAGACAAAGCCAAGGTAGAGAAGCAAAGAAGGAAGAGCAATATAAAGGAAAAAGTTTCAAGGTAAGTAGAAAAGAAGCTGATTAGGGAAATGAGTCTGGAAAATTAAGACTAGCAAGAAACATAAATGTCAGAGAGAACACAAGAAAAAAATGTGGTCTTAAAAAGGAATTGAGGACAAAGGGAGTTCAGGGGGAAAGAAGAAAAGACTAGACAACTGCTGAGGAATAAAATTAGAAATAATAGCAGACTCAAATCAATTTAATGTTCCAGACACAAGTATTCATGTGCTGAAAAAGAGACATTCTACAAAATAATGAAAATCTTTTGAAGAAGCTAAATTGTTCAGCATTTTAAATTAGTAAATCTATTATAAGCAATAAATTCTACCTTCAGTCAGTTTAACAAACAGGGTCAGAGCGTGCACAGTTGCAAAATCATATTTGATAACATACATGTATTGTATTTTCATATGCATGCAAGCAAGAAGAACTCATTTAAAGATGCATGCAATCCCAGAAAGAGTTTGAGTTTGTCATATCTAAGGGTAGAGGCTGTCGACTTAACCCAAATATATCCCAAACAATTACAAACCTGGCTAGAAATCTTATGAGAACTAATACTTACAGAGGAGGCTTTTGGTTACTACAGTGATGAGGACCACATAGGAACCTAGACAAACAGAGCAGACAGGCTTTTGAATTATCTGAGTGGAACCTTCAAAACTTTTGAAGATATTAAAAAACCCTCGATTCCCTCTCCATTTGTTTTTATCTTGCAGGAGCAGTGATATGGTATCCAAGTGTGTGTGTATATGTATATGTATATCTATGTGTAAGGAGGCGGTGTGGTTCCCGGGTGCCCCGAAGAAGGATGAGGTCTGCCGGACACTAGAGCGGGTGAAGCTAGGGAGCTCCAAGCCCACCTTCCCAGAAGGTCAGAGGCCAGATAGGAAGTATAAGAGCTGAACGACAAAGTGAGGCAGAGAGGTACCCACTGGAGAGGCCAGACACCATCAGCCCAGCTCCTGCTGGGGACACTCCAGCAACCAGCGGCGGACCTGGAGACTGGCCTGACAGGCCAACACTCAACACGGACCAGCATGTGGGAGAGTTGCTGAGCCCACCCCCAACCAGCTACCCCGAGGATCCAATGGTAATCGACCCTCTGAGAACATCACCTTGGCCCAGGTACCTCCAGAGGGGGAGTTCTGAAGTAATCCAGGTCTGGTTGCAGCACTGCCGGAACCCATATCAGTGTGTTGCAGCCAGGATCCACACTGACACAGCAACGGGCCTTTGGCCACTGCTATTGCCTCGAGTTGGGATGCAGTGGAGTGGGAGGACCTGCGTTTTCCCCCGCCCTCACCTCCAACCCTCTATGTGGGTGGCAATCTCTCCCTCTCCCAGGCTGTTTGGAGCCTGAAGCCTGGATGTGGTATTTACCTGTGTTTGCTCAGCCCCTGCCTGAGAGCCTGAGCCTTGGACTCTTTACTGTCCCATCCTGACCCAGGGCCTGGGCTTGCTGACTATATAAACTGCTGCTCACCCCATGCCTGAGGACCTGAGCCTTAGACTCTTTACTGCTATGCCCTGACCCAGGGCCTGGGCTAATTATCTGTTAATTGTTACCTGTGTGCTCTCAGCCCCTGCCGGACAGCTTGAGCCAGGACTCCTTTGGCCCGACTGATTCCCCGAGGGGCCTTGCAAGGACTGTGGCAGTGTGGTTCCCCGCTGCCCCGGAGTGGGACGAACCCTCTTTACACTATGTGTATGTATATAGATATATATTTTAAAAATATGTGGTCATATAATGAAAGTCTGTGTCATGGTGTATCCATACAGGAAACCTTAATTCTGCCATTTACTAACTTTTGAGTGCTTGACTTTTCAACCTAAATAATGAGCTTTTCATGTTTTGTGTGTGTATCACATAATAATCTGCCCAGTTATATTCAAATTAGTTTGTGCTGTAAAAGAGAAGAACATAATTACATTAAGTTTATGAGCTAATGATACAGGCAAAAGCCATCAGAGAGAAGTTCATAATGGTAACAGTCAAATCTAGTTGTCATCGTGTTTAGTTAGTAATCCGAATATTTTTTTAAATTATATTTGTGTCTCCCTTGCCATGAAGTCTGGCATTATAAATTAAAAACAAATAATATGATTGATTGAATGGTCAGGATCAAATAATCTTCTCTCTTTACTACTTGAACCCAATCTATTTTAAGAAATACCTCACCAGTGGTGATCAAAGTCAAACAAGTGCTTGTGCTCTGAACGTCAGCACATCTGAGTTACAGAAATTTAGCCCAGAGAGGAGATTATTACTAAATTGTATCTCTCAATAGAGGTAATAGTAATAAAATCTCTTCCCCAAATTCTTGCCTTCTGAAATTTACAACATTCCTAAGTGTTTAAGACCATCATAGTATGTAGTGAAAGGAATCTGTCTCCACAAATTAGAACAGAAAACATGGTGCAGCCCTAAACCCTAGTATCTGTTGTTTAACTATGTTCTCACTCTTCCAGCCACCAATTTCTCACTCCAGCCAGCCCAATATCATCTACCATTTCCTAAGCACTACACCTCTGCAAGCTCCATGAGCACAACTATAAGACATTATCTATCCCAATGTGCACTGTTCCTGGCTTGGAATGATTAAAAAAATCTTAGATTCATAGACTCAAAGGCTGAAAGGGACCATTGTGAACATCTAGTCAGACCTCCTATATAACACAGGCCTTGGAACTTCTCCAAAATAATTCCTAGAGCATATTTTGATTTAAAAATTCAGTGATGCAGAATGTCACAAGCCTTGCTAAACTGTTCCAATCCTTAATTACCTCACTGTCAAAAATGTATTCCTTATTTCCAGTCTGAATTTGTATAGCTTCAACTTCCAGCCATTGGCTCATGTTAGTTCCAACTCACTTCTCTAGCAAGGAAAGGTCTATCAGAGACTGGCTCAAGGTTCCAGATTTGGAACTAGGTTCAGATTTTTATATGAATTTTGGGATATTCAAAATCCAGATCTGCATTTTGTGGCTTATTTTAATTCAGGGTAGAGATTCTTTTCCCCCCTGTTTTAGATGAGTCTTTCTGTCTTCATTATCTCTTAATTCATTTGGTTGTGCAGAGGAGAAAAGGAGATGGGAATCTTAAAAATAAAAAATAAATAAAATTAATTTGGTTTGAGTTTTGTGCAAAGGTCTGGTAAATTATTCTTATAGCTAAGGTGTCCAGATAGCAAGTGTGAAAAATCAGGACAAGGTATGGGGGATACCAAGTGCCTCTATAAGAAAAAGCCCCAAATACCAGGACAGTCCCTATAAAATTGGGACATCTGGTCATCCTACTTGTAGCTGTTACCAGTTCACAAGTGCTTAAAAAGGAATTCTTCATGACTGGTGACTGAAAAACTTCACACTACCTAAGCATTCTCTTTAACTACATGCTGCCTTTGTGTAAACTAGACAACTAACTGACCCACTATAGCAGCTATTTGTTAGGTAATAAATCAGCAACTATTGAAAAGAGCTGCCAAGTTCATGGCAGAAACTGTAAAATATTCAAGTCTTCCCAATAGCAGCTTAAAATGAGAATATCCTGATAACCCAGAGATCAATCATCTTTCAGAAAAACTGCCTCACTCTGCCAAAAGAAATTAGGTGAGACAAAGTCTCACGGCCTTGTCAAAAGGCCTTTGTAAAAGACAATACCAGAGAAGAGAATATATATGAAAACTCCTACATGCAGGACACTGTGTTTGTGTCTGCAGTTTATCACCTTGTCTTTTTATCCAACATAGTCAATTACCTTAAATAACATTGTCAGAACACTTAGTGTTTGATATTGACTGCAATAATCTCTTTCTCAATATCAAATTAATATCAGAAAGTTCTGTCATTTTGGTGGGTGTATCTGCGTCAGTTCCTAGTTTAAAAATATCCTGTGCTAGTTTCCAATTTTACTATGTTCATTGCATGGAAATTACACTCATTCAAGTAAAAGTGGGGGAACAAAAAACAAAACCCAAACAAAAAAGCCCACTATGGAATAGTGTCTGTTTTTGTGTGAATGTGTTTTTTTCTTTAAAACAAAACGAACTTTATGAAAAGAAATTTTTGCACAGTAAGAAAGACAGTGGGACAAATGAGAGAAACCAAAGGAAAAACAGCTTACCTTTTTGGGCTTGACTTGAGCATAGATATCATTCATTGCACTCTTGGGGGAAGTTTAAGAATGAGGTATCAGCAGTGGTTTTCTCACCTTTGCACCTGGTGGTCCAGTTTTGTAAGAGATTTTTCCCATAGTCCCACCACCTTCCAAATTCAAACTCATCCATTTCACCTTTGAATCTATATTTGGGGCACTGGGTTATGATGTGTTAGATGGTCTGGATGTTCTCACCACAGTTACACGAAGGGGAGTCTTTGATTTTTCCACTTTTGTATCAAGTTGCCTCATCGTTCATGGTTTGTTCAGACATGGTTCAGTGTGGTCCAAAGTCTGTGTGGTAGGTTGAAACTGCAAGGGCAGCTTATTGGGTTAATGATAATGTGCTTGTTTGGAATGGTAAATGAAGTCCAGACACTTTGCCATTCCCTGGCTGGACCCAAAGACATGAGGTGATAGCATGTGGTCCACGGTGGTTTTTGTGATTTCAGGCATTGTTGGAGTATGTCATCCATAGGCTGCTAGATGGGAAGTTCTGGATAGTCTTTGATAAGTTTAAGTTCTTGTTCTTGACAGCTGGAGGTTCAATGTTTGCTAATACAGAAAGCCATGGTAGAGGCATTGATTTAGAAATTCTTCTGATTCATATGGTCTTACTCAGCTGTCTATCCATAAGTTGGATATAGCAACTTCTTGTCTATACCAGTGCACTAGGGTACACCAGGGTCAAGGACAAAGTCTGTAGCAGCAGGGCAGTTGATCTCCCAGCTAACTTTTGGATAATGTTGATGTAAGTCTTTGCTTTACAGAATACTTTCTTGTGATGATCATGAAAGGGGTGTATGTGTGGTCAAGAATGACATCAAGATACATTGGCTTTGGAGAATAATGCAAAGTTTCATTGAAAAACTCAACAATTGAAGTGTTTTGTGCAATTCTGTAGGCAAGGTGGAAAGTAGAGACTACTAATTAGCTTGGATTTGGTCTCAGCCACTACATTTGGAAGTACTCTTCAATGATGTTAAGGTCGGAGGCATAGGTCCCTTTGAGTTGTTTAAAGCTATGGGCCTATGTTGGCAGTGCCAAATCATCAGCATATGCAAACTTCTGCACTATTGTTTCAGATATATTGCTCATGTATACATTAAAAGAGTGTCGGAGCGAGTACAGATCCTTGTGGCAGTCCATTATTCAAAGTGTGCAGTTTGTTGGGTGATTTCCAATGTGTACGTGCATCCTTTGGCCACTAAGCATGTTGTTCAGTAACCAGAGAATCTGCATGAAGGGGATCACTTTGGCCAATATCAATAGCAGTCCATTCCTTGTACCATTGGCAAATGGATTAAAGTGGTATTGGTCTTGAGTTTTTGTTGAAATCTTATCTAGATGTTTGTAGTTAGGGACAAGACTTGGTCGCAACAACTTCTGTCAGGTCATAAACCAGTTTTCTCTTTGGGTAGGCTGAAATCCATAGTGGGCCTCATTTAGTTCAGAAACCTGCTCCATCACATTGCAGGCAGTGCTGAAGAGGGAAATTATCCTAGAACTGGAAGGGTCATCTGCAGGTTTTCGAGGCTTTAGGTGTGCAATGACATAGGCTTCTCTCCACATGTTGTGGATTTCTTTGGTCTCCAGAATGTTGGTGAAAAATGCTGTATCATCCATTTCTGTGCCAGTGGACCTATATAGGAACTCAGGATAGATACCATCTTTCCCCACTGATTTTCCCAGTTTTGTGGCTGCAATGGCTGCATCAATCTCCTTACTTGTGAATGAACCAGACCACTGGGACAATGGAGCACATATGGACATTATCTGCTGAAGTGGATGCTGGACTTTTTGCGATACTGCTTGTCCACTGGCTATTTTGATAACCACAACAGTTTAATGGTAATGTCATTGGCTTTCACCTGCAGCCTAGTGCCATGTGTGGGATTTTCAGCCCCCAGGTTCCAGTCCCATCTTCCTGAGTGAGTGAAGTTGACATCTTCCACACATTCAAGCGACTGTTTCTACAGGGGTGCATCTACTGATGTCAGGAGGGTTTTTCAATTTCTGGGCCTCTACATGGATCGTATTTGTGGAAGAGCTCTGTAGTCCAGCAAAGAGAGTACAACCACCTGTGTGTTTGCAGTTGAAATTAGGAGCTCCTAATAAATATGATAGGACATTGCTAATTTAATGTACGATTATGGTGGAAAATCACTATAAATGTCTCCTTCCTTATTCAATACATTTTACTGACTCTCCTGGAGCTATAATTAATTGGGTTCATTTTGATTGTTGATTGACAAGACATCAGATGGTCAATCTTAAATCAGTTTATTAATCAGCGATTAGGCATCTAAGATTAATCAGCCCAAACAGAGAAGTAATGCATACTGACTCAGAGTAACAGTCTGTTACCCCATTATCCAATCAAGTGGCTAGCCTATCATTAGCAAATGTGAATTTATTGTCAGCTTACAAATTCCACTATGCCTCAAATTTCCAGCCAAAAGAGAGCCTAACAACTTGACTCCATTTAACAATAGCACTAGAACATCTACAAAACAATAGTCTCAACCAATCATTTAGTTTTGAACATTTTACATTATGCTGCTGTCACATCTGTGGTCAACATTCCTTTGAGACCTGCAAGACTTCAGTTATGTTCCCCTCATGCTGCTCTTCTTGAGATGTTAGTTACAATATCTTATAGCCAATTACATTTTACCTGGAAAGCAAATTTTGCAGTTAAAAACCACTTTAATATTTTGCTCTTGTAAGCAATATACTTTTACTTAGTGAATTTTCATCATCTTCACTTAGCATAGATTCGCAAAGTTCTGTGGGTACTCAGTATATGTGCCAAATGATTCTTTAACTTAGCCATGAGGGACAATGAGAACACTAGGCCTATTTGACAAAAGATCAGATTCTGAACTCAGACTGGTATAGCTTCATTGACTCAAGTAGAATTTTTCATAATTTAAATTGGTGTGAGGCAATCTGGCTTCATGTATCTGCTTACTTTATTGGTACAAACTGTGACAGATTTCCGTTACCAGTCTGTCTGTTCCTCAGTTGATCAGGCTAAGACCACAGGATCATAGGGGTGGAGAGGAAGAGGACAGATCATGTGACTGAATTTTAAAGCTTTATTAATAAAATAAAAAAACCAGCAGTGAGTGTGGGAACTGCTTCCACGTCACTCAAAGAAAGGAAGAAGCATTAGTGCTCAAACCCTGATCCCCTTCATACTCACACATATGCTGCCTGGGCTGGCCAGGCCCGAGGGTAGAAGAGATAGGGGTTGTTGGGGAGTGGATGGGAGGTTATCCTGAATAAAATCTCCAACTTGCTTCTGCTCTTGGAAAGGTTTTATGCCCCAAAGGTCTTCAGAGATCTTTGTCCCCGTGCTTGGTATTCCAGTGCAGACCGCCTTTTGTGGCTTTTTCGGCTTTCCCGAAAACAGCCAGCTCAGGGCCATGGTACAGACACGGTTGATCTTCTTTACTTTGCTGGCCTTGTTTTGGAGTTTCTGCAGCTTCTTGCTTTGTGACTCTTTGTTCTCACAGCAAGGCAGGCAGTGTGGAGACCTCGGCTTCCCCCTTCTTTCTTGGCAGGGAGCAGTACATCTTTGGCCTTGAGCCTGCTGAAGTCAACATCTTATCTTGGGTGTAGCAGGAACTCTGAGTTAACCCCTTTTCTGCCTGCTCACTCTCTCTGCTGTTTTCTCTTCTTCTCCCTCCTTAGCCTACTGCAAAGACACCTGCAAAGGAATCTTCTATTCCACACTCAGACACCTTTAAGCCCTCCCACAATGCTTTGTGATGCTTGCAACAGTGTTAGCTACATAAAATACTGATCTACTTCCCCAGGGGACTTGAGGGAGAGGGCCACTGGAGTGTGATAAAATAACAAACTATTTCACTGCTAATCATTTTTGTAGAAGCACCAAATTAGTGTGTTTCTCCATCACTGTTGGATGTAATGGCAAAATTAGGACAGGATGCTGTGGAACAAATGATCCCTGGGGTGGAGAATGAGGAATTCAAACCCTTCCAAAGTTTATAGTTTCCTCTGCCATGTAACAAAACCAAACAACTTCCAAGAGCTAAAATTGTATCCATCCCTGTCCCAGTATCAGAAATCCCAACTCCCTCTTCCCAGCTGCCAAAGGTTCTTGCTTTGCTCCTTGATATTCATTTTATTACAAAAGCCTGAATGTTTCTTTCTAAAAACTGATGATTTGAGAACAGGGTAAAGTAAATTTAACATAATCTAAAATAAACAAATAAAAATATGATCCTGACAGTGCCGGAGAAGAATAGGGACCATGCCATATAATACTGAATGCATAATTTACCTTTAATGTGCCACCAAAGCTATGAGTCCTTGCCTGTAGTTACTGAGTAATACACTTTATTCAACAACTATAACAGTGCTAACTCTAATGGAAACCATGGTAATTACACTGTCAATTTCATAACACATGACTGCTGTATTATTTTCTCAAAGACAGTGTGATTTCTTTTAAATCAGGGTTGAGATCATGGATGGTACAGCAAAGGACCACTTCATTTGTGATATTAGACTATGTTTACCCCAATATTTTTTTTAAAAAAGATGAATTTAGCCAGTTGCTCAGTATTTATTTGCATAAATAGCACATTCCTTGTGCCAGCACTGTCTTCCCTCTGTGACATCTTTTAAGGAGTTAGCTGTTTAAAGTTGCTCTTGCTTTTCTTATAGGTAGGAGAGAACTAGATCCAGGAAAGATGAAATTTCCACCCTTCCTTGTTGTTACCCCAGTTCTTAAAGGTTACTAAAACTAACAATAAAGGAAGGAGAAACCTTAGCCCTTTGAGAGACTTTCTTTCAAGATCCATCAAAAACAAAGAGTGAAAAAAAGCATTGTCTAGTTCCAACTTATAGAAATATTCTGCAGAATTTAAGAAGGTTGATGTCAAGAGGGTTCCATAGACATTAAATAGATTTTTAGAGAAACTATTCCAAAAACTCTAGAATCTAATAGAAAATATCACTCTTATAGAATTTTTAAATCAAACTAGAAGGTAGAAAATTATAGCCTTGCCACAGAGTTCTATAAACTGTTTAAACATTCTATGGAAGGTTATCCTTTTGTATTACATTTCATAGTACTTTTTGCTAAGTTCCAGGAAAGATATGATACCATTTGTTCTATCCAGCTTTTTTTAATTGTGCCCACTGTTGACGCATCTAAGCAGTAGTACTAAACAAGTTTGGTACCCTGCCTCTGCTTCAGAGAGAGAAAAACAAATCACTCCACTCATTTTTTCTTGTGTCATATAGTAATCGGTTTGCACTGGACTTGACTGGGATGTTTAAAAAAAGAAAATTACACCGAACTGTCATTGTGCCTTGAACTTCCCTCAGAATCTTTCAGAGGGCACTCAGAAATTAACTCAAGTCAAAAATATGTGAACACTGGGTATTTATTATCCCCAGAATGGGGCAGAAATAGTCAAGAAAAGTGGTGTCTGCTTCTAGTTAGGTAGATACATATTTGCCTGATGACAATACTCACAGGACCAGTAGGTAGGTCTTAGTTGACAGATTCCATAAAACAGTTGACAAAGACATCATATTACATATTGGTGTTTGTATGAACAATTTTCCTATGACAAATTCATTTTGACAAGGCATTACATTTTCAGAAAAGGTCCTTTACTCTATTGTGAAGTGAGAAATGGGTTGTAGTAACTGGCCCATTGTGCTAAAATGACTATGGACAGGAGTTTTGCCTTTTAGAGTAGGATAAGTTATGAAGTTATTCAACGTTATGTGAGTGGGCTGTCCATTTGATTTGCACAGGAATCTGAATGAACCAAACTATCTCAGTATTCAGATAAACTTGGATATCTCGGTAACTGATTTTTTTTTATTATACTGTTTCTCAGGGAGTTGTAGATGTTTCTGAAATATCAGGATCTGAGGGTTTTGTGGTATAGCCACTATCTCTCTAGAACCAGAAACACCATGAGTGTATCAGATCTAGTGTTATTTCGACTCCAAGGGGGAGAACACGCCTGCAAATAAATACAAATGTTCAAATATGTACCTTTATTTAAAAATATCAAATGTCAGCTATCTCATTAGGAGTTTGCATTAAATGTAGTGTTAGATGCATGCAGTATGAAGATGCACATTCCCAATGATGTAACATATTCAGAAAGAATATCATTTAGGGAAGTGGTACAAACTGTCCGAATGAACAACATCCTGAGCATGTGAGATAGCCAGAGGCAACTGCAGAATGATGAATGGTGTCTCTGAAGTCTGTCAAGGAGCCAGATGTCTTTTCTGAAACTGTCTTTTCTAAACTTTGTCATCTGCATCTCTAGATGACCAGCCAAAGGTCTGAGTAGGGACGGGAAGAATGTTGACAGTAATTCATAAATACATTAACATTTAAAATAATGTATCAACCCTAAACCTGTAATAATAACCCTATACACTTCTTTAGTACAGGAACTCCTCACTTAAAGTCATCCCAATTAACACTGTTACATTGCTGATCAATTAGGGAACATGCTCGTTTAAAGTTGTGCAATGCTCCCTTCTAACATCGTTTGGCAGCCGCCTGCTTTGTCCACTACTTGAAGGAAGAGCAGCACGTCGCAGCTAGCTGGTGGGGGCTTGGAACCAGGGTGCACCAGCAGCCCCCCTATCAGCTCCCCGCTCCCCTAAATTCCCTGTGCAGCTGCTGTCCAGCAGGCTATCAACTGCCGACAGTTCAGCTGTCCCTCCCGCCACTGCCATGCGCTGCTCCTGCCCTCTGCCTTGGAGCTGCTCCCTGAGACTCCTGCTTGCTGGGGGGCGGGGGCAGGGAGGCAAGGAGGGGTAGGAAGAGGGGGACTAATCTCAGGGTGTCCCCCTCCTCCGTGCTGCTGCACCCTGCTTACCCCATCTTCCATAGAGCAAGGGACACACACCACATGACAGGGCAGCAGCTGCAGCTCAGTTTGCTGATCTGATTAACAAGGCAGTGTACTTAAAGGGGAAATGAGCATAATCTCTCTCTCTCACACACACACACACACACAGAGGTGTGTCTGTCTACCCTTCCACCTTTCCTGCCTGCCTGTGTGTGAGAGTTAACCCTTGAGGGCTCAGCCAATTGCTAGTTTATCATTTAGCAGTAAGGCATTCCCTGGGGAATATCAGTCCCTCTGACTTCACCATCTCAGCCAGGCTTCACAATCATCATTGCTGTGTACTAGTATTAAATTGTTTGTTTGAAACTTATACTGTGTATGTAAGGATGACTGATCCATATTCGTATCTTTTCTTTGATCCAAAATTATTGGCCTTTTAAAATCATTTATGCAAAAAAAGTTGTTTCCAGAATCTTTTGTTTTTCTACCTCTGTGCATATGTCTTTCTGTTTCTTTATTGTTCTGTGAGGGAACCTACTTCTAACTGTATTTACGTATAAGTTTTGACAGTTGTCTTTATTATTCTGTGAAAGAGGATCCTTTCCATAGGCCGTAGCTTTAGTATGACTTTATTTGATACAACTGATATTAAATTTCTTTTGAAATATTCTCTTGTGGGTTTTTATGCTGTCATGCATCAAGAATTGCACTGTACTTCTATTTATTGGTTTTTAAATATAAGTTAAACCAAAAAGTTAACCAACTCCTAACAAATACTTTGTTTAATCAAAGAGAATGTAATGTTCACTTGTAAAAGAAAATAAAGACCACAAATATATGGTATTGTGTTCCAATAGCAATTTCAGTGTAATGCACATATGGAATAGATCATTGTTTATTATCTGGTCTTCATAAAAACAATGCAAATAGCAGTTATTACTAAATGTGGAATTTTGCATAGTTTTTCATTAAGATCAGGTAATAAATGATTCATAGTTATATAATAAAATAAAAATGTTATTTCAGATTTGTTAAACTAAATTATACTGGTAAACCGAGTGTGATAAGAAATGTTCTTATCTGGGGTTTCTAGAAAGTGTTTATACAAATCTGGTGGATTCTCCTTTAGCAGCTGGATGATTTTTTCTATAAATGACCCATGTGGGATAAACACACAAATTTTTTTGCCTTAAAGATCTTTGTACTGTGTCTCTTGAATGACTTGCTTATTCCTGTGTGATTCTGTTCCCGGTTGGTATAGACTTCCTCTGACAAAATGTTCTGGTGATTTGTAATGGAAATTACGGCTTGGCACAGACACAGGCATCAGGGTAATGCTTTTTTTTCCCAAGCTGCATCAGAGACAGATATTGAAATGCAGTTTCACTTTGCAAAATCAGCTTAAAATGGCTTTATGTTGAGTTGGGTCCACCCTCCTATCGTATCATATATATGGAGTAGACTCAGCCTGTCAGAAGAGAAATGCCAGATGACTTTTTCAGTGAACCAAGCTTGAACTCAAAATACCCTGTAAACTACAGTCTGAAAAACAAATAATGGATATCCATAAAGAGCTCCTCCCACCCCCCAAAAAAAGTTTGTAAAAAGTTTCCCTGTACAATTTGACAAAGTGAACCAGTGAATCACTCCTGGAAACTCAATGCAAGGCTGACTGTGAATACTTTAAGGGGTTAAAGTGAATGATTCACACAAGGATGTCTGTGGGCAAGTTTTACAATGTTTGTTCTTTGTTTCCAGAAGTGGATACTGGGTCTGCTGCTCAGGATCTTTGAGATGGTTTTCTTTGAACAGATGTGCTAATATTTTACAAAAGCCTTTGGCCTTTTTCAGTCTCTAGTGAGTAAGTGTCCTTTTGCATAGATGATAGTGATTCACTCTGTACAACAGCCTGTGGTGTTTGTAGAGGCTATGCACAGGCTAGAGTGAGTGATTTTTGATTGGTCTGTGGGGTACATTTTCCTAGGTTATGGAGACTTATAATTATTACGGTCATATAAAAAATTAAAAGATTTCTTCAGGGTTCTGTTTGAAGTATATTTTGACTTCAAGCCTGGTTCCTATATATAACTCTAGTTACAGGGACATAAACTAAATTGGAGAGAAGACTGACAATAGAGGTTTTCAGCATTTCTTTTAGTCACCTATGTAATGTAGATTTTTCCCCTTAGCCAGCTTATTTTGAGCACTCACTGTCTATCCCTCAAGATTTATTTTGGTTTTTACATGCCCACTTCTGCTATCTCATGACCTAAAATGTATCTATATTTCTAGTTTTTAAAAAGACATAATCATTATAAGTAAGCAGACCCAAGTGAAGGATTTAATTTAACACCAAGAGTTTGAAAAGTTTAAATTAAAAAATTCCAGTTGGTTATTAACCTCTCAACATTTATTATACCATTTATGGATAGACTTTACAATAATTCCTATCTTTTCAAGTTTGCAGTCTCAAGGCTTCTGTTTCAGATTAGGATCTGCATTGTATTAAAGGCTTGAAGTTTTGAGGTTTGGTTCATGAAGGGTTAGTAGCTCTTTTCCTCACCACAAAATTAAATGCTGCTCAGTGTGGGAACAAATATTTTTGTTTGAAATCCATTTGTATGTTTATCTAGGGTCTTATTTAATGTTCATCATCAAGGCATTTGAAAAGTTCTTCCTCAGGAATTGGTATAATTGCTAGGGAATGCAATCTGGGGATTTTGAGAACAGGCATCCTGGGATCCCATGGTACATTCCATTCCTGAAATTACAGGATTGCATCTCTTACTAAACCTGAGATTTTGGTACTAGTGATGTTTTTAATTGTATGATTTAGAAGGAAAGGTTACCTGCATGTCTACCTATTTGTCTCATTGCCTTAGATATGAGTACAACGTGTGTTAAAGGAGGGTTTCTGGGTGGAATATTATTTAAAGCTGTATGACTAGTGATATGACATGAGATTTCAGGATTCTGTGATAATAGCAAAGTTTATCTTGGAATCTTGGGATTGCAGAATTGCTCTGTAGTGCAGAGCCTTTAGCAGTCGAAGAAGCAGAATGCCTATTCCTGTATTCTGTTGCATCAGAGCTGTGGCACAGTGAACTGTCTGGTTATCTCTAGTTACATGGAACAGACTTCCAAATAATATCAATTAATGAACATTGTTGGAAAGAATCAACCAATGAAGAAATGTTTAAGCCTGAAGAAACTGAGAAGATGAAGAGTAGGATTAGCCATTTGCTCTCTGTCGTGCATTTCACTAAAACAACTTCTCCCAGCTGCTTCCTGGAGGTGAAAACCTGACACTTAATATGGCAACTCTGTGTTCTAGATGGTGGATATTAACAAGTGGGAGATTCTGTTTCAGAGTTAGTGTTTCTCAGCTGGATTCACCCTCAGAGCACTAAGTCCAGACAAAGCATTAATAAGGTTTGATAGCCTTTTGCATCAGCACTTCACTCTTTATTATTCATCTAATTTATCTGAAATTGCATTTCATCTTCTTGGCATACAAAGACAATGCACTAATTTCCCTGACAGCCTGCTTTAAGATGAAGAAATAGCAGCAGGGAGGAAAGAACAATCTGCTTTCACCTCCAGGAAATTAGCAACAGTCCTAACAAAAGCAATAGCAGTCTCTATTACAACAGTTTCCTTGTGTGACATTAATTTGGATTTGCTGTGTGATAATTACGAAATGATGCTTAATGAAAAAAGAAATAAAGATCTGCTCCTTCTCCCACTGAATCCATTTCTTCATGGACTGCTTCTCTGCCATTATCATGATATGTTTTAGAGTTCAAAGGCCCAGGTTGTTGCAGAACTGTGGAGGACAGCTGGGGAAAGCATCATTCAGTGGCCCATGAAAACCCAGTCCTGGGTGCTTCCTGAGAAGATTAAAGGAAAAAATATGTAATACAAGTGACCAACTGGTAATGGGCTCTACAGCAGGGAGCTCTGTTTCCCCCGCAGCTGTGGAATCTGAAATGAACTGGCAGACTTTGCGGGAGTAGCATTCTCAGTGACTAACAAGTCTTGTTTTTCGTCTAAATATTTAAGGAGGCTGAAGATTGCAGTGTAACATCTGTGGACCTTAGTATATTGGAGTATTTACTTTTGAATAGTCCAGAAGGCATTGTATTCCCTGGTGGTCATGGTAGAGATTTGGGACTAATAGTCCTTGACTAGGGTCACTCGTGACAAATACAGAGTGTTTGCTTTGAACTCAGTTGTAATCACTTTTGGGAGAGGGTTCAGTTTGTCTCCTGATGCCATTGGCTGCCATGAAATTGTCTCATGCCCGTGAACAATATATTGTTACTTAGATAGACACCTTATGTGATCTTCCTTGGTTTCCTAGGTGAGAGCTCAGTTACATTCAGCCTGGGTAGCTAACACAAGAGTTCCATAACATTCTTTATTCTTTTCATCGAGTATTTTTTGTGGGTGTACAGGTACACAGAAGTGTCAGCACGTGTAAGCAAGCAAAGGACATCAGAGCTGGCACAGAGCACGGATTTCTTGTAGAACACAACATAGAATAATAGAACTGTAGGGCTGGAAGTGACCTTGAGAATTCATCAAGCCCAGCCCCCTATGCTGTGGCAAGACCAAGTAAGCTGAAATCACCCCTGACAGCTCTTTGTCTAGCCTGTTTTAAAAAGCCTATTCCAGAACTTAATTACCCTTGTAGCTGGAAAGTTTTTCCTAGTAGCTAACTTAAATCTCCCTTGCTGTAGATTAAGCCCATGACTTCTTGTCCTACCTTCAGTGAACATGGAGACCAACAGATCACCCCTCCTCTTGATAGCATCTATTAACATAATAGAAAACTGTTTTCAGGTTCCCCCCCTTTTATGTCAAAAGCCTTACTAAAATCAAGATATATCACATCTACAGTGTCCCTTCTATCTACGGGTCAGTAACATTGTTAAAGATGGAAATTATGTTGATTTGGCATGATTAGGTTCTTGATAAATCCATGCTGACTATTTCTTATAACCCTAGTATGTCCAAGTGCTTACAAATAGATTGTTCAATAATTTGTTCCAGTGTCTTTCCAGGTACTGAAGTTAGACTGACTGGTCTATAATTCCCTGGGTAATCTTTGTTCCCTTTTTAAAAGATATGTTTGCTCTTCTCTAGTCCTCTGGGATCTTACCCGGCCTCCAAGATTTCTCAGAGATAGTTGTTAATGATTCTGAGATTGTTTCATCTAGTTTCTTAAGTACCCTATGATGAATTTCATCAGGACCTGCCAATTATAATGTATCTTGCCCTGTTTTGCCTTGCATTCCTTTCCTCTTGTTGTTAATACTCAACCCAATTAATATATGGTCACTGTTAACCCTTTTAGTGAAGACTGAAACAAAATAGTCATTAAACAACTTAGCTTTTTTGATGTCATCAGCTCTTAGCTCTCCTTCCCTGCTAAGTAGAGAATCTAGGATTTCCTTCATCTTTCTCTTGCTCCTAATGTATAGAAAGAACCTCTTCTTGGCTTCTTAGCCTTTCTGATTTTGTTCCTCCCTGCTTGCACTATTTTTATGTAGTCATTCTTAGCAATTTGTCCATAGTCCAGCTGTTGAAGGATTTCGTATTTTGATTTTCAAGTCATTAAACAGCTCCTGATGGAGCAATATTGATCTCTTGCTATTTTTCCTCTTTCATTTACATGGGAATAGTCATTCACAGAGTTATGCTGACTGTCCATATACATGCCTCATTGACTCATACACCTGCCCTGTGTTGAGATCTATCCAGCTGCAGGAGCTGTGCCTTTCAAACCAATGGGAATGAACTCAGGGAAGTCAGAAATTGTGTAAGAATTTAGAATTTTCACCCTGCTTTGAAAAATGCATACATGCTTAGTATATAGCCAAACTCACCCCCTCCCTTGGATTGACTTCATTTATAACATCTTCCATGTTTTCCAGATGCTAGATCCCTTTGCCCAGAAAGCCACTGCCATCTCCTGTCTAACTAGCATATGGATAATGAGCTGCAGCTGTTACAGTGGGTCAGCAGGAATCAGTCAGCAGTTGTATGCAGGTGGTTAACCTGCTGACATGAGGGATGAGAAGAAGCCTCCCACTCTATCCGAATATGTCTATTTGAGAACATTGTTCTGTGAACAGTTAAACTGGCTGTTGACCTACAGATTCTATTCCCATTTGTAATGTGGATGTGTGACTACCCTGGATATTTTTTTGTTATACCAATCTTTGGATAAAATGCTGCTTTAGCTATGTTAATGCTGAAAATAAAGGAAATCATAGACGTGCATGTAAGGTCAGAGATATACTTGGTGGCAAACAAAACTTTGTTTTGCTAAATTTTTATTCCAAATCAAATGGTTTGAAAATATCATTTTTTGTTTCTTTTCAAAACTAAAGCACATCAAAGCAAGCCCCAAAACAAAATCAGAGAAAAATCAATTGCATTCTGCATAAAAGCTTAAAAGCAGCAATTTAGTTTATGTAGTTTGGAATTAACATACTGCATATTCCTTGATTGATCTCTTGTTTTCTCAAGACATCTTCATACGTTGCTAATGAATGCTCTGCAGAGATACTGTTCACAGGTACAGACCTGCAGTGTGCTGCTGTTGATGCTAATGCTCATCTGTTAAGTGTGTGCCAGAGCTGCATGTGGTCTGCGGCACAGGTAAGTTCTAGCTGACTTTGCAAAACTCTTTTTGTTTACTGTTGCTGACAAGGCAAGCCTTTGTTTTTGGATTCCTAGTTTCTTCACTTTGAGGCATTCTATACACAGTATGCTGTCAAGACAATTGCTGTTGGTTAATGGTGAAGAAAACATTGGCTCCTCCAAATATTCAGATGGAGAATTGTTATATATTGTGTTGTTCACCCTCTGTTGTCTGTCCGACAGTTGGATGTGTTATTTCATCAACATACTTCAAGGATCTGTCCAAGTCAGGAGATTCTTTAGCTCATCAAAGATAAAATAGGATGGGTAATGGAAGGAGAAATATCTAAACACTCAGACACTACAGTGGTGAGGGCCACAGAAGTGCCTACATAGCATTTGTAATGCTTAAGTTATGTGAATCTAGGTTAGCTTTATTAATATTCTGTTCCTGGCAAAACTTCTGATCAGTTATTTTTTTAATTTTCTTCTCCTTTTGCCCGAAGCCAATGAATTTCCGGAGGTGATTCTGAGGAAACATCTGCAACGCTCCAAAGGGAGCAACAGGTACTGGCACACGATGAGCAGTAGTGTCTAGCACACTTGGAGCCAGGAGATTTGGGTTCTCTTCCAAGTTGTGCTTATTGACTCATTCTGTAAACTTGGCCTTGAAAATGAACCTCTCTTGGTCTCGTTTATAGCTTTGTACAGAACATTGAGGTCCTTGGATGAAAGACATTGGATAAATGCTAATGTTATTGTGATTCATTGCTTCCTGACAGTTGTCCTGGGTAGTATGCCCCTTACAGAGTAAGTAGTAAAATGGCAGGGAAGCTTTTAAAGAGATGTTTGCTTTAAAATTGTAGCTGGCATTGTCTGTTACATATTGTTAGTTTGCTTTTCCATATGTGAGAGTTGTCTTTCAGGCCTGTGGTTAGTGGATGCCTTGAAATTTCCGCAGTCAAAGACCACAGCTTGTCATAATTCCAGGGTTCCAGCCATGAAGTCTCAGAGTTTCTGCCACACTTTAAACAGCAGAGCAAGAATATTCAGAACACATGGTACCAATCTCCCACTTCGCTAGCCTCATGAGCCATAACAGACAGGGCCGGGCACAGGCACTCTGTTTTTGACTTCTTTTTACACTTCACAGAGGTCAGGCAGGTTGAATTTTCTTAGCTGGTGAACAACGCAGATTAGTCCCATATTCTTTAGATTGCAACCTGCGTGTGTTTTTTCATGGCTGGATGATCCAGAGTATGAAGAGGAATATTTGCTGAGACAAATGCCTCTGTCAGATTCATCAACTCAGTATGGCAATGTTCTTGTTGAACTGCACAGCTCCTGCATGGTCCATTGCCTGTTCAGTTCCCTCTCCTCATCATTTTAAATTTGTTGCAGTTTAGGCTTGTGGGAAGAGATTTCTAGATATCTGTTACAACTACAATAACTTTCCTTGAATGGTCTGTGGAAATGGAACAAAAGTTGCTGCACACGTCCCCATCCACTGTCACCTTTCTTATGCACAGCCACATATTCCTTTGCAGCCAGCTTGATGACATGATCTAATAGACCTAAATGTTGCAGGGGAGGGGGAAATAGGTCCCTCCCTAAGCTAAAAGTTATTGTCTAACGTAACTTCAATACTATTTTTTTGCAATGTTACTACTTTGATAAACTACATAACAAAGATGAGGAACTAGAGACTGCAGGGCAAAATTCAGTGGGGTTTTGTGCCACTAAGGCCTGAAGGATTGAGCCAGCACAGTAGACCCCAACTCTAGTGGCCTCTGATATAATCAAAACTCATTTAGAATGAAAGTACCAGGATCCTGCCAGATGTTGAAGGTGGGGCATTCAAATGAGTTTAGAGATGAAGGAACAAAATGAGATTTGGTGAGGGGTAGCTGGACAGGCAGGTGGGATCCAGCAGCATGGAGCCCTGATGGCTGAATGCTTGTCAGTGGTGAGTGTGCAATGGTGAAAAATAGATGGAGCCTCCCTTTTAAATGGTGGATCTGTAGGTGGACAGTGCAGCTCAGAGAGTGGCTCATGCCAACTGCAAGAGGGGGGTGGAGTTAGTGCAGGCAGCGTGTGCCCTGTTACATCTTCACTGCAGCCTCTACTGGGTATTGTGTCTTCAAGTCAAAATTAAAGCTGCTCCTTTATCCTAAGTGAAATCCCAAAGAAAGGCAAATAGTGGTATTCCTATCTGCTCTCCCTTAGGTTAATATCTCTGGTGGAGTTGGTCAGGTTGGCAGGGAGGTGTAATTTTTAGCTCCCTTAACAGGCAAGATAGAATCTGGCCCTGTTTTATTATTGTAGGGTTGCACATTAGTAATAGACTGTTTGAGTAAGGAAAAAAAAGTAACACACAGTCATTGCAACAAGAAAAAAAAGCAGCATTGACTGATCTATTTCACATTCCGTGTGGAATAACTAAGAAGAAATGCAGTCTATATTGGCCTAGATAAGAATCAAATTCTCTAGAAGCAGGGAGGGAAAGGTGCTTTCTAAGGGCTTTAGGCATAGAAGTACAATAGATTGCGGTTGGGGAAATCTGCCTTGGCATCTAGAACTGGGCAAACAACTACTTCAGCTAGAGACTAGAGCTGCAAAGGAGATGATTGAAGTGTCTAAACGGTTGTTTTGTCATTCAGATGTTTTGTAAAACTGAACAGAATTACAATGGCAAAACAGTCAATTTTTTGGCTTGCATAACCACATTTGTTGAAATCCTGACTGCACCAGCATAGAATCAGTCCAGTGATTATCCTTGAGTTTGTGAGGGTGCCATTTGTAATCTCTTACCTTGGATGTGCTGCATACATTGTTAGAGCCAGCAATATGATTCTGTATTCTGTTTGGTAATGGGACAGAGACAAACAAGTATATGTAACTGGGGAGAGAGGTTGCTACAGCTTCCAAAATAAGTTCATTGCCACTTCTGCTAAAGCAGCCACTCTATTTTCTCCTGCCAATAGTGACTCAATTACACTTCACATAGTTTTAGTCCTCTCTCGCTCTCTCTCTCAGTGCTCTCATATTTGCAAGGCCAAATCCTGCATACCTTAGTTATGTGAGAAGTTCTACTGACTTTAAAATTCAGAATTAGGGCCAAAATATTGGAATGATACCCTATCATCACCAATATTCATTTAAATGAGAGAGATTTGTTTTAATTTTAAAAATGTTTCAATTCACTGTAATAAACAAGATAGATACAGAAATATATACCCCAAACTGGTGGTTATTCTATTATTATTAGATTATATCAAGGCAGTAACAAAAGTGAATTTCTGTATCACCATACTGGCTAATCAGAAGTCAAAATGCAGTCTCCTTAGGCATTCCAGCCCTGGGCTCACCACCCAGACACTAGACTTTATGATGTGTGGTTACTGAAAACCAGTTTAATGAGACAGAGTCCTTCTAATCCCAAGGGATCAGCCACTTAGCCAGACCAATATATAACTCAGATCTTATCCAATAATCACTCTGATGCCAATCCTTTAGTAACTAAAAACAAAGTTGAATATAAAAAAGAACAGAGTTATACATGATTAAGGAATCATATAGATGCAAGTGATTGCAAAGTCCTTATGTAAGGTTTGTAGCAGTGGTGGAATAAACTCATAGCTTGCAAAAGTGTCTCTGGAGTCACCCAAACAGATTGGGGGTCATCAGTCCTTGTACTGAGCTTCCTTAGTAGATATTAAGTTGAAAGAAATGAAGCAGAAAATGAAGACAATGTAGATGTCCCAGGTGCTTTTTATATCCACTGTCATGTGCATGGAAGTATACTATCCCAAAATCCATTGCCCCTGTTTATGGAAAATTACTGAGTCAAGATGGAGTCTTAGTCACATGAAATATTACATGTCCTTGTATGTTTTGCTGAATCACAGGGCATAGTGATTGGCTCCTCAGAGTCAGAGGCATAGGCAGGAATACCTAGTGATTGGGGATAAGTGAAGTGTCGTTAATTGGCCATCAACACATAGCTCTTTAGCTTTGATTATATCTATTTGAGGGTGTCATCCAGGAATACAACACATGTGGAAGATTCAAGTACACAGCCTATACTCATAACTTCAGATACAAAGATGACACGTGGATGTAACCAGGATAATCATATCGGTTAGACTGTAACTTTTCCATAGACAACTTACCTGATATACTCTGTATAAGAGTTTTTGCAATTGTATAACAGTGGTAGCAGAAATGTTACAAATGGTCATTTTTAATCAAAAAACATCACAGCCAATAATGTAAAATCTAGCTACATACATTATTCAATAGGACCAAATGCATCAAACCAATCGAGAAACCAGAAATGCAAATAGATACACACACTGTATCAATATGTAGTTATCTATCTGTGAATCAGGTATAAGGCTGACTGTGTCTTGGAGATACTTGTATTAAGAGGAGCTGCAGAGCATTGAGGGAGTGGGACAAGGTTGGGTTTGAGGAGGTTCCTGCAGAGCTTTTTAGCTTCATAGTAGCAAAGCTCTGCTCCAAATGTTTGACCAGGTAAGGCCAGATAAAAGAGAAACAGGTAACCGAGCCTGCCGCTCCTGCTAGTAAGTGGAGAAATACTGCTCAACTGTCTCTTCCTATTCACCTTCTCCCTCGCCAGTATGCATCTTGCCACCTCTTGGCCTACATCATCCTTTGTCAGCATTCTGAGAGCTCTGTTCAGACCTGCAAATGTAGAAATTCCAGCTGCTCAGCCTTTTTTTTTTTGGCCCACGTATCTGATTCCAGAGGTTTGGGATATCCCTTAAGATTTTCAAGCACATTACATTTTTTTTCTTCCTCTGAGGTGTCTCCATCTAGACTCATGAGATCCTCAGCTGGTGTAAATTGCCTTTAATGGAGCTATGAGAATGTATACCAGCCAAGGATCTGCCCCAAAGTTACCTTGGCTTTGCAGGTCGAACGATATAATTAGTTTTCTCAAATAAAAAAAATATGTAAAACACTCACACAGTATCTCAAATAGTTTTTCTGTAAAAAAAATGGCATCTATATAACATGTGGTGATCTTGTTTGGATTTTTTTTATTTTTAGAATCACAGTTTTGTAAGGTGCATAGTGAATGAGCGAGGGTCTTTACCTTTCCCACTGCACATCAGGCATATAAAGGATATTCATGGATGATATCTGGTATATTTAGAGTACTGCAAAATGTTAGATGTAGAAAAACATTGTTATTGTATAGTATTGTCTGAAAAACAGCAAGCAGTCAAATAATTAAAGATTACAGTACTGCATATGCAAAATGGACTGTGTTTTTAAGCTTGCTCATAGAACCCTAATTATGACATTTTCTGATTTGAGTATTTAACTGTTGAAAAAAATAAAATAAAAATATCCATTAAATTTGTTTACAGCTTAAACGGTGGAAAAATAATTTTAGAATATTTGTCTGTAGTTGTAGGATATATATTTGCAAACGACAGATCCATTTGTATATACATTATCAAAATGACATGATTTGGTTTATATTTTCAAACAATTAAGTGCTGGAATTTATAGGGGATTTTTTTTGAAATTATGAAGTGTTTGATCTCCGAGGGCAGAAGGCTTTTCACATTTATAAGTGCTGATTACCAGGTTTAACCATGCATAATATGAAATTTAAGTTATGTCCTTCCAGTTATTTAAAATCACCTTGAGATGAATTGCAACTAAAGTTTTGACAAGTTTTTTTCCGCATTCAAATTCACAGTCTAGCACATAACTGCTCCCCAAGACAAGCATTGGAGGGATAAGGGAAATGGGACATTTCAAATAAAAGAAACAAAAATGCTCATTTCTGAACCAAAATGGTTTAACCATGTCACATGAAGAAGAATGTAGAATGTGATGCGTACGCTTGGCAAGAACACATCATCAATACCTGATGAGCTTGAACTTGTGTTATTTCTTAGCTGGAGTCCTCATGGGTTTATTCATAAGACAAAAACAGTGTTTGAGTTCAGTGGGTTTTGAATCAGGCTATGAGTGAAGACAGCGGTTAAGAATAAGTTTATGATAATAGAGAATATACCATCCTGAATCTATCATCTCTATTGCCAACTAATCCAACCTTCTAGGCTTTCCCAAGACACTTTTTATTTCTGTGTTTTTTCTCAGGAATTTCTCAGTTCATAGACTGGCAGAGTTTAAGGCCTGAAGGAACCATTGGATCATCTACTGTGACCTCCTATTTACCACAGTCCATTAAATTTCACCAGGAACTACCCCTGTAGTAGTTCAATAACTAATTTGACTAAAGTGTATCCTCCAGTAAGGCAACCAGTCTTGATCTGAGACATTGAGATGGAGAATCCCCTGCTTCCCTTGACTGTTTGTTCCAATGGTTAACATCCTCACTGTTAAAAATGTGTTCCTAATCAATTAAACTGATTGAGGTTTTCCTTTGTGAAAAATGGTTGAGTTTTTAAGAACAGATTTATTTTCTGAGCTTCTTGCACAAGTACAGTTTGAATGCATTGTGTTAGTTTTATGGGATTATTGACTTGCCTACATTTAAGCTACATTTCTTTTTAAGTCAGAAGGTCACTGTCTCTTACTTGTAACATCTTTCATGCTCCCGATACTTGCAATCCTACCGTTCTAGTCACTTTGGGCCAAATTTTCAACCTGGCCTTAATTATTTTCATCCACAATTATTTGAACATTCAGTTTAGGTCACCTGGACTTCTTCATACCTCATCTACAGGTGCATATAACTGTTGATGTAAAAATGGAGCCCAACTTCTAAAAACATTTTTGTTAATTTCATAACATCGTTTACCCAACACTGGCTCTAACATGTTGTGGAGGGTTAAATTTATTTACATCCATGCTAACATTATCTGTAGCTTTCAAGACTGGGTTTAAGTTCTGGAGACCCTTTCTTTTCCTCATTATAAAAGAGCACAGAGATCAAGAAATAGAGCCAAATCCATTACTAAAATAAGCAGATGCAAATCCTTTGACTTTGGCTGAGGTTTTCAAAGAAGTCTGAGAGTCAGGTGCAGAACTGCCATTTAAATTTAATATTTTAAGTTATATTTTTGCTTATTTACAAATCATTTTTTTCAAACGTTATTTTGATATTTTGAACTTTTGAAAAGTTATTGAGCATGTCCTATGGAGGTGGAGTGTCCTCAGCACCCATTGACTTCTTGTGTTCTTATATCCCACTGACTTCTCAAGCCTTGTTCTGAATTCCTGGCTCACTCAAAAGTGCCCTTGATTTCAAAGGGAGTTTTGTGGGTACAAGAAATGCAAAACTGGGCCCTTAATAAACTGAAGTTGACATTTTTATGATATTTGTTCAGAGGCATGAGAAGAGGCAAGGTCTCAATATGACTAGTGTATAATAAAAATAAGCCAGCATCATGTTCAAGAAACTGAATTTCCCTTTGAAAGACTTACGGATGCCCATGTTTCTGCTATTACTCAAACTTAAAAACAAAGGCATACCAAGAAATAATAAAGACAAGCACTATTTAAACATTAAAAGGTATGTAAAAGGCATCCTGCCTATCCCAAACTGCTGATGGACAACAAACCCCACACTCTGAATGATTGCCCCCAAACTCCCACCAACCACTTACTCAGCTGAGAGTCTGATAAGTGTAATTAGAAAAACCTTTTTTCAGAATGTAGAGACAGTTTTAATTTTTTTAAAGAGCAGGTTGTCTGTAAATTATACAACAAGTACAATTTATATGCTGTTTGACAAAGATTAGATAGGTATAATTGCTTGTGTTATTTCATTCCCCTCTGTGGGTGGAAAGAATGGAGTGGATATTACCCTGAACGCCTTTCTTTCAGACTCAATATCCTGTCATCATTGACACTAGTTTATAGTCTCTGAGTTAACTACTACTTTTTCTAGAGTATTCTGGAATTTGCTTTACTACTTCTCTGTGATTCAGTTACGTTATCCTCCAAACTCTTCATTTTCTTCCACTTAAGCAAGGCTTGGACACAGACTCATTTAGATCTGACCTCACTTTTGCCAATCTTTCTATTTCACTTGCAGAAGTATTCATAATATTTTCAAAAGACTTAATTTCTTCAAGTACAGAGCTAGTATTAGCTGGGTTACCATGGTTACCATCTCCCTTTCTTACAGACACTGATGAGTGTGTCAGTCATTTGGCCCTTGCAGGAACATTGATATCACTGGAGAGTTTTGTTACTAGACATCTTTATCTGTGTTCAAATATTAAGGGCCTGATTTCCTTCTTACATAAGCAGGGCTGGTTTTAGGGTCAACCTGCATGCCAACTTCAAGGGGACACCATGCCACAGCACCACTCAGCTTTTCTTCCACACCCCACTTCATTCAGATTAGCTGGCTTTTCCCCTCCCTACTACTTCTGTCCTTGGCTGCTTTTTTTGGGGAGGTGGGGAGTCAGGACGCTGAAAATGTTTTCCACCCTGATGCTCAAAAAAGCTAGAGCTCCACCTGTATGTAGAGTTTGCAATGATGTAACTCCACTGACAAATGGAATTTCTTCTGATGTACACTGGTGTAAGGGAGAGGAGAATCAGGCCTCAAATATTTATTACACATGCTTTGTTCATGTTTTTTTCTGGAGGCTGTTAGTGGTGGGAACTAGAACATGCACAAAGTCATGTCACCTTCCCATATGAGGACCATATTTTACCTAATTTAAAGGATCCAGTCTTGCGTCACTTGTGAACACACAACTCACCATTGGTGTCAAAGGGCTTGGTCTATTTTCTGATGTCACTATTTGTTTTGCAGACATTATATGTGACACTTTTAAAGATTATTAAAATAAAAATATAAAGTATGTACCTTAGGCAAAACAGTAATACTTTTCTAAAGTATGTCCTGAAAGTGATTAATATTAGAGAGAGGCTCTAACCAAAACCCCAGGCCAGAGCACCTTTGATGTTTTGATCGGGATCTGAACTTTGCATCTGGCAACTACTGTATTTCTGTAAAGGGCAGAGTGAATGTCGGACATTCAAACAGTCTCAAATTTTGGTTAAATTCAAATCTACATTTGGATCAGAATCCAAACGCTGCCAGTAGGACTCATCTGTACTTAGTATGCTTATAGTATGCAAAAGAAAATTAATCCCCTTAGACTGAAGAAGAAAAGCCACATTCTTAACTTAAGAGGAAACTTAGTTTTCCTCTCTCTTATGCAGACAAGCTTGACTGCAAGACCATATCTTGTTTTTCGGAAGGATTCCTGAAGGATAAAATGTATCTCATTTTTGTCTCTCTGGAAGTTTGTTTCTTGTGACCACTGTGCAAGTTCTAATTTTCAGATGATCTGAAGTTGATTAGGCTTTGGTGCAGAGGGAAACTTGCAGGATATTGTGCCCTTCTTCCATATATAACACAGATGTCACTTTCTTTTTCTCCCTGCTGTCCTTCCATACTTTACTATATTTAAAAGAAAGCAGCGAGGTTCTTAATTTTTTTAATTTTCAGCCAGCGTCTTTTATTGTGCACCATGGGCCTTTTATATTCATTGTCAGATTTATAAAAAAGCATGACACAAAGTTCTGAGTCAATTTTAAGAATGGCTTTCACTGAATCTCATCATTTTTACATGTTGGATCTGTGTTAGGTTCAGTAAAATGCTGGAGATCTTTGGAGTTTTGAAAACTTATTGTCTTAGAAAAGCAGCAAAACAGATCACTGGCATGTTTCCAACTCAGAATGTTTTTGTGCTACTTTGCCACCTTTTCATGTTAGTGAGAGTGGTAGATGACAGGCACATTGTGTTCCATAAACATATGGTCTTTTAAGCACAGGGTCATGCTGCCTTCCCATGCATTGCTGATGCATTGTCTTATATAAATGCTGAACATCTGGCCAGGCTAAGGTTCACTGCTTTTAAAGATTTGCCCAACACAGTACTAATAATGGCAGTAGCCTTATGATGAGTTACAGAAGACATATCAAGAACGGCTGTTTTAATTAGCCCAGAATGAAATCCTTAATAAGAAAATAGCACAGTGAAGAATTACTTGTCATCAGCATCATGCACCCATCTGTCACTTGAGAAATACATGCCCCACATTTGTATAGTGTATGTCATGGGAGGAGGGGGTCATTGCTGGTACCATGGTAGCAGCAGCATTAGCTGTGATAGTATGAGCAGCTTTTGTTCAGCTAGAAGTGTACACCTTCAGTTTGTTATTAAATTGGGCTCAAGAATATGCAGAGAAGAAATCTTAATACTACAACATTTTTGCGTGTGAGATTTTATTCTGAGTGCTTTCCAGTGTGATCCCCAATACCGTACACCTTTTGTCATTATCTAAATGGTTGCTTTTTGTGCATTTGTCAAATCTGACATTAGAAAAAATCTCCTATATATGGAGTACAATAGGATATGTACATAATTTTATAGTACTATAATACAAGCAGCAGAAAGAACTGATTAGGATTATATTGCTTCTGCAGTTTTTGACCAGAGCTGGGAAAACCATGGATTTCTGTTACTGGTAATTCAAAAAAAATCAGGGGTTTGGGAAAGGAGAAATGTTATTTCAGGTTGAACAGAAAACAAGATTTTTTGAGAATTTTCAATGAATTGAAGTCAAAAACTTGTCTGAGTTGGGTGAAAATGAAACACTGGATGTAAAGCTGGTCAGAGCTTGGGATGAGCACTTAATGTTTATGAACAGAAACACATAAATAAGTATATGGATAAATAAGGAATATGGAAAATATAACCATATGCTTTTGCACATGGTGATGATCACCAAGTAGGGGGAAGAAAAAATTTCTCTTCATAAAATTATATTGCACAAAGAGATGCACTATGGTACCTACATTTTACACCTTCCTCTGAGACATAAAACTAGATGGACCTGTTCTAATATGGCAGTTTCTGTGTTGTCATTTTTTCCATGCTAGTTTTGATAGTTCACTTCCCTTCCGTTATAATATGACAGGAATCAAATTGGGCCCTGACTCTCATTCTGTGGAATGGTGTCTGTGAGGTTTTACTTAGTGAGAGTCAGGAAAGAATTTGTTTAAAATACAATACCCTAGTGACAGAGCTCATTTCCGCTTCTGAGCTATGATTGCCCCTGTGATGCGCATTTTATATTGGATCCTATCAGAGCTAAAGTAGAAGGTCAGATTAATTCCTTGTGTAACTTCATTGTGTCAGAAGAGTTTCAAAGGAAAGGTAAGAAGATTTCACCTGCAGTTCTTGCCTTTATCTCATAGAACTCTCAAGTTAAAATAGAGGTTTTAGTAGTTTATGCAGTTCTTATTAGAAAGTAAGTTTTTGGCTGCATTTTGAGTGAATTAGAACTTTAAGATTTGACCCTTTTTCTGTTCTACAATACAGTGGAGAATAATTGCTTTGAGGGATATGACAGTGCTGAAAAGCCCCTTTCATCACTCCTCTCTTGTTCTGCTGTGTTAATTAGGTACACCATCTGCTAATGAACTTCAGCTTGTCTCATCATAACAGTAAATTGTGAATTTTTGTGCATAGGTGTGTGCATTCTCACCTTGTCTAATATTTCAGTGATATGTGCTATATTACTCTCTAATCCCAGATGTATCTCATTTAAAACTTTTATGGTGACACCCACTTCTCCTTGCCTTCAGCCTGATTCTTGACATGCTAACACACAACAAGCTGCTTGTTTCATTTTTACATAAATCCTGTCACAAATTAGAGAAATGTCAAAGTATTCTTGGTTAATTCAATTAGCCATCATGCAGTTCTTTTCGGAGTACGAAGTGTTAATTTATTGCTGCCAGTGACAATGATTTTGGGGACAGAAGTAGAGGATGACACTCTTTCTGAACTTCCGTGGAGCGAGAAGCATCATACTGAATCAACTTTGCTGAATGCCCCTTTAAACTTGGTAGATAGCCAACTTAGACTTGGATGGAGAGGAAGCTGCCAGTCCTCACATTCAGAGTGTTTGCACATGTAACATGAAGGTGACTGACTGTTCATGCCATGCTGAATAGTCTACATGCCAATGTGAAATGGTAACAAATCCACAATGGCACAGAAGCCAAAAACTGTATAAAGAGTCTTATAGGTGTGCTCAGAATTGCAAAAAGAACCAGAAGAATAAACAAGTGTGTATAAGAGGGCCAACCTAAGTGTAGAACATCCTGGAGACTGCAAAAATCAAAAATGGTTTTGCTCTGGACGTAATACAAGAAGACAGTGCAGATGGACTGCAGTTCTGAATAGAATAGCTTACAGTGGATGTAAGTGTCCCAAGAACTATCAAAAATGAAGATGGAAAAGCCAGTGGTGGTCATTAGTCAGTCAGCAGAAGTTGCTGTAGTGATTTAAGTTTTAGATAAAACAAGTAAGCTAAATGGCACAACTCATTCAGTTTCAGGTGCCTTATTTTTCATCTAGAACTTCAGACTTTTCATCAGACTTCATCTAGAAGTCTGAGACATCTTTACATTTAAATATAATACTTAGTTTTTAGATAGTGCTTTACAGTAGTAGATCTCAAAGCACTTTAGAAAGGGGGCTTATATGTTTTAGTGAGCAGTATAGCATTGTGCAATTAAGCATGTCCAGAAGCCTTCTCATCACTTCTGAGGTCTCTGGCAGTATGCCAGTCATGCCCCACTCACTTCTGTGTGTTTGGAGTAGGTGTCTGGCTCACAAGGTAAACTGGTCCTCCTCACCCCCCAGTTCTGTAAATCTAGGTTTCAAATGACTTTACTGGATCTCTCAGCTGCTTGAGAGAGAGCCTTTCACCTTACTCTGGGGCCCAGATGCCCTATTGTCCTGTAGCAATAAACTGCAAGTGGATTTGTAGTATGTGGGAGTGGGCCTACCTTCTTCGTCCACAAAGAAGCAGGAAGGTGGAAAGGAGCTAGCCAGTTGCCATTTCATAAACTCAGGAAGGGGGAAGTAGCCAGGTAGGGGACTCTGAGATACCCAAGAAACTCACTCTCCCGGTAGGTCAAGTTGGGTAAGCTGATAGCCCAGGTCTTAATGTAGCAGCAGGGAACCTGTGGGGAGGTGACCAAAAACTCAGCTGAAATTGGGTGTAGGTTTACTGTAAACTGATGTAAACATTGATTAATTTGGGTCAAGTTTCAGATTCATGAAACACCAAATTGAGCGATTTTCTGTTTCTGTGGTTTGGAAGGCAGAAATAGGCCCATTACATTTTCATGAGACCAATAGCCCATAGTACAAACTACTATTGTAACCACTGAGTAATGGAAGCCAGCATCATCCTTCTGTTCTCTCTCAAAATGTATTAATTCCAAAGAGGGTCTGATGCAGCAAAATACCTTTCATAAACATTGAAACTGCAAGGATTTGGCATTAGTATGGACCTCCAGAGACACTTCTTATGAACATTGTTGAAGGAGAAAAGCATCTATCATCATTAGCCCTAATTTCCTGAGACTTACAGGATATAATGAAAACCATTCAGTTTATCAAATCAAGTTCACTGGTATGGGACTCTTTCATCAGGATGGACTAAATGACAAAATTAACTGCTTTGTTGATGGGTATAAATATTATCGTGAGTAGCAGATTAGCATCCATTGAAAAGCTAATTTTATTGCTGGTATACTATAAAAGTGTTCTCTAAGTGCTATGTGCATCATGAAAACCAGACTGGATTTAATACAAAATATATTTAACCAAGCACATTCCTGTTGAATGGGTTTTTTTGCCCTCCTGAAATAAAACCCAATAGAATTTCCTATAATTTCTGGAATTATTAATGTGCACTGTATTATGACAGATATAACAAAGTACTCCACATTGACTCTCTATGAATAGAAGAGAATTGATAGGAAAATGATTGACGAGAAAAAGCACAAGGTTTTGAAATATTGACAATATTAAGAAACTAATTAAGAAACATCATTAAGAAACTCTGACTTAGCCAAACTTGAACTGAGATTCAAGAAAAGAACCTCTGGAGATGGGGGGTGAGGTGGAGGAAGAAGGTGGTATGAATGTGTGAAATACTGATTTGCTGGCTCAACTCCCAAACAAAGATGGCTACACAGCTCACCAGCTAAAATGTCAAACTGTTTCATTTCAGAGTTTTATGCCAATTTTAGGCCACCACAAACAGGCATATGGATCAGAATTTGGTTGTATAGAATGTTCATATTCAAGGTATCAAAAAGAAGCTACAACTGCTATGTCGTTGTGGGATATGAGTTTAGTTTAGGTCTTGAATTGGTTTGTATATCTGGAAGAAATGTATTTGGGGCATGAGGAGAGAGGGCCTATTTGTGGAGTGGTTTTACATCATGTTTCATATTTGTGTACAAAGTTGGAAGGAGTGTGAGGCACCTGAAATTGGGACAGTTCTCTGATTTATGAGTAATACTAGATGTGCTGCTTCTAGCTGGAACATCTGTGAGGATTACATGTGCCTGCAATTAAATATTTCAAGAACAAATTTGCTGATTCTGTAATTCAGATTTCCATACACCATACATAACATTTGGAAGGATGGATTATTCATAGCTAAGACATTAATGGGCCAAATGAACTTCCACTGAATTCAATGGGAAAACTCCCTTTGTTAAAAAAATGAGTGTAGGATCTGGCCCTTAGCAAAAGGACAATACCAAAATCGAGATGGTCTGAAGTGAAATGTGTGAAAGATAGTGGCATGTGGAAACTGCAATTCTATTTGCTCTGGAAAAGTACTATGAATATAATAAGGATCAAACTATAGAAATTATTCTAAAACCCCACGGAACTTAATTTAGAAAGATATCCTTTGTGTGTATATATATATATTTAAACCAGTGTATAGAATTCTATGGCAGGGATATAATTTTCTGTTAAATTTTATAGTGAAATTTAAAAAGTCCTGTAGAAAATTATTTTTTCTTTTAAATTATATAGACATTTTCCATAAAGCATGGCAGACTACAAAAGAGAAGGATTTATAACCTAGGAGGGAGGAAAAGCTGAGAGGCTCAATTGTCAGGTTCTAAATTCTATATGGCTCTGATGCAGCAAGGTACTTATACACATACTTAATTTTAAACCATGTGAATAGTTCCTCTGACTTCAATAGGATTATTTGTGCACTTGAAGTCATACATATGCTCAAGTACCTTTCTGAACTGGGGCTTCAGAACTTGTTTTTTTTAAAAAAATGGGGGCGGGGGTAATTGTAGAATCAGGGCCTATTCAAACATGCACCCTATTGACTTTAATGGAAATACACCAGACCCTCGCTGTAGCCCGGGGTTCAGGATCCATGCGCATTAATGCAGGGAATGCGTTGCCATGGATCCCAATTTAAATATTTAAATTTGGGATCCATGGCAACGACCGCGCTGTATGTGAACTCACGCTATAGTGACACGAGGGTCTGGTGTACTTCTGTTCCAAAGGATCACCTATGTGAGTAAATAGGTAAGGGTAGACCTGAATGTGGTAAAGGAAAGGAAAAAGTGCACTAGTATGACATTGTATGACACATAGTGATGTTGACATAAGGCCATTAGGCATAGAATAAAACAAACATAGTGTCTGGGGGAGCAAGTGTGTGAGAAAATAGTTGTTCTGAAATGTTACTCTTCTTCTGAAAAGTGTAATAAAGGATCTTATCTAAAGTCCATTGAAGTCAGTGGAAATATTTCCACTGACTTCATTTGATTTTAGATTAAGCCCACACTTAGAACTGGGTGAAATTTTTTGATGAAAGTTGGCAGCTAGGGGAGAGGCGCGGGGGGTTGGGTGTCTTGAGAAAAATGCAGATCTGAGGCATTTTCTAAATTGAACTTTTCAACTTTTACTGTTTCTCTACACAAACAAATGATTAATTCTTGGCAAGCCAGGAAGTAAATCTACCCCACACTAGCCTGCCATGAACTAACTTTCCTCGGGGATCCTGCTCTTGTGCTTTAATAGTTTGTATGGACACTGCTAATGTGCATTAACAGTTTAAGGCAGAGATCGCCAGCCTGAGCTTGAGAAGGAGCCAGAATTTACCAGTGTACATTGCCAAAGAGCCACAGTAATACATCAGCATCCCCACATCAGCTCCCCACTCCCTGCTCCCAGGAGCTCCCACCGACTGCAGCCCTGCCGATCAGTACCTCCCCCATGGCTCCCTACACCTCCTGATCAGCTGTTTCATGGTGTATAGAAGGCTCGGGGATGGGGTGGAGGAGCGAGGGCATGGCAAGCTCAAGAGAGGGGATGGGAAAGGTGGAGTGGGAGCAGGGCCTGAGGTTGAGCAATGAGCACACCCTGGTACATTGGAAATTTGGCACCTGTAGCTCCAGCCCCAGAGTTGGTGCTTATACAAGGAGCCATCCATTAACTTCTGAAAAGCCTAATGTGGCTCCAGAGCCACAGGATGGCCACCCCTGGTTTAAGGACCTTTGATCCAGCCCCCATTTCAAAGAGGTATTCAGTTTCAGCAGCATTCACATGGACAATTAATCAGCATCAGGCTAATGTGGGACAGACTTACATACAAGCTTACTGTGAACTGAATGTTTGTTTAGACAAGCCCTAAGCTTCAAGATGACCTTGTTTCCAAATTACCTTAATTTTTTTAAGTAAAAAAATAAAATATAAAATTAAAATCAAAGCAAAATGTTTCATCTCAAATCAACCAATAAGTTCAACCTGAAATGAGAGAAGGAAGGAAGGGATTCCTTCTTAACAATAACTCATCAGTAAGTGTCTCTGGGCCTAGCACTCAGTGCCTGGCCTGCCCGGCACCACCAAACCAGATTACCAACCTAGTCATGGTGCAGATGGAAAAAGACAGTGCAGGATATAATTACACAGAAGGAGATCCTGAAACCAGGGTTAATGGGGAGAAAAGAAATGAGAAGGAGGGATGGATGTTGAGGTGAAGGAAAGGGCACAGAAGTTAGTATGGAAGTAGAAGCAGAAGTTACTATGGAAGAAGAATTGCTGCCCTCCCAGTGAAACTCATCATACAAATTTATCACTGACAGTTACAAATTAAATGCTAGCTTTTCTCTGTTGGAACACCTATATACTGAGCTAAATGACACCCCACTTTTTCCTCTTGGGAAGGGAGTATACACCAGTCATCTTTATGAAGAGATCTAAATTTTTGTCTAGGGTCCTAACTCCAGCCTTTAAGAACCTATCCCCTTTTCATATTTTGTCTGAGAAATTGTTCTTAATCTAATTGGTTCTCAGTGATGCCCAGCGCGGGGTACACTTCTCCAGACTTAAATTAACCAACTATTGAAGGTCCTTAGTCTCTATGCAGGCACCGCTCGCCTTAATGTAAAAATGAGGAAAACAAAAAACTTAAGTGGAGGTTTCAGAATTTGGTCTTCTGTGAAATATATTTGTAAGAATATATGGTGGCCTATGCAGTTAGAACCTTAGGCCCCAATCCGACAATTAGCTGAGTCTGCAAGGAATCCCATTGGCTTCAGTGAGGCTCTAAATGTAGTTAATCCTCATCGTCAGTGGTGTGATGAGCTCATTTCTTGTTAGAGCAGTAGATACACATGTAGTAAATCATTTCTATTGTAGTAAGAAAAAAGGATTACTTTGCATGCGATAGTAAATTGAACTAAAGTCTTCATTAGATGCACTGAGCTACTGCTATATGCACATATATAGCCACTGGATGGCATAGTATGGAAAGCTGTAAGTTCCTGTGATGTCAGTGTTAGAACCTAGACACAAGATGTGTTGGGAATCCTGATGATAGATAAGAACCTGGATAAATAGACAAATAATTGAACACACAGTTTTTGCCTCTTATTTTGAAGACTGATTCTCTTGGGTCTCCAGAGCCAGCCCCTGTATTTCCAGAAATATCCTTTAATTGATTCTCTTCAAAGTGACAGCTGTGGTCAGGAGCAGATGTAAAGCAGGCAGCTATACAGGGACCAAGCACTGTCTTTCAAAGTTGTCATAACATTACTTCAGCAATGAGAAAGTAGTTTTATTTAATTTTAATATTCCGGTTTCGTCTTCATAAATGAAGTGCACTGTATATTGTGAGCAGCAGAAACAGAAAAGTTAAAGAATTTGAGTTCCTGTACAAGGATAGTTTTAATTAAATAAAATTAAGTATGTGATCTCCTGGAACTTTAAAAAGTATAACTTAGGGGAATGATTGAATTTTCTATAGAATTACCTTTCAAGGCAAATTTTATTGGGCTATTTTTCCTTCTGGCTATTTATGTAAAGGACACCACTGATTTCTACATACTGCAATTGCACTTTCCCCCACGTCCATGTGTAAAACTGTACAATCTTTTTGAATGAGTGAAACACACTTACTGAGATTATTTCCTAGTCAACCACTATAGCACTGAGCCAGAGCACTGTTATGCTAAGTGCATAGAAGCTGTGATCCATTTGGAAAATGAAGTTTGATATAAAGTTTGGGCAGAACTAGTTGCTGCTAATACAGTTCTGAAGTACTGTAAAGATCTAGATGTATTTCGTCTAGAACCTAAGCATCTGTCATTGTCTTACAAAGACTTATTAATCAGCACATCTCTCCAGCCTCGTCCTGAATGTTGACTCTGAGCTGTCACCAGAAGTTAGGACATATTATAACATGAGATGTTTTTCTCTTAAAAACCATTTATTATTGTTTCTGCCTAGAAAAAGACTCATTACAAAGGAAACATTATGAATTCTATGATAGAAATGTTCGAAAAGAATTAGAGATGGGCCTTATTCTCAGTTACACTAGGACCCCTTCATTCTACTCTGATAGAAGCAAGGGGCCTTATTGTATACAGAAAGGGCCCTTAAGAATACCAGTGGCCAGAAAGCTACCCCAATGGGTGTAGAGCTGGTATGAGGCCTCAGTGTACTAGGCAGTTAGGGGTGGGTGTCTGGAGCACCCTGCACTACAGCTCTGGTCTGTCCTGGGAAACCAAACAGAAATCAGAGCAGCCGTAAGCCTACCCTAAGTTCCCTGGGAACATGGCCAGCGTCCTGCAGTCCCCCAAAAGCTGTATAACTTCTCCATCCCCTCCCACATAACCCACCTTTATCCTGACCTAAGAGCAAGAGCTAAGTAATTGAGAATCAGGTTCAGTGTCTTTTTCTGCAACAGTGTTTTATTCAGATTGTTGCTTGAGTTGCTAATAAAATACATATGAATTGTTCTTATTTCCCTCTCCTTAACATAAACATATGAACAATCTATGGATTGCTACAGAAAATAATTTAGAGCATCCACAATCATGCTCAAACCATTCAGTTTAATCCTTGAGTTCACTGTTAGCAATATTGGAACCTGATGCATCTAGTGAAGTCAATGGAAAGACTGGGTCAGCCCCCCCCTTCTTTTCTGCATTTGTGATGACAAAGCTGACAGATGACAGATCAAAACTGGCTTAAGGATTGTCTAAGTGTTCAGATTTAGCAAACTGCTCAAGTTCTCCTTTTTCTGATATCTGTTATGGGTCCAAATGGAGCACAAGTTACGGTTATCTTTTTCTCCAAAAAAATATGTCCCTGAGCCATCTCAAATGTGTAGGCAATAGAAAATTGTTTAGCTGCATCAGATTTTGCCAATCTTTCACTTACATCAGTGATCCAAATGCAAAATTCAGAGGCAATATGTGGATGTGTGATATTCCCTGGAGGACTTAGAGGTTAGAAACTAATGAACAGATTGCAATAATGGATAAATGCTATCAAGTCTTGCATCTGTGACAGATGCAATTGTGTTCCTATATTGTTTGATATTTAAAAGACGATTACCCATTGTATTCACTTTTTCAGTTCAAATGTACAGAAAATAAGGAGTAATCTTAGCATCAATAAAATGTAAAATGTATTTGAAAATATTTAAGTGGTAAAGGTTAGAATAATTTCATAAGACTTTCATGCTGAGAAGTGTTTCTTATTGTTCAGATTTTCTGGTCTTTCTGTTTTAGAAGGAAAAGGGCCCCCCATGAATCTCCATTTTTGCATACCACCATTTGCATATTCAGTTACTTCAAACTGAATACACAAATTGCATATTTGTGCACTCAAAGTGTGTGTATAATGTGTGTGGATCTCTTTCCTTTTTTAAGAGTCAGATCTGATTTTGCAGGCCTGATTAAATTGGGTGGAAATTCCTTTAATTGTTTTATAACATCATGTATTTAGCGAACTAGAAAATATAATTTTTTATAGCATCATGAATGTACGTGGAACTTTATAAGCGTTTGGCATTGCATTAAGGACTTTGTAATCTAACGGACAAAACAGAGCAAAGAGCAACACTGATATATGGAGAGAACACTATAAAGGAGATCAGAGTAGAAAGGATTAGTAGAAGCAGCAGACTTTGAGTAGGGATATGAATAGAAATTATCGTACTCTTATAAAGTGTTGCCATGAATATTGATAAGGTATATTGCAATCACAACAGACACTATTGTCACAGTATGCAATGGACACCAAATATAAGTGTGAACAAAAATGGGATAGACAAGACAATGAAATACAAAATATTATATATACATGTATGACAGGAAAAAAAAACCACTTCCAATAAAGGCCCCTTTCCCCAACAGTCTTGATCTCAGCATGTCTTGTCTTTTGCAAAGTCACCCCAGGCCAGCTGCTATCAGGGTTAGAGCAATTAGTCTGGCATCTGATTAGCATATCCTTATTCATGAAAGGAGGGGGGTGGTTTGTTTATTATTTAAATTCTCCATTTTGAAAGAAAAGCAGCCAGAAGCAGGTTCAGTTCATAACTCAGCATTCCAAGGAGAGTTAGAATTTGATCCTCAAAAGGAGGAGAGTGGAAAGTGAGCTACAAATAGAGATTTTCTTGTCTGCATGCAGAGGCTTTAGGTGAAAGAAAACCAGGGAAAGCTCAAAGAGAGATGGGGAGAATTGCAAATGCTGGGAGAGTGACTCTTCTGACTAGCTTGACCACTCAAATTAATAAAGGACCCTCGGAGATAAAGGGGATTTCAGACCCTCTTATCAAAGGATATGAAATATGGAGAGCAAATACAGCAGGGAAGGATTCTGTCTGCCATCATTAAGATTGAAATGCAACGTCCACTACAATGGTCCCTTTTCATTTTCCCATAACTTTTTCAAACAAATCCCTTTAGAGCCAAAATGTTCTATGCTTGATCTTGGATGTAAAGTATTTCTGCAAAGTTTCAGCAGAGTCTGTTCAACTGTTCTTAGAACTTTACACTAGTTAAAATAAAACAAAACCACTTACCTTGTATTTTCTGTTGCTCATGCATAGCACAAAAGAGGCTGAACCAATTTCATCACACAGTAGCTTGTTATGAAAGTCTCATTTAAATCTAAGGCTCAGGCCAAGGAAATTGATATTTCCTTTTGCATACTGCTTTTGCAGTTATGAACATTAAACTCATCATGTAGAACTGTCAGGTGTCTTTGCTCCTCTTATACTTTAGAATCCTGGGGGAGCACATGAACAGTAGAGTCTATAAGAGCAGCTTTGAATGTTGGAGGTAACGTGAAGCATTTAGCTAATCTAAACTTGCAAAGATATTGAAATTTTGGCAAGCCTTGCAAATGCCTCAAGGGGTCTGGGACATAGTGATGTTTGCAGAGGAGGTAGGAGCTCTGCCTAGTGGTAGGGCTCATGGAATGAGCATAGTTCCTGGTACATTAGTTCTATCTCTGCCACCGCTGGCTTTGATAATATTTTGTATTTATGTATTGGAGCAGTTTTTAATATACATACCTCCTTCTAAGATACTAGGAACTACAGTATTATCCACATTTCACAGATGAGGAAATAGTGGCTCAGAGATTTGCCTAAGGTCACACAGATCAAGACTGAAACCTCACTTCCAGGAATTTGTTTAATCCAGCAGACCACAATGTGTCCATTTCCCCCTGTCTGAAATGGTAATATTACTTTCTACCCAACAGCCTTCTTGCTAAATATAAAGCTGGCACTCGATTTGCCAGCCTTTAGCTGTCCACTTGGAGAATTTACCTTACAACAAACGTGAGCCAGTTGATAACTCCTATGGGCCTAACTCTGTTCTTCTTTATATATATTCAGCACCCACTGACTTCACTGTAGTTGCTCTATTGTAAATAAGGGACACCATTTGTTGCTGCATGTGAGTGCCCTTTTTGGTCCACTTTTGGGTGTATGTAACAAAGCAGCTAGAAGACGGCACAGGGTCGCTTTTATAAAACTTAACTAGAAAAGCACATACGCAAGTTAAAAAAGTGAGCATGTGAAACCCTGTGCATCATGAAATCAAATGGCAGAATCTAAAAGTTGTGCTGCCACAATAGGACACACAGATCTGATGCAAATTCTCAGTTAAGTGCTTTTTTCCTTCAAAAAGGGCAGAATCAGCATGAAATAAGCATGAATGTTTACAGAACATTTATTGTAGATCACATCTTATCATAGCCTTTTCCTTAACTATGCCTAGGCATGTCATGTCACCAGGCAATTGTAGTCACCCTTCAGTGAAATACTACGCTATATAAGCAGTATTTATCTCGCATTGTGAGTATAAGTAGAGACTGGCACAAAGATAGGAAATTGCTTTCCTATAAAAATGTTGCTTCTTTCAACAATAAAATTTAACCACCACCTTCTGGACATGACAGAAGCAGACCACTGATGGAAGGGAAGGTAAACTACCATTGGAAAGAGAGACTGTAGTGGGAAATGGCTGAGGAGAGCCAAGGGAGGAGTTATAAACAGGAAAAAAAAATCTGTAGTTGGTGCTATTACAATCCACTGCAGTTCTGCCCTCTTGGTTATTCAGATTGCCAGAATCGTAAATGTTTACAGTTCTTTTCTCATAGCTCTCAACATGCTATTTAAAGGATATCTCATATTTTATAATTAAGTTTAAAACCAGTATACACTAGGATGCTTTTTAAATAAAAAAGCACTTTATTCTTTGAGCAAACTTATTTTTTTTGCTTTGGAAATTGTCTATTTTGAAAATAATCCTCTCATCCTATGTGAACACCCTGCCCTTTCCTTATTATTTACCATAGTAGATTTGCATCTTTGTTTTGCAACTATGAACCACCTCATAAAATGCTGGGCATTTACAATTTCAAAATAACTATCAAGGGATATTAATGTACCATGAAAGTACAATAAAAGTGATCTTTTTTTTTCATTCCTAAAGAGAGAAAGCTCCCTCTAAAATGGAATTTTTCTGTGGTAAGTAATTACTCTTGATCTGACAGTATCAGAGAATCAGGTTCAAAGAATTAACAAATATTTTTGTACCTATGTGCCTTTTTATTATACAGATGCCTGTGAGCTTCTACCCTTTATGCAGAATTTGAATATTGATGATAGAGAATAAATTAAAAACTCATAAAGCACGTCAGGCTTCTTTATTCAGAGAAAATGTTACTCTGTGCAAGCTTGAAAGCTTGTCTCTCTCGCCAAAAGAAGTTGGTCTAATAAAAGATATCACCTCACTCACCTTGTCTTCTTATATCCTGGGACCAATACGGCTACAATAATACTGCATACACCACTGTGCAGGCATTTTCAGGGAATATCTAAAATGTTTACTGTCACAGAAGACATAGGTGGAAAGGGAAGCTGCAAATTATTTAGGTTTACTGTTCTTACAACACTGCGCTTAGAATATTTTGCATTGGAATGTCACTCATAAACATAGCACAAGGACTGCTGCCTGGCCATGGCTTCTGCTGCTAATAAAATTTTTTTTAACAACCAAAAAAAGTGTGTGGTATAATCATAAGTGTACAGTCTGTGCCCTAAGAGCTTATGTAACATGCAGGCTAATGTATGAGAAGGGTCCTACTCTGTGCCACTATGCAGAGGATATGTTGTGCTAAAGCTGCCTAGCTGTGGCTATCAACTGTAAAAACTTATGCTTTCAACTCAGGAAGTTCTTGCTTCAGTCTTCACTATGTTATTCAGGGTGGAGGCTATCACACTTACAGCCTAAAAGACGTTTATGAAGAAGGCCTGACTCCCTGGGACTGCAGGAGGTTGCTTTGAGTTATGGCTTATAGCTGTTATAATTATTTGCATATTGGGTCCCTTACTTGCCTGAATTGTCCCACTGAAGGTGAGGACAAAAAGTGTAAACTTGAGCTGATGGACTAGGAGGTAGCAGAGGATGGATTCAAAGAGGTGAGTGATGCAGCCTTATAGATGGGCAATGAAAAACATTTTGTCAACTGTCTTTCAGAGATTCTGAAAAGATTTGGGTAATAGAAGGGTAGAGGGGAGGAGATCACAACAGAAACAGAAAGGCCCAGGTCCTTAAAGGTACTTATGTGCTTAACACTCAATAATTTCAGTGGTGCTTGATCTCAGTTGGAGTTAGGTACCTAAATACCTTGAGGATCTGGGCCAGAATGATCAGGGCATGGAAAAGAGTCTAGGTAGACAGGACCGATAGGAAATGTTGGATTTCAACATGTGTTGGAAGAAAATGCAGCAAGATTTGGTCGTGATCTGGAAGTATGGGGAGAAAGAGACAGTGGGGTTAATGCTCAAATCATTTCAGTGACAAAAATTTTAAATCTCAATGAACAATGAGCAAAGGAGCAATAGCTTTAATACATTAAAAACTCCTGAGTCTTGGATGACTCACTTAAAAAGTAAAATACCACTGTGTAAGCTTCACTCTACATGTCCATCACTCACACGTTTCAGGTTAGTACTTGGAAAATGAGCTTCAACAAGGAATAGCAGAACAGGAGAATAAAATGCCAAATATTAATAATATGTTATGATAACCATTTCCCAAGTCATTTAAGTTGCTTCATTCCTGGCTTACAGAGTGAGCACTCTACATTCTTAATGATAGCCTAAAGCAGTCACATGCTGATACGACATTATACTTTCTTGGATGAACTATTTTTGCCATAATATGTACTGTTAGCTAGTAATGCTGTCATAGGATAATACAATCTGGGGGACTGGAAATAAGGTTTTGCCTACATTTATGAATAGAATGTTTTGCAAAGTTATATGAACCCTTTAAGTAGTTTTTTTTAACGTGGACCTAAATTAGCTCTGATGCAGGAAAATAGATTAACCTTTCTTATTCTCCTAATTTCATATTCACTGATTTCTCAACCCTTGCTGAGGGTCCCTGAATAGAGTATGTACAATACCTTCCTGAAATTAAGCTGTTGATCATGCTGTTCATATAACTACGGGGGAAAATCATAACTGATATACTATGGGTTTATATAGGAACACAAGTTGTTCGATGGTGGGGCATTAAGTGTAGGGCCAAAGATTCTGCTGTTATATGGACTCTGTCTCAATTCATCTCCATATGGGAGATGAATTGAGAGAATGTGGGTCTAGAAAGGCTACTCCAGACATTGCCCTGGAGTAGTTTCCATTGATTGACTGCAGACAGGTTTGTGATCTGGATGGGAAGCACATTCCTCTCCCTCCCTGCCCTCCAATACATCTGTCCAGCACCAGCTTTGCTATTTGACTTGGATACTGAACACAGGACTTGGGCCAAGGAAAATATCAACAACTATTTTTACAAAGAAAAAAATAACTAACTTTCAAGATGCAAATCACCCAAAAAACAAAATTTCAAAGTCAGTACAACTCCCCATAAGTACAGGTGGAAAATATAACTCTCAAAGAAATCCCAAAGGGGGAACAAGAATAATAAACATTAGAAGACCATTCTGCAAAAACCCCATCATTTGATGGACATACTTATTTCTTTAAAAATATTAGCAGTAAAATTACATATGATTTGAAATAAATACAATTTTCACATACTCTACGGAGAGAATCATGGCAACAAATAAAAACCAAGGAGAGCACTAAGATGGAAAATGTATGCTTTTTTAAAAACCAAAACTAAACCTTTAATGTAAAAAGAAACTAAATTCCTAAAACTGAACATAATTTACTGTAAATACATTTACATTCCTTAAATATCAGACGTTACACTGAATCAATAGATGGAAGATTTACAATGAAATTTGGCGGACATAAGAAATGAAACCACCAAAAAAAATCCTTGGAGTTTATATTGTAGCTGAAGTTTCATAAGATACACTATGTACTTCTTCACAGGAGCATGACATTAAAACACCAGCCACATAAATGAGTAAATCCCAGAAACTCCTTGCCACAAACATCTTAACATGAGGATGATAAATAGAAAGATAAAACATTACACAAATCATTCGAAGGTCATGTTATAGATTTGAATCTTTCCAAGCTGAGGAGGCAATCAAAGAAATAGTAATGGTAAATAGGGGGGAGAAAAATTCAACCATTAAAAAAATGACAAAAATGTCCTGTGAGAAAACAAATGTAAGTTATGTTTTGTTAGATCTTTAGATTTGACAATTTGTACAAGAAGATTTTATAATTTCTGAATGCCAGCTTAACTCAGTAATGGGAATGAAAACTTTTACAATGTTAAATCTTTAGGTTACTGCAGGAAACAAGTGGGATGATTTACTTGTAGGAGGAAACAAGAATAATTTAAACAAGTCTTGAATTCTTAACAAAATAATTAAAGGAGCCATCACTATTGATGAAACAAATGAGGAAGATCCTATAGTGTAATGCTACTGTATTGAAAATGTAAACAAAATATAGGACATAGATTGTTCAAAGTTGGCAAGGAAAACAAGAAAAAATGTATAGTGTATGTGCATCTTGCAAAGGGCAGAAATAAATAATTTCTGGGCACTGTAAATTTTATACTATGTAGTCAAATATGACAGTCTTACTATATAAAGTTATATACATTCATATACATAGTATATATATGTATATACAAACATATACATAGTTAGATTAAATAGCAAATAAGGAAATATGACATCCAAAGTATTTTCATAAGCCATAAAAGGAAAAATCGTGTATCTTCATCTTGAAAAAAGTCATACAGATGATTAGAAAATGTAGTGATTTTGGAACTCCATGCTGATTCTAGTCAATGGTGTGCTGACTAAGGAAAAAGTAATATGATGATAGCTGGCCAGTTTAGAAAAAATTATATATATATTTTCAAATATCAATCAGGGTTGACAAAAAGAAAAAGGGTCACTGGGCAAGTGAATTTAGGGGGCCAGATGCAAGTCCAATACTGGATTTGGAGAGGAGGAGATGTTAGGAGGAATAAGGGATTGATTAAAAAAAATCTAACTTTACATTTGTGTATCATTTTTTCCTTCTAGTTTTGTTCTTTATTCCTTTGTTTTCTTTTCCCTCCAGCCTCTGACTTTCAACTTTGCATCTTTTTCTTTTGCTTTCTTTTTATTTTTCTCCTTTTATAACTTTGGCACCTCTTTCTGTCTCTCCTCTACCATCTGCCTTCCCCAGCTCCCTACATCTGTCTCCCCTCTATAGTGTAGTGAGCAGTCCAATCCAGGGTTGCTTAATATAAACTAGGATATAGTCTTTTGGTCTGTCCTGGGCTTCTCAGAACTTTTCTAAACTTAAAACGCTGCAGAAGCACCACTATAGTGCTTCAGGGAAGATGCTACTTACACCTACAGGAGGGGTACTCCACTTCCCCAATAGCTAGGTGGGAGAATTCTTCTGTCAACCTGAGCTCTGTCTACAATTGGGGTTAGGTCAGTTTAACTGCATTGCTCAGGGATAGGATATTTGACACCCCTCAGTGACATAGTTGTACCAACCTAATTTCCTCCCGTAGACCAAGCTTCATCTTCTTTCCATCACAGACTTTCTCAGTTAATCTTATACCCAAATAAAACTGCTAACGCCTTGCTAATTGGGGATAGAAGTGTTAGGCCTTATCTTCATTGCTAAAAAGGTGTGTGTTTTATCTCAAAGTAACAAACGCTATCCTGAGGTTAAAAACACAGTGAACACAGGGTACTTTCCTGCCCCTTCTCTTTCCCCAAGGCCCTGCACCTGTGCTACCCATTCCCCTGGAGGCACCTCCCCCCATTTGCTCCTCTTTCCCCCTTCCTCCATCACTCACTGCTTTTCCTCTCTCACACTTTTCCTGCGTGGATTGGGAGGAAGTCGCCTGCAGAGCTGGGGCTGGGAGCTGCAGTTGCCCAAGGCAAGTAAGAGGTGGCCCTGAAGGAGTAGGGACTGGCAGGGTGATGACTTGGCACCTCCCTCACCTGCAGTAACTGGACTTTGGGTGTCTGGTCAGTAGATCTGACTGGACACCATCAGATCGCACCTTTGACTGGAAAGTCCGGTCGAAAACTGGACATTTAGCCACACTAGGAATCATGCATTAAGCGCATTTTGTGCTAAAAGTCACAGACGCAACTTGGATTTTTGGCCAGAAAAATCATATTAAATAATAACAAACATCACCATTAGAATTAACTAGTTATCCACATGCATTATCACTCATCAGCCTTGTTGTCTTAGAGCGAGTCAATAAATTGCATTAATTTCCTTAGAGAAGCAATGGTCTTGACCCATAAAGGACAACTTTACAGGCAGACTCCGGTGCTATCCAGAGCCCATTAACACTTGCAAGATCAGGCTCAATATGCATGAATGGAAAATCATGAATTATATAGTATTTAGGGTGGTTTCCCAATCCACATATTAGAAAAACGGCAAGAAGGACTGGGCTAGAAAATGGAAGTGTCAAAATTTCTCAGGGTATCTTGTGTTTGCAAGATTTCCAGTCTAGTTTTCCAGATTTACAAGGATCCAACCACTCCCCAAAAGGGAAAGCATTTGTTTTTAAAACTTCAGTGTGTAAAATGTCATTTTCATTATCTATAGAATTTCAGGCTTACTTTGAACATGATCTTTTGGCTTGCAAGCCTGTCCACTTCTAAAAGCCTCTCTCCCAGCCTAGCGCGAGGGACACTGAACCCAGGACCAAGTAATTACTGGGGACAACTAATGAAAAACAGGGACGGGAGTGAAGGTCAAAGGTTCAAAACTAGGGTACCGGATGGGGACACCGAGCAGAGAACCCCAGACAGCGCCCACTGCTCCTCAAAGCTATTGAGGGAGCCAGCGGACGCTGCCCAGTGGAACTCTGCCCGGATACGTAAATCAGTCTTTGGAATGCAGTTGTGTGGTATGCGTAGCTGTGAAACACCTGTGAAACACTGGTGGAATTTGTATTGTGTACACGCAGCAAAGCAACCATTAGTATTCTGAGAATTGCTTCTAACCTGTAATAGTACAAATATACTACACCCTTGTGGAGACTGTATTTTTATTTTTTCTTTTTCTTTTTCTCAATTTAAAAATGTCATCTTAGACTATATGTACATTTCTCTTCATGTATGGATAAAAGTAATACTTGAAATGGACTGATGCCCCTGAGAAGAACTGGGTTTTTCTTTTATGTATGTAAAGTTATAGGCAAAGCTAATATTTGAAAAAGGGTTGATGAGAGTGAAGCCATTTAAAATGATGAAAGCTAGTTAAAGGATCATTACCTACACAATGATGTATGAAAACAGGAGTGGATTTACACATCATTTGGTTAGATTACAAGAAAATATTAGGGAAGATAAATATGTAAAACAAATTTCTTAAACAACATATTTAATGTGACCTTCTGCCCCATATATCAAACCATATGCTAGTCTCTTGTTGTGTAATTATCCTAGGATATTTGCCAACAAGAAAACTATTAGTGATTGGGCTGTTTCTGTTTGTGCTCAAAGCATAATGATTTACAGGTAAAGAGAAATACAATGTGCTGGTCTAGCATTCTGTTATGTAGAAGGAGCTTCTAGATACCTTGTGTTTTTATTTGTTTTGTTTTTGTTTCTGCCAAAGTCTAGGACTATATTAGGCAATGTCTCAAGGATTTTTGCTGGAAAAGAGATAATTTATAGAACTGGTTGGGAATATTTTGATCAATATTTTCCCAATATATTTCCTTGGGAAATTGCAGATTTATCAAGACTCTCCATGGGAAAATGAGAGTTTCAACAAATTTCCTGTTTCAAAAGTTAAAAAAAAGTCAAAATTTTCAAAATATCCACTTTTGATATTTTCAAAATTAGAAAAAAGGTTTTTGGTTCAAAAGGACTTTGTTTCATAATCTGTCATTTTTATAGTGATAAAATGTTTTAAAAAGAGTTGAAATCAAAACAAAATGTTTCAGTTAAACTAATACATGTTTTTTTCAGATTTCCAATTCACATTTTTTTAAAAATTTTTTTTTGACTTTTTGTGCCAACTTGGAATCGGTAAAGTTTTCGATATAGAATTTTTTTCCTACCCATCTTTAGATTTCATAACCCAAACTTTCAAAAAATAGACACCTGAATTGCATATACAAAATATACACGTGAGCTCAAACACAAAATAGAGAGCTGAGATATTTGTTTTGAGGGAGTAGGGAGTATAGAATGAGTTTAGCAAATGGGCACTTTCTCTTTCTAATGGCCATGTAGATCTTTCAGCAATAGTGCTGGTTGTCTAAAATGTTTATATAGGTATGAAACTCTGCTTGTCAGGTTTTCAAAACTACACACTTACACTCAAAGTAATTGCATATGGAAATGATTAAAAGCAGAGCTGCACATTTGCATGGTCATTTGCCGTATTAGCAAAAACTATGGATGGAAATTAGTCCTAAAGTTGTGCTTGCACAGTTCTGAAAACCTCTCTAATTGTCCTCAAATAAAATTAAATTGTTAGACTACAACATTAGATATCTAAATAAGACTAAGGTTTGTACTAGTGGGTTTAAGTGTCTGTGACTAATATCCGTTTTTTAAATCTGGTAATTACCTCTAAGTTTCCATATGTAGGCATTGATGTTTAATTCATTTTTGCTTTGAGAACAGAGCTTTGCTATCTGAAACAGCATCCAATATATTAATCATAGCATTCATGCATGTCCACAGCATGTTTATGGCATATTATATAATTGAATTTGAACATCTTATACGTGAAGATCTGGCAGGATCTTGATGTGTGGCATTGAGCTTAAAGCAACCAATTTTATTCTTCTGACTTCCCTTTTCTGTAGACGCTGTGGGTCAAATTCTGTCTAATTTACACTGGTGTAATTCAGAAATTACTTGATTGTCTTTAGTGGAGTTATTTGGCATTTATTTGGAATTTGGTGCATAAGGCTCATGTGGAGTCATATTTTTACAGTCTTATCCTGACCTTCTGTCTCTCACAGGCCTCATCATTTCACCTGGTGCTTCCTGCTTCAAGCCTGATAAATTGTGATGGAGCTAGACCACATCTTTTAGAAAAATGACCCTATCTTCAAGACTCCAGGTGATAGAGAATTTACCCCACCCCTGGGTAATCTGGTTCAATGGTTGATTACACTCACTGTTAAAATTTGTATCTTCTTTCTAGTTTGAAGTTTTTCTTCAACTTCCAACCACAGGATCTTATTATGCCTTTGCTACATTAAAAATCCCTCTAGTGTCAAATATTTAACTCTTTGCTTCTTGTTTAATGTTGAAATTAAGTTCATGCAAAAACTTCTTCAGTAGCTTGTGTTTCCAGCCTGATCGTGATAAAGGTATTTGATGATTTTGTGCACTCACCTGTCTAAGATCAGCTTTACTTCCGTTTACAGAGCAGTATTGCAGGCCATGAATGCACAGAACAGACAAGGACTTCAGGAATTTAAAATAAATTTTAAAAAATCAACATTCTTGTTTGCAATTACATGTGTGGTAACTTATAATATTGTGAATAGACACAGTCAGATCATCATTCTAATGGTGGATATCAAGGACTGGAAAAATCCATCAAAATGGGTTTGAAGGAATTGCTCTGATGTGTCATGTCAAAAAGATATTGAAGTGTATCAAGGAGCACTCAATTATCAGTTCACTTTGACATACCTCAAAATATTATTGAAGAGAATGAAAAGGAGATACCTATGAGCAATTTTATATCTGCAGAATATGTGAGTTTGTTCCTATATTTAATATTAAATTACAAAGAATGAATATTGGAATAGGGATCTGAAATCTCAAGATTGTCTTTCATCATATACAGAGCTGGGGTTTTCCTGGTTTATTTAAATTATTGTTTATTGTAAATATTAAAAGAATATGTTTGTATGTAATGTTTCCCCCTTTTTTCAGTAACACATCTAAATCAAAGTGAGGATAGCACTGTGCCTATAAAACACCAAATAGATACAAAACCATAAGGGTAAATCTATTGCTAATCAGTTTAAAAAATAATTGATAGGTTTTTGCTACTTCCTTTCAGACTCACCTGAGTTCTGCATTGCTCTTGCTGACATTTCAACCACACGTCCTTCGTAGTCCTGCTGGGTTCATCCATGCCATCAGGATTGCCTTTGGGCCAGGAAAGTATGCCCTGGCTCTGGTCCTTGCCCAGTTACCTTCTGGGAAGTACATACAATGTAATATACTCCTATCAGTATTTCTTGATTTGCAATGAGAAAAGGACAATGCATCTTGTCATTGCATATAAGAACCTGGTTAATAGGAAAAATTATGGTAAGTTAAGGATGAGATTGTATCATAAAAGTAAAAGCCTGCATTAGAGATAGAGCGCCCCCTTGGAGATCCTGGGGTATTCAGCTGTTTCCCTTCAGCATCCCTTGGGGAGTGGCCAGCAACCAAGGGAACATGAGCCTGTGTGGCTCTTTCACTCAGGGGAGCACTAGGACTGCAAGTTTGGCATATCTCTGGATGGCCCAAGAGGGAAAAGGCTCCTTGCACCATGTTACATGCACCCACAATTTGGTGGAGCTAAGTAAATCACTCAAATAAAAAGGCTTCTGATTAATTGAAAATGTTACTTTACCCTGGAGTAATTTCTAATGCTTGCTGATCTTCCTGTTCAGCTGAACCTTTAATTATCTAATATCCTCAGGGCTGGGAAGCAGCCATATTCCATTCCACTTTACCTTTCTATTCTTGTACTCTTAATTTCAGCAGAATACAAGATAATGCACTGAGCCTTCAGTTATAGCAGGAAGTCTCTCTAAGAAAAGAATGACAAGGAAGAGATGGATGGGTGGTACAAGCATTGAAGGAATAAGGGGAGTTAAGATGGTCAATTTTTCTGAGGGAAATGCTTTATGGCATAAGTTCTTTTGTTTTCAGATAATTAATTACAAAACAACTGCCTCTTATTTTAGATTAATTTTTATGCAAGCCTGAGGTTCTTAAAGTTGTTTTAAATTGTGCACTTGAAATACAGACACATTAAAAAGAAACTCTAGTGAACATTGTTTATGCTAAATAAACTCCATCTTCTGTTCAGCATTCTGCAGCTGCTGTTTCTCTTGTGTCTCTTTTTTTGGTCTCTCTCTCACGCAGTGGCCTTGTCAGGATAAAGTGTGTGTTTCTGCGGCTGATGCAATTCTCCAAGAGAAAGGATTGCTCTTTCAGTTCAAATTATTCTCGGGACTATTAGCGGTATTTCAGAGATACCAGGGATGGGTCTATTTGCTCATCAGGGCTGAGATGTGCTACAGGAACTGTTCTAAATAGCAGATGGGAGTTGTGCTGAACTTGGCGAAGAGCCTATTTCTGGAATTTGTGAAACCAACATCTAGCAATGCTGAAATAAAAGTCGCACGATTTTAACAGTGAAGAGTACATAATCGTGACATGGCAGAATAGTTAATCTTTTAATTCCAATATAAACATTGCTTTCAAAATACTGTACAGATAGTAAACTCAGTATTGTTCTAATAATATGTGTTTCCTTTAAAAATTGTCCATATAAAGCCCTGCTTTACTAAAATAACCAGACTTAGGAAGCAGTAAGAAATGTACAATGCCATTTTATTTGTTCATGTTCTCATGAACACAATGACATAGTTTATAATCTAAATTTTTGAAGTTTAATCTCCTGTTTGGTCCCTGGCCATGCAATTTACAATGTGGTCATGACTGTCTGTAAAACAACTAACACTCTTGGTGCTATGCAAATAATAAGTAGCAAATATCATCCCGTTGCTAAAGAGTGTGGTCTAGAAGATGAGCAGACAATTTGGAGTCAGAAACTTCTGGGTTCTAATAATGGTTCTATCTGTATCCCGAGCCAGTAGTGTGCCTGATATATGAGATCTCAGAGCATCGTAAGTGCTTCCACAGATAAAACCCTGTAGATACTAGCTGTGTCGGTCCCACTAACTGCTCAGGCCCATGTCTAAGGGAAAAGTTTTTATGAGAGACAGTAGGAAAGGTTGCACATATCCTAGGTACAGAAGTTTAAGCAGGTACAGTTCAAAGTTAGCAGTAGCAGTTCCTGTTTGGGTCTCTGGGACAGTCTATCTGAGACTCAGGACTTGTTTCTGTGCTGCCTTCTCCAGTCCAGTCTCTAACTGAGCAGTTAAGCATTTGTGGGTTTCCAAGCCAGGCTCAGTCAACATTTATGATGGATGCGCCTTTGCACTGGTTCCCATGCAGCCTCTGCTGCTCCCCTGTATGTCAGACACAGACCTGCATTCAGCTGTAATGTCCAGCACTCTCAACCTTTTCCGCATGCCTCTCTATCCACAGTCCCTTGGGACTTCTCTCTGGCTTCCTGTTGATATGTGGATCACACTCCCAAACAGAGCCTGGACACACTTGCTTTAGGAGCTTTCTCCTTACTGGGCCAGGAGATGGGGATGTACAGTGGGGAGAGAGCTGATGGGAGCTGTAGTCTCCTGTTTTGCAGATCCATTACATACCACTGATTTGCCATGTAAATGCAGGCTAGTCATTTCGCCTGCTTGACAGTTTCCCCTTCAGCTCACAGGGATGTTTCAAGGATTAATGAGTTACTGTATGTGGAACACATAAAAGTGCTAAGTGTGATTATTGTTAAATCTCATTCTGTTTCAAATTCTAGAGCTCTTCCTCTGGTGCAGAAGGCTTCAAAGTATTTCAAGTGCTGCATGTAAATTGTCTGGGGTTAGAAGAGCGGAGACACTCCCATGGAAAAGGTTAACTAAAGTGACTCCTCAGGTCACTTTCTAGTGCCATGCTTTTTCTAATGAAGACAAGACCTTGCTAGAACACTGTGGGAAGGGGATTTCTGCAGCAGGCCTGAATAGTACGCTGTGGCACAGAGGCAGAGCCTATGGTAGGGAAGGACAGGAAAGTAGCTAGTGAGCCCATGGAGAGTGTGTGTGTGTGTGTGTGTGTGTGTGTGTGTGTGTGTGTGTGTGTGAGAGAGAGAGAGAGAAAAGTGCAGCAGGGGCAAAACTGCACAGAAGGAGAGCAATAGTGAGCTCTGTGGCTATTTCCCATAGCCTAGTTGCAGCCTGACTGTGTGGATTCCTTAGCTAGCTGGAGCTGAAAGTTCAGCCCTCTTGTGATGTTGAGGAAAACACTTCTTATTCGGGTTTTGTTCCGTATTCCAGTATTTCACTCCATATGAATAATGTTTGCATACTAGACTCCCAACTTACATCATGAGAGGAATAAGCAGTCCAGTGAAAAGCTAGACCAAAATTTAAATATGCTGCTTTTTGGATCCAGATCCTTTCCTTCAGATCCACTGTCATCCAGAATGTATTGCTGCCACAAGCACCATAAACATGATTCTTGGGGATTTAGGGCCAAATTCAGGTGCTCACTTGCGCACTATGAAGTCTCACTTGCTGCAATGGAACTGTAAATCAGCACTGATAAATAGCCCCTCAGATGGTAGAGGGATGCCTATAATAATAATAATAATAACTCAATTCTAAAAGATCTTTCAGACATAGAAAAACGTCAACTTTCAGCCACTACACTGCAAGTTTTCAGGAGCTTTTCTTATGCATTTCAGGTATTTTCTACAATTGCATTACTGCACAATGAATAAGCTCATGGAAAAAATTTACTACAAAAACAATTATTTTCCTGCTTAACAGAAATGAAACATCACTCCTGTAGACTTCTTTCCTGCAGAGAAGCTCATTGCTGTATACATTTTTGTTCTTATTGTGCTGGTACCAGTACCTGCAGAGAATATTTTCTTTAACCTCAGAGTGCTTGTAAAACCTGGAGAGCGAAGACATTGATGGATGAAGGTCTTTTAGAGCCTTGACATTCAGTTTGAGAGAGGCAGTGGAGAATGTAAGTAGACTACTACCAGGCAGGACATGGGAAGAATTATCTGTTAGCCACACTGATGAGAGCTTTTCAGAATCAGAAAGTTCATTCTAAAGTTCTAATCAGGGATGAGACTAGAAAGCCTTAGAAATGAGTCCTTTGAACTTCCCCTTACATAGAGATTTAAGCTGAGAACTTTCCAAATCTTTGATAGTCACAACATAAATAGAGCCATAATCCTAATTAAGTGACAAAGAGTCCTGTGGCACCTTATGGACTAACAGATGTATTGGAGCATAAGCTTTTGTGGATGAACACCCACTTCATCAGATGCATCACTTGCATCTGATGAAGTGGGTATTCACCCATGAAAGCTTATGCTCCAATGCATCTGTTAGTCTATAAGGTGCCACAGGACTTTTTTTCGCTTTTGCAGATCCAGACTAACAAGACCACCCCTCTGATACTTGAATCCTAATAAAGTGTCATTTATCTGTAGTTCCATTTCTCTGACTTTCTTTCAGTAAATACATATTGGTATATGTATTAGAACAGGTGCTGGGCATTACCTGCTATAAATCTAAATCTACACTAATCTCTCTGGTTTTCAGACACTCACTTCTGAATCTTTCCCTTCTAGGAGCAGAATATTTCCATGCATGGTCTCTGCCTGAAGGGATTAATATAGAAGTTTGAGAAAAAGTTGTTCAGACATTTGGTAATGCAAGAAGACAGGAGGGTAGATGGAAGAAGGATACTGTTTTTCCATTATAAAAAGATACATTCTTCAGCCCTTGTTTGAAGAATGTAAAACAGCTTAGGTGGGAAAGGTAAAATGTGAGAAGTGTTCTAGGAAGGTCTTGCCTTCATTAGAAAAATCGCATCACATTGGAAAGTGACCTGAGGAGTTATGTCAGCTAATGTAATATTGACTATAACTTTTCATTTAATGTTGACAAGGACAATTCATATTCAATAATGTGTTAGCTGGTCATGAGTAATGATCTCAGTTTATTTTTTTAAGTTTGAACAGGTATGTTTCAGCCATTTTTGGGTGTAAAGAAAGCGGAGAAGGGAGGTGGTCTGTGGAAATGCACTTTTCAAATAAAAAAAGTGTTGCAATCCGTGCTTGAAGAGTCCAAAACAAACTTGGATTGAAAGTCAGAACATGCCCTTGAGGCATTTACTTAAGATCAACTGTCACAAAGATGACCTCGCTTGTCACTCTTTACACTGGTGGCACAATAATGGTTACAGGACTGTTTGCTCAGGGTCTAGCACAATGCAGTCCTGTTTCATGACTGGGTCTCCAAGGTGGCATGGTAATATAAGCAAGATTTCTCTATCATATTCTAATTCAATAAATTTTCTAAAGCAGAGAGACATGTTTATTGTTGAGTAATGTACAGTTTTTTTGTGGAAGAACCTGCTTTTGAATAGACCAAGTGAAGGGGTGAAAGTCATGTTTTGATCATGCACAGTATTTTTTAAAATAACTTCATAAAGTTTGCACCTAAGCAAGGCTGTGTTGGCCATTCCAGCTTTGTTTGTCAATCTCTCGTCCTTCTGTACATTCTTGAACCATTTGGTCTAGCAACAGATCCTGTTTCATTTATTAATACATACATAGCAGAGATCAGACCTTTGAGAGAATCCGGTATGTTCAGAAGCTATTCCAAGGGGGAGGGATAAAACCCGGCTTAGGGACTAATCTATGTTATTTCATTAAATGCCTCAGGTGACAATTGTTTTCTATTCAGCTTCACCTCTGTTTGTAGTCCTGCAATAGATTTTGGGGTGAAACAACTCACCATCTCTTGTTTCCAGCACCAGCGTTGAATAGGCATGGCTTCTGTTGGTTTCTTCATTTTATACCTAGATTGGCAGACAACTCTAGTCTAGGCCTATTTCACAGATGAGAAACTGAGGTACAGAGAAGTCAAATGACTTGCTCACGGTCACACAGGAAATCTATGGTAGAGTAGGGACTGAACCCAGGTCTCCTGTGTCATAGGTCATGTCCTGACCATGGGCCATCCCTCCTCTCTCCAAAAATATTAGCCAGATATTGGATACTATACTCCCTCCATGTCCTGAGTATCAAATTGACCAAGCTAAGTTAACAAATAGGAATGATTTAGGATTGGCCTACTGGGAATATGACATTCATCTCTCTAAGGAAGAAAGAGGAGTAGAATATATTATGTTTTAAGGATCTGAGAATCTAATAAGGGTAGTTGCCCTAGTGAAAGAGGAGAACATAACCCCTTTGTGATCTTGATTGGAATAATTCTCACCAGGAACAGCCAGTTTTGAACAATTTTCAGCTGAAAAGTTAGTGTTTTGGATCAGCAGCTCACAAGCCCATCCCACTTTTATTATGACTCTAGATGGTTTAACCACCCTCAGACCCTTTTGTTTTCTAAACACAGTTTAAAAACAATTTTCCTCTCCTTTTAAAGTCTTTGAACATTGTGATCAGCTCAGTTGTAGAATATATAGTAAATGGGGCACAGGTGTCATTCTTAAGAGATTAATTCTCCTTACTAATGAAGAGCTCACAATCACCTTGACAAGTCAACCCTAATTGTGTTAATTAAGAGAGGGTTGCTACACTCGTATGGATAAGAGACTGTTAGGAATCCTAATGCTGAGAACAGCTATTTCTGTTCATCAATTTAAAATGAGAACATCCTTGTTTCTGTGAGTCTGAGAACAAGATTCTCAAAGTGACCAAAATTAAACCTGAAACCAGCAAGAGCTGAAACATCTAACAAGAGAAATCAGATGAGGGGTAGAAGTCTATGGATTTGGCAAGTAACTTTAACACTTTCCTCTTAAAGTGCAACTTTTAGAATGCCTCTTTCCACTTCAGTGCCTGAGATAAATTTACCTATCTAGTGGCTTCCCTGTGAATTTCTACTGGCCAGGCAAACAGCAGTGAAGGAAAGATAGTAACTTATCTTGCTCCTTTTCCCAGTGTGAAATATTCAGAGCACAGAACAGCAGCTTTGGGGAATGCTTAAAAGACATGGCTCTATTTTAAATGTTGTTCCCTCAATTAAAGTGATGCATTTCTTTGAGAAGATATCCTAACTCCATTTTCCAAAAGACCTCTGCATTTGAGACGCCACAGAGCCTACTGGAGGAGGGAGAGCTAATGACAGAAAGCAATCACCTACCACGATAAACACAGTATCAGCAGGCTTTACAAATAGTGGTGAAAACAGGATTAATCAGAATCTTGAAAGTGTTTTTGACTCTACTTCAAGGAGTGAAATTAGATTAAATAACTCACGGAAGTCAGGAACCTTAATAGGTTTTAAAATGAACAAAATGGAAATATCACACTGTCAAAAACATTATAACCCATAGTAATGTAAAGACTATGGACTTGGCAAAAATTCAACCCCCAAACTCATCATATATTTGCCAGGTTTCAGTGGAACTACCAGAACTGGTCTTCTGCAGTTGGATTTGTTCATTCATCTCATCTTGGAGTCTAGATCTAATTGAATGAGGTAAGCTTCTGTCTATAAAAAGAGACATTTGTGATACCATCCTGAAATAGAGACCCTCCTCTCATATCCCTGACTCTCAAGCTCATATCCTTGCTTCCCTGAAGTAACTGTGGTGCATTTTGTGAAAAACCTAATACTGGGTATAAAACTGGGCCTCATTTAACCTCTTAAAACACCTTACTATTCCAAAATATAGACCTGAATTTTCTGGTTTAAGCTCATTTCTAATTGTGACAGAATTGAACTCATGGTGACAGGCTGGGTGTGGTTAAATTACTCCTATCTGTCCTATACTACCTACTTCATTTTGCGGTGTTCATTTCCTATCCCTCGATGAAAGACTTCACATTTATACTAGAGATGGGCTCTGAGTCACAAAATTTAAATTCAAATTTCTGGAGATCCAGTGGTGGTCAGATTTGGGATTTCATTTTTAGTACTTCTCAAATTAATACCCAGTCTACTTTCATTGTTTGCTGCCCCATTGCTCTAATTTCTTCAGATTGCTTGGCACTTTGTGTCCTTCCGTGTGTTTGCAACTGCAGCAATAATGGTGCTTTTCAAAAACTTGATCACAGCTGAACTTGCATCACAGCAACACACAACAAAGTATTTAATTCACCTCATCTGAGACAAAGATGCAATTTTAATCCGTGTCAGTAGGGGCACTAGAGAGTGAGTACAGATTCATCCTAGGAATAGGAGAGCAGGGCTTACACCAGTGCATTGCCCTGGAGATTTCACCAGGAGAAGCAGCTACATCGGGGCTTCCAAAGAGGAACATTTATGGGGATGCATTGAATCAGTGCATCTTTTAGCTAGCCTGGCAAATCCTCCCCACTCATTATCACTCATTTCAGGGGGGCTGGCCATTTTGGGTCACCTTGTGTTACCATGAACCCAACTCTGATTGGAATTTCAACAATAGGGGCCTCACAACTTTGATTTCAGAACACTCCATTTGTGAAGTGATTCCAAGCAAATGAAGCAGCCGTGTCGGGTTCAGTAAGGTGCTTGGAGATTTCTGCTTTAGTTCTGCTGATTTAGAAACCCCTAGAGAGGTGTGGTCTGGGCTATAATTACAGGAAACATCTGAGTGGAGACTGACAGATGCTTTACCAATGTCACAGAATCAGCTCTGCAGACCACTTGCAAATGCTCTTTGGGTCATAGTATGTGAACTGCTGTTCTAGATCATTGGTCAATAGCCTTCACTGCCAAATTCTGCTCTGATGTGCATGAACAACTCCACTGACTTCAATTTAGGCACTTATATTGCTCTGTAGATCACTCCCCCAATTTGGTTTCTCCACTGCAAATATAGGGGAATAATTATGCATTCCTATCTCACAGGATTGTTGAGCCTAAATAAATGTGTGAAGTGCTCAGATGGTATAGGGATGAATGCCATAGAACAGGCTATAAATACATACATCTATAGATAAAATACCAACTAGTGTTTTTACTTATAACTCACATTTATCCATTGATAGGCAAATATAAAGCTGTATTCAATGTTAATTTTTGGCTTAGTACCCTATTGCATTTATTCTAATGAAAGTAACAAAAAACTTGGCAGAGAAATTGGCTAATGATAGAAATAAAAATTTGTGTTGCATTAGGTGTAGGTTAAAAGAACTTCTCCACTGAGAAAACCAAAACTTCTGATTGTATTGCAGTCTGTCCTACTAATCACACTTTTGTGCAATATGTATAAAGTTGGGATTGCACTACTTGGTGTTTTACAGATCCTATAAGCAACTCTTTCAAGATCACATCTAAAAGCTGGTGTCCAACATTTAGGTTAGTGGAGTTTATAATAAAATATATTTTAAAAGATAAAACCTTCACTTTGTGTTAAATTAATAAGATCCTTTGGCTTCATTGAATGAGTACAGATAAAGGCATCAGCACAGGTACATTTACCTTTGACTGTGGCATCAGTTAATAAGCATTTTGCTACATTTTACTCTGCACCTATAGACAAGTAGTGAAGGGAAATTATAAAATGTCTTCACTGTTGTTAAATATGGCCTCACCTGGGAGCATTGAAGGCTGTTACAGTGAAGATGCATAATTTGTAGTGGTGGGTAAGCTTCAAAGCTTGGTTTGGAAAAACTTCAAAGTTTATTCAAACCTCTTCTGTTTGAGAAGAGTCTTTCTTCCCCAGACTTGAAAAGCAGCTCTATGTAGCTCAAAAAAATTTGTATGTTGCATCAACCAAAGTGGGTCCAATAAAAGATATTACGTCACTGTTTCTGTGGCAAACAGCTGTTTTTCCTACAAGCAAGTCAATATTTTTTCTAAGAGAAAATATTTGCCATTTTTTATTTCAAACAGCTTTTTTACAGTGAAGTACTTGGAGGGTAAGGGATTAAAACACCTCCCTCACCCTCCAAAAAAAAAAAAAACAACCCAACAAAAACACTCTAGTGAAAATTTAAGATAGGAGTTGAGGAAACAAACTGATTTTTCAACAGTTTTGCCAGCACTGGAATTGTCACACAGCTCCAGTCTATAGATAGATTATTCATTCTGTCAAGGAGGGGAAAAATCTTGAATGGATTGCAGCACGAAAACAAATTGCAACAATATAGTCTAAAGCCAGGCATTTCAGTACATTATTATTTTTTCATGCTGTATGATTGAGTTTCTCCTGAAACAGTGAGCAAAGTGTACAGAGAGGGCAACCAGTAGAGGCCACTCATAGTGGCGAAATGGTTGCAAGACTGGACTCTAGCACATAACTTTCAGTAATAAGTTTGCTATAGTGGCAGTGCCAATGGAAAAGTAGGATATAATCTGATCAGTTCAAAACCCCATCATAGTTCTTATTTTGAGTCACCCAACCCTTGACCAAACTTGAATCATTACTGAGCGTCAGAAAAGGTAATCTAATGCTGTATTTTCATCTGCAAAAGCTTCAGCAAATCATAGTTCCATCAGAAAGTGGAAATCAAAAAAAGAAAATGGATAGTTTTGCAGTATTTCCTGCCTGAGCTGAAACAGGATATGTTGTAAATTGCATGTGAAGAGGCTCTTTTGTGATATTTCCTGTCCAACTTTCTCAGGACATTTGGGTAAAGTTCATATAAGCATCTAGACATGAGTTGCTTCTGTAACCTGGACCTCCATATACTGTGAGGGTCACTAACAACTTATTAACATTAGATAAACAAGCAATAGAACCTGCTTCCAAGAATGTGGTGTATCATTATTCTGACTCAGTCCTCAGTTGCTTCTTTCCTTTGGCTGTTTCTAGGGTAGCAGATGCATAGCTACTCCAGTTCTTTTAAAGATAGTTGGGCACTTATTGAATAGTGCATTTTTATTATAGACAAAATATTTAAAGAAACAAAGTTAAGTACTCAGTTTTTTGTTTCTCAGCCATAACTTCCACATAACATAGGGTATGAGAAATGCTATACCACTTTAACATGTAACCATGCTTCTGTGTTCTGTCATATGTGGTATGTATCACTGTAGATATAAAAAATCTTGTGGGTCAGAGTCACCCTTAGTCAAGTACAAATCACACAGCTCCACAACTCTGTTACATTGTAGGTCTTCAGGAACTCAGTCAAGGGCCAAATACAATAATTCCTCCTCAGTCTTTTCTTGGGCAAGGTTCCCATTCATTTCACTGGAAGCTTTTCCTAAGTAAAAAGTGAGGACCAGTTGTATGTTGATTTCAGTGAGACATGAGTAAAGTGAGCAGGTTGAGTTTCTGTGTGAGATCATTTATGAATTTATCATTTATCATTTATGAATGTGCTGAAATACTATAGGGAAAGGCTTAATCATAAGAAACATAGTATCTGGTTTTTTTTTTCATACCAGTATAAATCATGGATTAGGCCATTGAAGTGAATGGTGAGATGAGAATCAGGTCTGTAATCTATTACAGCGTCCATTAAAGGAAATTTTTATGCTGTAGTAATATCCCGGTACAAAACTGTACTATTGTCAAGTAGCTTGACTGCCAAGTTACTTTTTATAAAAAGAGATCAAAGTAGTGTAAAACTGATTTGAAGTAACAAAAATATCTAGTCTTTGGTTTGTCAAGGTGGCAGACAGGCTAAGTGGTATCATGAAGCATGTCATCTAAATTGTTCACTTTAGCAAAAGACAAAAAGGAAGGTAAACATTTATACAATTGCACTGCAGATACTTTGACAGGTTTATCTACCTTTTAACAACTCTGGTGGACAGTAACATTGTGAAACTACATTGAATTCTGACCGTTAAACAGAAGACTGACTGACTTTGAAATAAGAAAACAAATATACACATGCAGATCTTTATGCCAATTACCATCATTATCACAGGAATGCAGTTGTAACCTCACTTTAAACTGAAATAAACAACACTCATTGTTAATCTAATAAGTAAGCAGCTGTCACACAAATAACTGTGGATCAAATTAAAATTATATACACTGTGAATAATGTATAACAGTTATAAAGAACTTTGGTATTATAGTCTCCTCATGTTGGGGCTTGAAGATGCCAGCTATCCAATGCCTCTTGTGAGGTGCTAAGCACTCTTGCACTCAGTGTGTCATTGGTAGTGTTTAGTACTTGCAGGATTGAGCCCATACTCAGCAGCTACAAAAATATGAATCTGGGACTGCATGGTCTCCTCTGCTGGTGGGCTCTGCAGGGTGAGCTGTGCAGGAGATCTCGCCGTGCTGGTCAAAGAGGAAGTGAGATTCAAAAGTTCCTGTGGCTCTTCCTGTCTAACTGCCCAGTGCATCCGCGTTCAGAGCGCTGTACAGAGTGGTCACATTGGAGTACTCTGGGATAGCTCCTGGAGGCTGATAACATGGAATTGCATCCTCACTAATGTTAGTTCGACCCAAAACATTGATTTCAGCGCTACTTCCAGGAGTTTGGAAATCGATTTAAAGACCCTTTTAGGTAGACCCAAATGGCATCATAGTGAGGACAGCAAAGTGGAAGGATAGATTTAACGTGGATAAATTTGACTTTACCACGTAGAGTAGACCAGGCCAAAGTGTATCTTATGCTAGCATTTACATGAATGCTAAATTTGACCCAGGGTTATTATCTTTAGGTAAAAATAACTCTTCCGGTTGAATATAATATATTTGTTTGTAATGAGAGTTTCAAGAACTCTTGTTGGATGGCTTTTTTTGTTCAATGGAGCACTGAATATTATTTTATATTTTCCAATTACTTTACAATATGGGCCAAAAGTGCTGCTTCTGGAAAGAAAAGAAACAAAAGCCACAAGAGTAAGAGAATTACGAATAATTTAATTAGAAAACACCAAAGTAGAGAGAATATTAGCTTAAGCCTTTTATGCTTGAGTTCATGTGAAATGCAAATAGCTGGAAAAAAGCTAGAGGTTTAGGTGGCAAGTCAAAATTGTATGTTTTTCTAAAGGTTTTAATGAGATGAATAACTTGCTCTTGCAGCTGATATCAGTGGTTTACTCTTACACTAAATTTTGCTAAGAAGTAGCATAACTTGTATTCATTTCCATTTAATACCCTGAAGTTTATATGGTATAGTACTTAATAATGGAATTAATATCAATTTACAGTATTAGAGGTCACAACTGAGCCCAAGAAACATGTTCCATTGTAAATATAATAGTGGAAGGACATTTAAAGAATTGATAATTTGACAGCATAATGAAGCCCCAGGGTCATTATCTTTAGGTAAAAATAACTCTTCCTGTTGAATACAACAAATAACCAATAACCAAAAAAATCACGTCTAAAATAAGTAAGTAACAAAACAAACTTTGAGGAAAAGAAGGCATTGACAAATATTAACCCTGATTTAACAAATGTTTTAGGGCATTTGTAGTTTAGAAGTTACTATTTATAAGCAAGCTGTAAAGCCAGGAACTAAAATTAAAATGTGTATATTCAGTAAGTAGGATGACATTTATGAGAAATGCCATTAGAAGAAAAGAGTTAAAGTTATCACAAAACAGAATATGCACCATAAAAGATTTTTTAGCAAAGTCTTGGAGATTTTTCTGCAAAGTTTTTGAAGAATATGTGGCAATCTGAACATGTGTTTTGGACTCTTACTCCCAATATTTAGCTACGTGTCTAAGTATCTATAATACAATACTCATATGGGTAGTTTTTGCTTATTAATAATATTTTGCACTTAAATAGCAACCTGCATCCAATGATCTGAAACAAACTAAAAGTTAAAGTTGCTACAAAGTTTGTATACCAATAGACATTACAGTTAAACAAAAAATTAAGTCTTTAAAAGTTTGGAAATGACTGGTAAGGAAAGATAGTTAAATATTCAAATTCACTCACAGTTTACAGTATCTAAAATCAATATACCTGTGTAAAATATATTGCACGTTATAAAAAGCAACCTCGGCTTTACCCTTTTATCCTAGCCTAACACTTATCTCCCTCAGATCATGTACATTTCCAATGAGATTTACCAACACTCAAAACCTACCTGCCCACCCATCTGCCACATATTGCCCACATATCCAGCCATACACCATCCTTCATTGGACCCATTTATTGTTAGACACAGACTCCACAACATTGCCTTTTCCCTCCCCATATAGCAACTACAGATTTGCCCCCCCAGATCAAAATTTCTGTGATTAAAAGAACTTACTGTTACTATGTGGAGTCAAAAATCATCTTGTGGATCCCCAATTAGATGTTTTATCCTCAGAATTGTTCAGTTAATTCACTTAACCAATATATGACCTATGGAGCTGATGGTGTCATTTAAACCCAACTCTCTACACAGTTTGTTTGGTTGCAATTGGCTTGAAGCTGTACCCTTAGCTAGGGTTAGAAATAAGCTGACAGTAAGGGCTGAAGTTCTTAGAAATGTATTCAACAATACTCCTCATTGCTGTAGGTATTACCATTTGGTGACTGACAGTGATGCGAGTTATGTATATCACTCTGAAGACCTAGGAATCATAATTGAAGAGAAGGTCAATTATCAAGCTGGTTAAGCTGTTTGGGACAAGTATCATTCCAGTATAGTATTAAAAAAAAAAGTTAGTATTTAATATCTTAAATTACAAAATCTTTAAAAAGTAATATGTTCCAATAGCAATATTCACACTGTTCATTTTTAATACGGCATTTCCAGGGCTGTTTGAGTAGCAAAATAACCCTATCTGAGGGCGGCAAGCTGCTTAAAAATTCAGAACCTTCCAGGAGGTTTCTGAAATGAGTTACAGTCCACTGGAAACTAAACTAAATTTGATTTGGGTCATTTGTGTCTGGGAATGTTCTAATATTATGAGCCAAGGAGATATTCTCTCCATAAGAAACCCTTAGAGCTAAGCTTCCAAGCTCTTTCTAATAGAGGTCACCTATCTCCATTAAAGGGAATTATAGGTACTCAAGAAGGAAAAAAAAAGCCTTATTAAGCTTGTTGGATAAGGAGATTTTAATTTGTAATTCATAGGGACAGCTCTGAAAACCCTAGAGTGTCAGTTACATGGAATGCATGCGGTAACTCACATTGGGGTTATACCACCACTGATTTATCAGGTAGGAGTGGTTGATTACTAAAAGACAAGAATTCAGGGCATAAAAGGCCTGATTCTGCCTGGCACCTTGTCTATTATTTACATCTACTCAAAATGAATGTCAGATGCAACCAAACCAGGGCTGTCTTCAAAACTATAGGAATAGGAATTGTCACAGGGTATATGCACTGCTAGGACACCTCCTGCTGGCTGCTCTGGAAATTAGCACCATTCAAGTCCTACACCTCCCTTCATGGTTCATTCATACCCTATAGCCTCTCTTTTTCCCTATGCAATTCAGGGTGCTCTGTCTTTGTGGCTTGGCTTTCTGGCAAGTTCATTGTGTTTTCCCACTTCTGGGGGCTCAAGATCCCCCAGGACAAACCATCCCAGGCTGTCCTCAAGTCCACAGTCCTAACTATGCCACTTCTCCAGTGGCTTGTAGAGGAACCCAGGGTCACCCTTTACTCCAAGGTTGCAGTTTAGAGACCCTCTAATCAGCAGCCAAGGTCTGCAAAGTCCCACCTTTCTGCCATTTCCCTGAACATTTTCCTGCTCCGCCTTCCTCAGGATTCTGTTTCACTACTCTTATTGGTAAACTCTTCCTTTAGGGCCTAGATCGCTAATGCCCAGAAAGTGACTACACACATCCTTGCTGCAGCCCTTTTCTGCTGCCAGCTTCCTGGCTTTATACCAGCCTGACCCGTTCCTTTTCAGCTGGGCTCCATCATCGTTCAGGGGCTGCTTAAGCCACCTAATTCTCCTCAGGTGTTGCCTCTCTGGTTAATTGGCCTCATCTCAGCCTTCTTAACTCTTTCCAAGTTAATGTGGGGTCAACACCCCACCACAGACCTATTGGAAAGTATATCTGATCATTTTCATATAAATCCTTTAGACCATATTGTAGTATGTACATCTGGAAACACAATCAAATATATTTTAGTTAAACCACATGCAAAGTTCTTATTTCTGCCTGCACTGGATCTTTCTGAAGAGCTCTGGAGAATACCCTCAGTAAAGGTCTGTTGGCATAGAAATACAGAGACTGCATAGATACCTCTGTTAAGCTCTTCTTGCCAGCTCTTCTACCGTGGGATAACCCCCTCAACTGCAAATACCAGCCCCAGATCTAGGCTTGAATCTCAGTTTCTAGCTTAAACTTTTCTATAATGGGCTGAATCCAAACATGGAATCTGAAAAGTGTTGGGCTTTGGGAAAGTTTGGATCTGGATTTTGACATGGGAATATTCAGGAATGTTTGGAACCAGGCTTTTTGGCTCTGCCCTTGACAGAGAGATGGGGCGAAATTCTGGCTGCAATAGAGTCAATGGTAAACTTCCTACAGACTTCAAAGAGCCAATATTTCACCCAGGAAGTTCAGATTTGAAATTTAGATCTGAAGATTTGGTCTGGGCCCAGGTGAATGATGTTCTTCTTACACTCTACAGTAATTGATGATATTGACATAGCAAGGAGTATTTGGGCCTGCCATATAACCCTATAGTAGCAAATATTAGCACAGATATGAAAATACCAAAAATAGCTGTGGACTTATAGGGTATGTCTAGGGCCTACCAAATTCACAGTCTATTCTGGTCAATTTCATGGCCATAGGATTTGAAAATTAGTCGATTTCATGTTTTCAGATGTTTACATCTGAAATTTCATGGTGGTGTTACCCTTGGAGGTCCTGACCCAAAATGAGGTGGGCGGGCTCGTAAAGCTGTTGTAGCTGGGCTCTGAAGGCAGCACTCCCCCAGTGCTTCCTGCAGCTTCAGGAGGTTCCCAGAGGTGGAGGTGGGTCTTATCTCTTCTGGGGTGCTCCCAGCAGCACAGGGTGTGTTCCCAGAGGTGGGTCTGATGTCACCCTCAGAGCAGCCATGCAGGGGAAGAGCAAGTCCTGTCCCTCCTCAGTCCAGCTGGGACTAGCCATTAGGAGCCCCTGGCTGGGGAGCTTCCAGTAGCATGAGGAGATCAGAGCCACCTCTGGCAACACCCTGTGCTGCAGGAAGCTGGGGTAGGTACCTGGAGGTGGTTTGATCTCCTCCCTCCTGACCCTCCCTCCCCCAGGTGGCTGTGTGGGAGAAGAATAAGTCCCCCCGCCCAGGAATGTGCTAGCAGCTGGAGCCGACAGCCTGGTAGGAGCCTTTGGCTGGGGCACCCCAGCCCTTCCCATCCTCTCCACTCCAATAGCTAGATTTCACCGTGGAGGTCTGATTTCATGGTCTGCGACACATTTTTCATGGCAGTGAATTCAATAGGGCTCTAGGTTTGTCGACACTGCAGCTATGAGCGAGCCTCCCAGCCCAGTTAGAATGACATGTATTAGCTCTAAAAACAGCCGTGTGGATGTTGTGGCCCTGGCAGAGACTTGTGCTAGCTATTTGAGTTCAGACCCAGGACGTCATGTGGGCTTGAAATCTGGAGCTGTCCCAGAGCTGCAATGTCCTTGCTGCTATTTTTAGTGCACTAGTTTCAGCTGCGCTAGCACAAATCTGTCTACTGGGGCCAAGAGCTGCCTACCTGAGCTGCAGTGTAGACATACCTAGGGTCTTTGAGCGTATCAGGTAAATCTTGCTGTGTACATACAGACCCTTTAGTAATTATTTTAACTATAAACATGCAGCATAGAGAATTGAAACAAAGACCTTCTGCTACAGAAAATAAGCTTATGCCATACATTTTAAAGGAGACTCTCTCCTAGCTGTCACAATATGTATAAATTCTTCAATGCAAAGGGTGACAACGTTACTATCTCTTGACAGTCTATGCAGCACAGAGCAGTGGCGCCCTCGTTAATTTTTTATTCTTATTTTATAATATTTTTAAAATTATTTTAAAATTCAGAACTAAACTAAGGCAAGTAAACTAAACCTTCCGGAGCTTACATCTAATTACACATAAGCTAATAAATTACTTCACATGATGTTAAACTACTTCTACTCCTGTTTTATGGTGTCTGGATTTTTCATGCTGCAAAATCTGCCTAGGCTCACAAAATGTAAAATATCAGCTCTTTTTGAAGGAAAAACAGTATGATCAGAAAACAATGGAGAGAAAATAATAATTAAAAAAAAGTCCTTAAATGTCTTGGAACCAAACTCTTTTTCTTTCCCAAGAGTAATTATATTTCATAATGAACCCATAAGCTTAACTCCAAGAATAATTCAAATGTTTTAATATGAAAACCATTAAAAGATTCTTATACAGTGGAACATGGCCACCTGGGGATGTCTCCTAAATGAGATCTTATTAAATAGTTTGTTATGTGATAGGCAATAATTTCAGTGTAGAAGCTTTGAGAACATATAGGGTTTAATTCATAAAACTTGTGCACCTTCATTAGCATAATTTTCCTGCTATACTTGTGAACTAAAACCTTTATTGTGTGTGTATTTTTTTAAAAAAATGGCTGCTCTTTATTTCTTTTGTATATGCAGCACCAGCTTAATAGTACAAAATCAGGCCTAAACAATCTGTTTATCTCTATGCAGTTCCTAACCTATGTGACTAACAGCACTTGCTGTTTTCCACCTGCTGTTCACGTGTGTGGGTTGTGGTATGCATGTGTGATCCAGACAGAGGGAGTGCATAGTAAATGAGGGGGACTATCTCTAAAAAGGGAAACTATAATCTGTTTTAAAATGTATTTGATTATTCCTTATTAAATTTAGATTCAGTAAAGTGAAGGAGAGGGTGGGAATTAGGGTGAGGCTGAAACTAAAAACAGCTGGGGAAAATCTATTCATTTTGGTACCTGTAGATTTAGATATGCAATTCTATGAATGTGAATGAATTATATATGATAAATTCCACCACAACACACTGAAAATTATTGATTATACCTTTAAGGCCCACAGGAGCTATAGCACCAGATTCTGATCTCAGTCATATTGGTGTAAATCAAGGGTAACTTCATTCACTATAATGGATTTACTCCATGTAACTAAGATCAGAATCTTGAAGATGTTTGAAGTGCAACATTTTAAATAAAATTGAGAATGCATTTCATGATCTGGAAGGATCCATAGTAATACCTGGTTCCTTCTAAATAAAATTAACGGAAGAGAGAAATAATGAATGAAAGTGATTCCTTCTCTCTGCACCTCAGATTTATAATTTGTAAAGAACTGCAATAATTGCTGGCTTGGCTACAGTAAAATGTTGTGATCCCATGGGCGTTTGTATGTATTTGTAAATAAAAACATGAAGATGGTCAGGGAAGATATAAATATGGAGATTTTTTTATATAGGCTCCAGTATTTTTTTTTTATGTCCATTCCTACTTCTCTGTCTAAGACCTTCATCTGTGCTTTCTGAGAGAAAGAGGGAGGGAGGGAGGGAGGGAGAAAGAGACAGAGAGAACTATTCATGTTTGGTGTGACACTAATGGTATTCTCTGACCACTTCCTAATGTCCACAATTAACATATGTGGAGATTGGGAACATCTTCCTCCACACAAGACTTCATATCTGACTAAACTCACAATATATAAATGAAGAGACGTTACCAGCTAGCCTTGTTGAGAATGAGTGCAATTTTGATTGCTTTTGAAATATACAGTATCTTCCCCTGAGCTGGTTTCAATCATGCTAATCCCTTGAGACTGCCTTGATCCTGTTCAGAATGTTCACAAGTGTCTGAGTTTTGGAGTCAAAAACATTTTATTATGTAGTTGTTTTTATGGATGGAGTTGGAGCAAGGGTGCCTTTAAAAGAACCTTATTTTTCTCAGTAAACTATATCTTTCTCCTCCGATTTCACTAGGCAGTTTTCAGAGTACAAAAGAAATGAAAACAATTAGCCTGTTTACCACATTGCAGTATTCATGTTTAGGTAATTAGGCTATATAAATTAACGTTGATATTTATTAACCTAATTTAAAGACGGTGGAGCCATTCTACTTGTAAAGTGGTAGGATTGCATTCCTTGTTTCATTGCTTCCCAGGCATAGGGATATATCACTGATCAAAATGACTCTGGGGACAAAGTTAAGCTGAATGTTTTAAAACTAATAAAAATTCCTGTGCTGCTTTTATAGCTTCAGATTTGCACAAAGAAATACTGATAGATAAATAAGTATAAGAAAATAAACCCTCTAGTAGACCTTCAGTCAACCAGTATCCCTATGTTATGTATACAATAACTATGTACCTAGATCGCAGAACTACCCTATCCAGGGGAAAGGAGATGCTTGAGGGTCACTGAGCACTGTGAATTTCCCTCAATATATCACGATTAAAGAAACAGCTTGTGCCGAATAACTTTACGCTGATCTACTGTGAAAATGTGCAGATTGTTCAATTGGTCCTAAAAAATGGCTCATTTCTCATCCTTGGTGTTGTGGTCTAAGGGTTCCTCATGGGAAGTGAGTTTTCTTTTCTTTATCTGGCTGCATTTCTTTTGTGTCTAACTTACTTTAAAGAAGGATAAAATAGATTTTACAGTCATGCTGAAACAATCCAAGGCAAGATTCTGCCATGGGTTTCCTCTGCTGTGCTAGAAGGGATACTGAGGGTGAGCATTATTTTGGAACATCCCAGATAAAATCTGATCAGCCAGAATTCCTACTGGATGTTCCTAGTCAGTCTGCACTGGATCAATAGCTTTGTCATTGTGTGTTCCATATCCAGCCAGTTCTGCTAACCGAGTGCAGAGTGGGGGCATAGGCCTGTTGTCACTTGATTCCTTTACACATTTAGTACTCAGAGGGGTTGCTAACCAGGATCAAGGGATCACACTCCTGGGCAAGATTCTGGTCAGCCCCTGTTCTTGCCTCTTATCCATCCATTGAGGTGGTGGACAAGAATTTTGCTTTATATGACTAGCAGCAGTTCTTTTTTCATTTGGATTTTACTTCAGTGCTTTTACAGGTGAGGAAAACAAACTTTAAATTGGTCTCACCCCGGAGAATATGGGTAGCAGAGCAGGCCGAAAATTTTTGGATGTAACGATTTTCTGTCAGGAAATGCCGATTTGTTGAAATTGAAATGTTCGGTGGAACAGTGTCAATTACGATGAAATTTTGTTGTCAAAGGAAATGAAAACACAATATTACAGTAAAGGACGTAGCCCTGTTGGAATGGAATGTTTCTGTTTTTAATTTAAAAAAACCTTTTCATTTTGAAATTTATTTTATATTTTATTTATAATTTAGAATAATATAACTGGAGGGTTGTATGGTTTTCTTCTGTAGGCAGAGCATATTGCACACAGCAACGGATCCTTGTACTCTTTCACTTCCCCCATCCCCAACCCCATCACAAGGTCCCTGCATCCTACCTTCAAGCCATTTTAATAGTTGACTTTATACTGGGAGCATAAGTCCATGTCACAGCGAAGGAGAACTTACAGCATTGGAGATAAAACTTCCTTGCTACAATTTGGTTTTTGTGTGGAGTCTTGCACACTGTCCAGCAGCACTTGCACTTAAAAGGAAAGAACTCTTGAGGAAGGAACAACACAGGCAGGCACTGGGAATTAAACTTTGTGAAATATTCTTTAACCAGATGCTAGCCACTGCCTTCCTAGCAGAGGCTAAGGAAGCTGGTTTACCAAACTATTTACAGGTTACAAAGGAGTTCTTCTTGTGACTGCACATCCCTTTTGGTTTCTTTAGTGTGTGCTGACAAATGGAATAGTCTTTGGCTGGTTGCAAAGGACAGAAAGTAGCCCAAGGGAACCAGATATTGATCCAGTTGTGGAACTGGGAACTGAGCCAGTGTGTTACATTCATTGCTGATAGGGCTCTGGTCTGGGACCCAGTGGAGTAGGGAGGGCCCTATCCTGGTTGACAACTCACCCCTGGGGAGCAGTCTACTACTGTTTGGGCCTTAGGTCATTCCACCCTGCATATAAGGGCAATCCCATTGATGCTGGCCACTGGGAAATACCACCCTGCATTGAAGGGCAGTCCTAGTGACTCTGACCTTTAGGTCATACTGCCCTGAAGAAAAGGGCAGTTATTTGGAGTTGGCTGCAAGGCTGTAACACGCCCAAAGGGTGATGAGGGTATACCTGCCCAACCCCCGCTCAACTCTTGAGATTTAGATTCACTATCTAGTGTTCCCTGCACAGAGGGAACTTACACATGAAATTCTTTTCACAGGTAAGGAGAAATCTACACACGAATGTTTTCCTTGGGCTAGTGTTTGAATAGTCCTGCAGGCATAGGCTAGGGGTGTGGGGGGGTGGAGGGGCTGCAAGCAGTCACCCACACCTTTCCTACTACTGTGCAGGGGCTGGTCAGAATCTCATTACTCGCTGTGTGAGGTTAGTGCCAACGGAGGCTCTTATCTTCCTGTGCAGGGAGCGTGTGAGAGTGCACAGCTTTGGTCCTGCTCATGCTTCTTTCCTACCAGCTAGTGAAGCTGGGCACAAAGCTGCCAACCATGCCCATTGGGGAGGTCCATCTCTGCAGTGCTCTACCAAAGTGACACATGCCACAATTTTTCCCTTTATGGGTTTGATCTAAAGTCAACTGAAGTCAATGTGAGTCTTTCCATTTACTTCAGTGGGCTTTAGATCAGGCCTTATGTGCAAAGACTGCAGCACACGAAAGTTCACTTACTCATAAAACTGGCTCCCCCATTAATCTATATCCCTAGTTACGTCAGTTACTTGAATGACCTCAGTTTTGTTTGTGCAACCGAAGTTCTACTTTGTTGCTGTTAACCATGGCATTTATCTGAATGGTGAAGTTGAAGCTGCTATAGACATAGGTTTGCAGGTAGTAGAGAACTACCTACATTCCTCCCACAAGACTTCAAACCTCTTCCCCAAGCTTTTCAGAGAAAGTGGTAGCCTATGCTGCACTGAGAACTGAACTGAACATATATTAATGAATATTTCGAAATGTTTGTGAGCTAACTTTCTATAGGTATTTACTCAGTGCCACAACCCTGTCAGCTGCTATAAGAACAGTATGCAGTGGGTGGTCAGTCTTCTGGAGCTACTGGCATTTCTTGCTTCATTTGATGGAGTTTTCCTGTGTCTCAAGTCCCATATAGCTGTTTTTATAATGAAAGTTTTTCTCGAGACCCTCAAATAAACTGTTTTACATTGAAAAGCTGTTTCATGGGCGTGGTAGAGAGGTGAAGGTACAGTGCTTCCTTAGGAATGAATTGTGACAATTCACTCACATAGGTGAATTCCAGGGTCACTGCCTGGTCTACGGTGGGAAGTAATCTGTTTATCAGCTGTGGAATGCTTCCCTCATGCTGCCAGCTCAGTAGCACAGTCTGGGACTCTGGGATGGAGTCAAAGTTCTGCCTGTAGTTACTGATACATGCCCCTTCACTGCTCACTTGTGCAAGTAGCAGCAGACAGAAGAGTAGCCTAGAATTCCTCCTTACCTGTAAGGGGTTAAGAAGCTCAGATAACCTGGTTGGCATCTAACCAAAAGAACCAATGGGACAAAAGATATTTTAAAATTTGGCGGGGCGGGGAGGGAGAGGCTTTATTTGGGCTCTTTGTTTCTGTGTTCGTTCCCTCTTGGGACTGAAGGGATGAGAAAGCAATTCATTTCATCCAAATAATTTTGAAGCAGTCTCATCTTACAAAGATTATAAGTACAGCCAGGCAAGGAGTGCTGGTTATCTTTTGTTTTTCACTTGTGAATTTTCCCATTGCTAGAGGGAGGCTTATCCCTGTTTTGTTTTCCTGTAAGTTTGAAACTAAAACTAGAGGGGGTTCCTCTGTATTTTTGCATCTTTTGTTACTCTGTAAAGTTATCTACCATCCTGACTTTACAGAGGTGATTCTTTACCTTTTCTTTAATTAAAATCCTTCTTTTAAGACTCTGACTGATTTTTTTCATTGTTTTAAAGATCCAGGGGTTTGGATCTGGCTAACCTTTAACAAATGGTGAGAGTATTATTCTCAAGCCTCCCAGGAAAGGTGTGTAGGGCTTGGGGGAATATTTTGGGGGGAATAGGAACTCCAAGTGGTCCTTTCCCTGATTCTTTCCCTAAATCACTTGGTGGTGGCAGCGATACTGCTCAAGGACAAGTAGTCATGCCTTGGGGAAGCTTTTAACCTAAGCTGGTAGAAATAAGCTTAGAGGGTCTTTCATGTGGGTCCCCACATCTGTACCCTAGAGTTCAGAGTGGGGAGGGAACCCTGACAGGAAGAGGATTGGAAACTTTCCTCTGGCAGCCTGAAACCCATATAGGATGCTGATCTTCAACTATCTGTCACCACAGCGGTTGTGTGGGAGGCTGCAGAGAAGAAGTAGTTGCTCTGCGTGTTGTATTTAGGAGTCTGGTGAGTTGGCAGTGATGGGACAGAGCTGTCAGGGCCCTTTCTCATTCTACTTCAGAGAGTTAAACTTATTGCTATGGTCACTGCATGTGTCCTTTGTACCTTTATCATAGCCCAACAGGAGATACGGTGAGAGGTTTGGCCTTTGATAGAAATGTCTCTCTCAGGGTCATAAAATATCTTTCCTGTAGGCAAGCATGGACTTTCCAGCACCAGCAGCACTGGGAACAGCAGGATGGGGAGTTCTTCTACTTCCAAAGTGGCTGATGCTGAGTAGTATTGGATTCTCTTCTCCTGTCACAAATACTTGGGGGAACTATGTTTGGAATTACAAGCACGTATAACCTTAGTACCGCAGGTCGCTGAGTGTTTCAGGTTCCACTATCAAAATGCTATTTGGAAGATGTATTTTTTGAATAAACTTGTCATTTCCTCCCCCTCAGTCCAAGTTTCCTTCTATCAGTTTAAATTATTTTTGTTATAAGTGTCCGGCAATGAAAGAGAGGCAAAGATATCTTGTGTCTCCCATCTTTGACCCTCAGCAAAAGTTAGATCATCCTCAGGGTGGCTCCAACTTACACTTTGGCTACCACAGCACTGTAACCATTCACCAGCCTAGAATAGGTAGAATGCACTGCACTCTACTGCATCTCCTTCTTGCCCCACTCTGGCATGCCCGTATGCATAGGCTGACTTTGGGTGGCAGAGTAGCACCACTGAAGCAGCTCTTTGCTGCCTAGGGAATCCCTGTCTGAAGAGGTATTACCTGGGGGCTGTTGCTGGCACTTTTATAGGACCTTTTTGCTACCACAGTGATGTAAAGGAGCTGAAGTGGAAGCGAGAATCAGTCCTTACATTTACTAAAGAAATAACTGTTAATGTACCATTCAGTAGAGTTTCTGCTGTGTGCAAACAGCAGCAAAATATCTACCTAACTGCTATTCTACTTGAGTATTTTCTCAGTTTGCTGGAATTTTTTTGGGAGGGAAGAGAGGGCACATTTCTGGTCCATATGTGTACTTGCTTACTATGCCATTTACAAACTCTGTGGCACGCAGATGGTACAAAGTAAAGCAAATAAAAATCAATAGCTTCCTATTAGTCCCCTATTTTCTTTAATTCTACTTTTATTACAAAATCCATTTTGTGTCTAGATATAGTTTAGACATCAGAAGAATGCTCAGCAACTATTAAATGTAGATTGCATCCTGAGTACTAAAGCAAAGTAATTGTATGTAATTTAATAGCCACTCAAGTTGATGAAGATAAGTTGCCAAATTGTTTAATCCAAAATTCTTAATTGTTTGCTCAATTCATTTTATATTAAAATTATCAATAGTTTCTTCTATTTTTCTTTACTGAAGTTTAAAAAAAGTTCTCTAAAGCACAGCTATTATAATACCAAGAATTCTTTGCAGTACATCTATGTAATTTTACTAAGGATGGATCGTTACATTTCAGGTGAAGTTAATGGTACATGTGGCAGAAGCATTCTGCAGGTATTAAGTATAGCTGACAGAAAATACAAATGAAGCTTGAAGCTTTTTGTGAGGGTGTTTGTAGCTGTGAGGTCTTTGCGGAGGGTGATCTTTATTGAGGAACATAATCTAAGTCAGACCATAAAAATGTCCATCAAACTTGTGAAGCAGAAATCCAGCGAATGTTTAAATTACAGTCCTCTGGTAATTTACATTGACCTCCCGTGCATCATGTTCATTATCAAGAGAAACCCACAAACTGCAGCACCCACAAAACCTTTGATAACCATACTGTGTAATAATGAGTGCTCAAAGAACCATTGTTCAGTTGCATGCAAAATATGTTCAAAAAGAAAGCTGAAAGCATGCATTAGAAAAATCAGCAGAGATCACAAGATTAACAAAGTCTTATATTCTGGCCTATTCACCTCAATGATTTGCATTCTGTACCACATCATGGTTATAAACACAAGGATGAATGGTGTCCACTTGGGAACAACAATTTTAAAATAAAAGTTAAAAGGAAAGCAACATCCAAAGCTGGAATCTGAGGAACATATCTGCAGCATCAGAGAAGTTCCCTGGTGCTGCAGATATGTTAAAGTTAAGCATGACAACTAAAAAGACCACACCAAAAAGCTTCAGTTACTCCCTGAACATTGGATTGGAGAGCTTTCATATGTTCTCATGCTTAAAATCTATCACTAGAACTTCTGCCAACATATGGATAATTCATGAAGACCTTTTCTTGTATAATAACGATTAGGGCAAAAATATCATAATCGAAAGGGTATCCATATTTTGAGTCTGATGATACACCAAGGATGTCTATAAAGATAAATAACCTTGGACAATGTTGGTGAAAGAATCCTAAATGCCAACCTCATCCAATTTTCCAGGAAAGGAAACAGAACATTGCTGATTTGATTTATGGGTATCTGTTCCCTTTTCACTGGCAGTACACTAAAAAACCCCAAACAGCCTTCCCATCTTCCCCACACATCAGTAACATGAGATGACCTATAACAATTTCACAATGGTCGAATGGTCACCATTCCAGATGTGAAGGGACTGGTTTTAGGGATAAAATGATGATTCAGTTTCCAGGCCTATTTATTCAGTGATCTCTTTGCTGAGGTGCCAATTACAATAGTGGATCATGTGATGTCCCCAGTGACTGGTTTGAGAAAATGAACTTCTTTCATGTACAGGATGATGCTGTAGTCAGCAGATGGTGATGACCTTTGGAAACTACCAATGCAGGCTGTGTGGTCTATCAACCTGTAAAATGCCTAGCAATTTGATGCATTCAATAATAATAATACTAATGGACTAGTTTCAAACGTGTGATTTAGGGGTAACCCTCTGAGTCAGTGAGTCCTTTAAGATATATTTATTCTGTGGTTTGGCTGTAAGTCTTATCCAACCCAATACATATTTTATAGACCACATATAAAGAAGTTTCCCATTGTTCTTTCCATATTAAGAATACTTATACCACCAGTGAGGTTTTTAAGGCATTCGTTTAGGATAACAAACACTGATATAAAAAAATTAAAGTACTTTCTCACTCTTACATTCATGCAGATCCCAATTAAAAAACACAACTATTGATTTAAGTCTCTAAAACTCTCTGCTTCAGTTTCCCCATCTGTAAAATGGGGATAATGACGCTGCTTTTCTCCTGGGTAAAGCAATTTGAAATCTATTAATGAAATTGCTCTATATAAGAGCTAGGTATTAGTATTAATTTATATTTAACTATAAATCTTAAAAGTGCCTAGATCATGCCTTATGTGCCTTCAATGGATCTGAAAAACAATAATCAAGACAGAAGTTCATAGATTCATACATTTCAAGGCTAGAATGGAATATTGTGATTATCTAGTCTGAGGCCAGAGAACTTCCCCAGAATAATTCCTAAAGTATATCTTTTACAAAAACCTTCAATCTTGATTTTAAAATCTTCAGTGATGGAGAATCCACCAACTTGGTAAATTGTTCCAATGGTTAATTACTCTCATCATTTAAAAATTGTCTTATTTCCCTCTGAATTTTTGTCTAGTTTCAGCTTCCAGTTGTTGGATCATGTTAGACCTTTCTTTGCTACACTGAAGATGTCATAATTACATATTTTTTCCCTAAGTAGATACTTACAGACTGTAATCAAGTCACCTTTTTACCTTTTATTTTAACTAAATGGAGCTTTTGAGACAATCACTATAAAGCATGTTTTCTAATCCTTTAAGCAGTCTTGTGGCTCTTCTCTGAACCCTCTCCAATTTATCAATGTCGTCCTTGAATTGGACACATCAGAACTGGACACAGTATTCCAGTAGTGGCTGCCCCAGGGCCATAGATAGAGGTAAAAATCCCTCTCTACTCCTACTCAAGATTCTCATTATGTAAATGTCTCATTGCTTATCATGTTTATTTTGCTTGCTTGCATGGGGTGTGTGTGTGTGTATATTTTTCACTACTTGCTCTGTTACAGTGTGGAGACCCTCTCCTTTTCTTTCCTTGTGTGTCTTTCTGTACTTTTTTGCATTTCTTTTTTGATAGCTGTAGCATCTTTTCAACTTTTAAAATATGCTGAATGCTAATGTTGAAACAAAGGGAGAATTACTGTCTCCATAGAAATCAATGGAAGTTTTACTACTTACTTCAGTGGGGCCAAGATTTTACCCCAAAATGGCACCACCCTTTATGATGCCATTCAGGAACAAGGCTCCCAGATGTGGGGGAGAAGCCCTCCTTCTCTGCAGCCACTTTTACTGTCATTATGTCCAGTCAGATACAGCTATGCTTTAGGTAACTGAATTAGAATCAACATTGGCTTCAACTCTCTCTCTGTCTCGCAGGGTGTGTTGGATGAGTCTGACCCTTGCTTTCCTGATGCCTTTTTCCCCTGTAGCAAATTTCAATTTAAATCTGAACTTTGCTGCAACAGTTCCCAGTGAGAGTTTTCATCATAGTGGAATTGCTTGTTTGAGAGGTGGCTAATGATGCACTGTGCTATTGCCCCTTGAAAATGCTTCCCATCTCACAGGAATAGGTTGTTTTCTTTTTCCTAAAGAGTTTCTGCTGCTGTTTAGTCTAAAAAGGTCCATGCCAGTGCTTGGTGATAGAGATGAGATAATATATAATACTCAGACAGATGACTAATGGATAGTTTTTTAGGCTTGTACTAAGTTTGTTCACACACTGGACAGGGAGGCGCAGGCCTGTCAAAGCCAAAAAAGAACAAAAACCACTCCCCTTTTCCTGTCCCTGCCTGCTATCTGTCTATACAAAGTTAATGATTTGTTGTGCTATAAGATTTGGTATTCTTAGGAGCCTTGAATGTTTGGTGGTCTTTTTTTTAAAAAAAAATGCTAAGCCATACAGAGTTCTGCTAGACAAAACTGCCTAAATGAACCATCCAAAGCAAATTGGGTAAACCGGTGTCACGATAGGCACAGCTCCTCCTGTGAGGGACCCAGATGTTTACCAAATAGCCAGTTAATAAATCATGTTCATGAACAAATCTCAAAAAAGACATACTTGTTGAGACAGCAAAAAAATATTTTTTTAAAAAAATTCAGTGAAAGACCAGCAAGCTCAGTGACGGTATAAAAGAAGTTTGTTTAGTTTCATTGCGAGGCTCATGCCCATTACTTGTCAATTTTCATAGGGCTCTGGGTTCCCTTACACAACCTTTGTACAGAACTGGTGGTGCTTGGATCCCACCATGATGGTTATGGCAGGAATGTGTAGATTGAAACCATGTGCAGTAAAAGAGAGTGTGCAGGGCATATAGCTTTTGTTTTGGAGAGGGAGATTCTTATCACGAACAACTGCAAAAGCAAGAGGTGAAAGAGACAGTGTAGATAATCGCAGTGGGGCCTGCAAGTAAAATGGGGACCACAAGAAAGTGAGAATTATTGACTCAGAGTTACCAAGTTTTGGGTAGCCACTCAGTTAACTCAGAGCAACCAAATTTACTGTAACCCATTTGATTATATTTTTAGTGTCTGCTGTGAGCAAAACTTGCATGTTTTTTGTAGGGGGTACTTCTTTCCCCTCAGAATATTTTGGGTGCCCACCACCCCCTTCTCCACTCTCCAGATCAGAGGGAAGAGGGACAGAGAACTCACTAGAGGAAGAAGGGGCACCACTGTCGAGGGCACTAGTGGAGAAAGGGAGGTGAGAAGGCAGCATTCACTGAAGGAATGCCTGTTGCAGATGTCTGTGATAATGACTAGCTTTATCAGAATCTCTCTAGTCTCAGTGCTTCCACACCAAGGGCCTACAGGAGGCTGGAAGCAGTAGTGCTATCTGCTATGGGTAGTAAAGTGGCTGGAGTGGTGTAGTGCATTGAAGGTTTCTTCCAAAATGAGGCCTCTTTTGAAGAATGGCTGAGGATACACATCCCACAATTTCTGACAGTGTAATGTTCAGTTGAACATAAGAATAAATTGTGTGCCATTCAAATTTGTATGCAGGTAAGTTACATTGAGAGAAGGTATGTGTCAGGCTACATGAGTGACATATGACAAGCATGTCAGTTGGGCCCCACAAACTTTTCTCATGAACAGACAAGGTCAGGTCAAGTAGGGGTCAATTTAAAGATAGGGCATGGCAATGCTGACAGCAACAAATGTTCAGTAATCCGATATAATCATTTCTAATTGTATCCTCAAGATGGACACATGCCTTAAGATAATTACAGTATGACTTTGCTATAATCCTCATCCTCTGCTGTATTAATTTAAATGGAACGTATGGGCAAAAGGTGTTAATGTGACCCGGAAACTGTCCAACAATAAACAATTTAAACAAGCTTTGGGGTTTCATATTCACAGACCTCAGCCTGCTTAGTACAGTAGCAAACACACCATTAAAAATCCTTTTTCCTTCTTGTTAAAGGTACAGAAAAGAATGAAAATCAGTTAAGACATTTGAAATTTAAAGCATTAAATGAGGCTTTCATTGTAACAACATCTCTTGTTACCTTTCCCTCTAGCTGGAGAGAGTTTTAGAAGGAAACAAACCTTCATGTCTGACAGTCTTTGGGATAGTAACAGCAATGGAAATGCCCTTTTTTAGAAGAAAACAGAAGTTAGTCGAGATGGATTGGAGGTGGTGTTGTTGCTGCTGCTGTTAAACTCCAATCCTATTTCTTATGAAGGCAACACAAGACACACACGCACAAAAGGAGAGAAAACAATAGCAAATAGAGAAAATGCAGCTTCTGTTTCTGGTGTGGACTAACACTTGCAACCTCATTACTGGAAAAACCCAGGCATGACATAGTCTTATCAGCAACTCAGACCTGGCAAAACTTGTACTGCATCAGTCATTGCTTTTAGTTTCCTCTCTGATCATGAGCTCACAGCAGTGTTGCAAAATATGAAGTCTTGGCTGACTAAGCCAGACTTTTATTAAACAGAAGGGAGAGAGAGAGAGAGAGAGAGAGGAAAGAAAAGAAAAGAAATGGAGGGTTGGGAGGAAGAAAAAGTGCATAAGAGGCCAGGGGGAAGAGGGAAAGATTCTTACATCCTACGTGGAGTTTAAGATTTAACTGGAGCCAGTAGAAGTGATGATGTCAACTGGCTCCCACGCTCTGGCCAGTATTGTGGTAGTCAGCTTCCCCCTCAGGTTTCTTTTTGAGGACCCAAAAGGGGAACAATGGGTGGAACATCCCATCCCTCCATTATTTTGTCTACCAGGAAGGCCCAATTTCCAATGCACCAATTGTGGTTCATTGATTTCCAGTCCTCTACTTCTCTTGTCACTATCAGTCACAATGTTAACGCTGTCCTCGAGTGGTACAAGTAAAACCTTTCTGTTTAAATTCAGTCTTTCTCCTTTTTATATCTTTTCTTAAACAATTTTATATAGTGGGTGATTGTGACAATGTATAAACTTCCACTCGTTTTTTACAGACAAGCTTACAATTAAGGCAAATTTGTAAGCCCAGTTATCACAACATCTTCTTATTCCTCATTCCTATCTATTTTTTTTTTACCCTTACTTGCCATGTCATTTTGATCAGTAGTTCTCAACCAGGGGTCAAGTCCACCAAGCAGGGCCAGTGTTAGACTTGCTGGGGCCCAGAGCAGAAAGCTGAAGCCCCACTGTGCAAGGCAGAAGCCCGTGGACTTGACCTCTACCACCTGGGGCTGAAGCCGAAGCCTGAGCAACTTAGCTTTGCAATTGCCCTGGTTTCTACCCTCTAATATCAGCCCTGGCTTCTATATGCAGAAAAACACTGGTGGGCTGTGGAGTTTTTATAGCACGTTCTGGGGGCCTCAGAAAGAAAAAGGTTGAGAACCCAAATTTAGACTGCAATTTTATAGGCTATAATATGTACTTATGTAATATGTCCATTTCCCTCAGCAAAGTGCCTACAACACATGGGGCTCTGTAACTATAACTAGTAATAATAATCTAGAAGCCAATGTTTTCAAAAGTGACTAATAGAACTGAATGAAAATTGGAATGTCTTTCCTTTGGGAAATTCCAATATTTAAACTTTTCTTTGGCTCCAAATTGGAATGAAATTTTGAAATATTTAAGTTTTTGGGGACAGGGGAACAAAATATTCAAAAATTCTCTATTTGAAAATGGCAAAACATTTTGTGTTAACATTTTCAACAAACCAAAATTAACATTTTGATTCAGGAATATTGAAGTATTTCTTTTCAGTTGAACTGACATAAAGTGTTTCATTTGGACACATTTCACTATTTAGTGAATTTCTTCATGGAAGTTGTAGTTTGGGAGTCTTATTCCTCCATTCTCTCTTATGGGTCAAGCTCTCTGGCCAAACTGGCTGTCTTATGATGCACCTTCAGCCATCTGACTTCTATGTTGCACTGCACAACTGTGTTGTGTCAGGCGAGATTAATTTAATGCTGAACTAACTTGAAATGAAATTTTTTGGATCATTGGATCAAAATGTTTGGGTTTGGGTGAACTGACCCAATGGAAACTAGAATTTTCCATTGAAAAATAATGATGACAGAAAATTCCCAGCTAACCATAGAGTCTCTTTTGGGTACTCAGAGACATCTTAGATATGGCCTGTTTTCCAAGAATGGAAGCTCAGCATTTTCTAAAGATAGGATACCTTTGAGGTGTCTCAAGTTGAGCACCCCAAAATTAAGGCATCTAAATTAATACTAATCAAAATCTTGGTTTAGCATCTCATTGAACTAGAGTCCTCCTAACAGAATCATCACAAATAAGTCAACAGAGCAAGCGATTCCTAGTGTGGCAGACCACTTAAGCTATTAAGACTGACCAATTTCTTATCTCTGGAGAAAATAATATTTCTCGCCTGTGTTTGGGTTGGGTAGGATAGTGAGGGCAGCACTTCTGTTGGTAGATTGGTGGTTCTAAGTTTAAACATAGAGTATTTTGAAATTCAGAAGTACTCAGATTGTTTAACAAAATAATTTTAAAATGATGTACACAAGTAAAGTGGAAAGTATATAGACCTGGTCTTGACTGATGTGTCTGGCTCTGTTCTAAAAATTAACTTAATTTTATTAAATGGATGCTGTAACAGGAGGAACTAGATTAGCTACAGCTAGGGTGACCAGATGGCCTGATTTTTATAGGGACAGTACTGATTTTGGGGTCTTTTTCTTAAATGGGCTCCTATTATCCCCAACCCCTGTCCCGATTTTTCACATTTGCTGTCTGGTCACCATAGCTACAGCAGGTTCTGATTGTACAGGTTTGCAGTTACCTGTTTAGGACTAAGGTATAAATAGCCAACAGCTATGAAAATTTATCCAAAATGTTTGACATTAAATAAAATTCCAGAAGTGCAGTTACACATTCTTGAAATTTCTGCTTTCAAAACTGACTGACTTTCAGACAAGACTTTATGAATATTATGTATCTGATGCATATTTATTTTCATGAGAGCAACAACACTCCAAAAGATGGAAGGCTAATATAAGGCATATTGTGTATGTCAAGTGATAAATCATTTCCCCAAGAAAAGAGGTGGAAGCATTAAAACCTAGGTTTCCCAGTTTCATGAGTAGCTACTACATAAGATGAAATAGGAAATAGTCTTTCCAGGACAGGAATCCATTTAATAGTATCCTTTACCAACTAGATTTTATCTAGTAATTACCTACATTAAAATATTCTGAAGGATCAGTGAATACATATGTATTTAGAAAGGCTCATACTTGGTAGATTTAGACATAATACATTAAAATCTGCTCTTATTTACACTAATTAAAATTTGGAGTAATCCCATTGAAGTCAATCGAGTTACACTGAATTTACACTGATGTAGTGGAGTGAAGAGTTTGGCCAGACATCCTTATTGGCCTTGTTTGGTCTTAAATGTAAATATAAAGAATGATCGGCAGTTCTGAAAAATAGATAGGAGTCTAATGCAAACAAACTGTTTTGCACTTACATCTCTCTGATTTTGAATCCAGATGGTCAAATACTGTGGTGTACTGAAGGGTACTAGATATAGAAGGGTAGTAAATATTTCAATCTCTATACTAAGAGTATAACTGTTTCAGAATGTATCTCAGAAATTGTTATGAACGTACAGAGGTGCTGAATTAGATCATTCAGCATCATGAAGATCTAGCCAGTGGCTGTGTGGAGGACATGAAACCAAAATACTAACAGTCCACAAGATGCAGAAAAAAGCACATAGACCAGGGGTCAGCAACCTTTCAGAAGTGGTGTGCCAAGTCTTCATTTATTCACTCTAATTTAATGTTTTGCGTGCCAGTAATACATTTTAATATTTTTAGAAGGTCTCTTTTTAGAAGTCAATAATATATAACTAAACTATTGTTGTATGTAAAGTAAATAAGGTTTTAAAAATGTTTAAGAAGCTTCATTTAAAATTAAATTAAAATACAGAGCCTCCCCAGACCAGTCGCCAGAACCCGGACAGTGTGAGTGCCACTGAAAATCAATTCAGATGCCGTCTTTGGCACCCGTGCCATTGGTTGCCTACCCCAGATATAGACAATAGGGAATCCTTCCCCCACAACAACAAATCACTCACAAATCCTTGCCAGTCAGTACAGGGAGAGATTGAAATTCAGTATTCTTCAGTATGGTCAAAACAGCTCAAAATGAAGACAACAGAAAGATTTCCATTGACTACAGTGGGAGATGGATTAAGCCATGGGTCCAGATTCAACAAGGTACTTAAGCACGTACATAATTTGAAGCATGTGAGTAATCCTGTGGAATTCACTTGAACTATTCATGTGCTTAAATACTTTGCTGAACATGAGCCTTTGAAAGGAAGCACTGAAATTAGATTATTTTAAAACTATCTTATTCATACCTTGTTGGAACACTGCAGGATGTTTCTTGTATATAATATGCAACCTCATATCCTTGGATCCTGGAAACAGCACATACTGGTCATATATGTGCTTGTGTGTGATAGAAACTTGTTGTAAATTTCAGAGACTTGCATAATGCACTAGAAAAAAACTGAGTTTCTAACTATGGAAATGAGGGCTACCAGTTATATTGCAAAAACTTAGATTTTGAGATGTTCTCTTTTCAATTAAAAATTGGAATTTTCTAAGGAAAGTAAATAGTTTCATGAAAAATTTTGTTCAATCACCTTCCCCACTCCCAATTTTCTATTGGAAAAACTGTTTCAAATTAACTTTTTTTGATCTGTCCTACTTATTTGCATAATTTTAAACTAAACTCTGGCAAATTTCATTTGTATGCATAGTTCAGAGAAACTGCCATTTAGTTGGTAATATTTTTCCTGTCTTAACTGTTCTAATCTTAACTGGAATGTTTCTAACATAATCTTGGTAATACAAATATTACTAGAAATTAAATGAACTTTTGGATGACATTTTGAAAAGGAAGGCACTATAAAAATATTAAGTGGTGTTGATATTATTAAGAAATATGCTGTGATAAAAATGTCACAGTAATATATGTGGGCAACTTAATTACTGGACTGAGCTAAATTACAAAGTAATTTTATGTTTAATGTATGGATCTTCATACTATTAAGGACCAGATTTGCTGTTTGTCATCCCATTTGGATGCTTGGCTGTTCACTCATTTTGAAATGCTATGGATTGCTTGCCTGGAGCTCGGTCAAGCTCCTATTGAAGAAATTTGATTCTTCTATTGACTTCAGTGAGGGCTGGAATGGACTTTAAAAATATAAACATTTTCTTACTTTAATATCAATGGACATGGCAATGTAAATACCACACTTCATTTATCCATAATGCATCCTATTGGCCAGAGTGCATCTTTGTTTACTTAATGGCTATGAAATACCAAGAGCTGTCAGAGGGACATCAAATGCAATTGTAGCACATTTAGCACACTATGCCATGAGAAAATGGCTTCAGAATAACTAGCAATTTATTCTGTGCAAATTGTTTCAACTCCATAGTGCAGAAAGTATAATTGACAGCAACGTATATCATAACAACCTTAACTAAATTACACTAAATAAAAGACAAATTTAGCACTGACTTATTTCCACAGAATAAAATTTCATATATTTTGTGTGACAATCAAAAAGAACTCACCACAAAAAGCACTAAACTACTAAGTCAGGAGTTTTTAAAGCACATGTATTTTTTTGTTCTGTTGTACACACAATTTTATATATCTATATCTATATATATCTTAAATTTAAAAGTCACTCAAGGCCAAATACTGATTCCCATTGATATCACTGGGAGATTTGCCTGAATAAGGAGTTCAGAATTTGATCCACATTTGGGAGTCTGTCTGTACAACTTACGAATTCTAGTTGTTGTTAAGAAATTGTTCCATTAGTGAAAGACCCTATGTCAAAGTGTATCCACCATTTCTGACAGGACCCATAACAGGTTCACAGCAGATTGAGGACAATGGGAAATATTTAACTTTTATGACTGTGCATTGACTGTCCAAGAGATATGCTAAGAAGGTGTGTTTGAGTTGGGAGGAGATATTGTCTCCTCTTGTCTGAAGGGATAGGGGAAGAGGAGAGAGTGAAAATTTACCAGTCAGGATGAAGTGACAGAAGTGACAGTGATGTAGTTTATAAAGGACTAACAGGAAAGACAAAGACACACAGAGGCAGGAACTTTGGGCAGGAGAGGGGAAGAGGACAAACCTGCAGAGGTCAGAGGAAGCGAGTTTGTGGAGGAGGCTCCAAATTTCAGAATTCAAGCCATGCACTGCAACAGATGATGACTTTAACCCCAACCCAAAGCATACTCTGGAGTGGTGAGGAAACTGAGGCAGGGAAATATATGTAGGATTTATTTTTGAATAGAGTTAGGTACTTCTCATGCTATTAAAAAAAGTGCAATCCTTTGTTCAAGTCCTGTGCAAGGTCTGTATGAATTATATGCTACACCTTATGTGACCTCTGACAAAGTTAAACTAACTCAGAATGCTCTTGTTTTTAGTGAGATTCTGGGGGAGGATGTTTTTAAGATATGAGGGAGTCTAAAGGGTCAGTCCTGATTCCAGGGTGCTGGGGAGTGGGCCATATGGTCTAAAGTCTCAGAAGGGTATGCTAGATAGTCTGGACCCCAGGTGAGAGGCAGTGACTAGATACTGTTCAGACTCCAATGGCATTGAGTTTGAGTGCTCAAGGGGGGTGCTAGATTGTAGCTGCACAATGCTACATTATGACAAAATAATTTTATAACTGAAAGAACATAAGGTACTGATCCTGCAATTAAGCGTGAAATGAGGTCCCATGAGGCCGTGAAGGTGCAGGACTGGATTCTGAATAGATATATCAGAACTGTACATTTCGGCATGGTCTACACTAGCAGGGAGGGTCGATCTAAGATACACAACTTCAGCTACGTGAATAGCGTAGCTGAATTCGACGCATCTTAGGTTGACTTACCTGCCTTCCTCATGGCGGCAGCGGTCGACAGTGGGCTCTCCCGTCGACTGCCTTGCGCCTTTTGGTGAGCTGGAGTTCTGGAGTTCTACAGAGTGCCTCTGTGGATCGATTTATCGCGTCCTGACGAGACATGATAAATCGAACCCCAATAGATCGATCTCTGTGTTGATCCAGCTGGTAGTGTAGACATGACCTTAGAGTAATACAACTGAGAGCCTATTAGATTATGTAAATATAATCTCTAATGCTCCTGTAGTGAAGAAACAATTTCCAATCAATAAATTTCTATTTATTTACATTTAAATGCCAGATTGAGTCCCTGTGATTTGTATGAATAAGTAGAGAAATAGTGAATAAGAGCAGGGAGATGACTTTACCTTTGTATACAGCATTGGTGAGACTGATCTTGAAATACTACTGTGATGGGTTCCAGAGTACAATCTGGAACTAGAGTACTGCTGTGTCCCCTTAACTCCCATCCTGGGCTGTCTCTCACAAGGCTTTGCTAGTGACAAGCAGCAGTCCCCTCCAGGAACTATCACTTAGCACAACCGAATATGGAGCTCCACATCCACCAAAACTGCATGAATGCTCCAGTAGCCACTCACAAATCACAGAGAAAGGCATCAGAAAATCTCCCAAGTGCCCAGCCTTGCACTCTAGAACTGTACCATCTTGCCCTGATCAGAACCCTGACCAGTGTAAGTTCATTACCCAGTGCACCCCTCCTTCCATGTGGAGAGCATACACTTTAGCCTCTGTAAACTGCTGAGATTTCCCAAGCATTTCAACTAAAAAATGCTCTTTTAGGTAAAATATAAAACAGGTTTATTAATGACAAAAAGATAGATTTTAAGTGATTATAAGGGGTAGGCACAAAAAGCAAGAGATAGTTGCCAAAGAAAATAAAAACGTAAGCACATAGTCTAAATCTTAAATCTTATTGGCCTAAGCAGTATTTGGATCAAGCAGTTTTTCTCACCCCACAGGATGTTGCAGGTACGTTATAGTCCTTAATACACAGGCTTCCCCTGTAAGTCTGGGACCAGCCTCCTCAGTTTAAGTCTTTGTCTTCCCAGAATTTCTATTGCTTCCAGTGCAGGTGGGGGAGGACAAAAATAAAAGCATAATGCCACTGTCCCTTATTTTATTCTCGAGCTTTATCTACACTGTACAGTTAAATCAACTTAAGTTACACCAATGTACAGCTACCACTGTAATTAAACAGCTGTTTCATGTCTACCTATGTTCCTTGTGTTGTGTTGGCACATCCACAATAGCAGCTGTTGCATTAATACAGAGAACAGTGCACCACTGGTAGCTATCCCACTGGACAAGTACCACAGGGTACTTTGGGAAGGGGCTGCAGTGCCTCATGGGGGCAGGTATAGTGTCATGAGATGAAAGTTTCTTAATCCTAGTGTTCCATGAGCATCCTACTAGATTGACAGCCACTTGTCAACTGCCCTGGTAACCTACAATCCAGCAAGCTCTGTCAGAAAGCATGGATCCTACACTGTTGCTCAGTATTGTGCTGTGCATTATAACACAGATGCCTGAGTATGTCGGTTTGCTCCCACATTAGGCTCATTAGCCTCTGAGACATAGAAACATTTGCAGCTGCGGGAGGAAAAAAGGGAGAGTAGTATTTAAAAAGATACATTTTAGAGAACAGAGGGAAGACTATTTCACACTGCCTTTTTCTGACAAAACTGTGTAGTGTAGACAAGGCCTTAATCCATATCCCTCGAAAGAAATTAGCCCTGGCATGCCTTGCTGAGTCACAGGGTTGAGCAATCCCCATTCTGTGGTGCTTCTCTTACAAAACTGTAAATTCTTTGTTTACCTCTCCCCTGCTGATTAATGGTCATTTAATGCCTGCCTGGGTGTGGATCATCTCCTTCGTTGTCACTGGAGAACTAGCAGCTGAGGACTCCCAAACTTACAACGTATTTCAACAATAGCATACAGCAAAATCTCATAACTTCATATACACGAACTTTATACATGTTTTTACAGAACAAGAGGTTTCAGCAGATCATGACCTTTCATATGATATCTTACATGGCATGTTTGTATGAAGTATCACAACCGTATATGAATGCTGGGGGGTTACAGGGTGCTACTTTGAGGTACGTATATCAAAACTGCGTATGGTTCTTTTGTCTACATTTTGAAAAGAACATTGAAAAATTGCAGAGTGCAGAAAAGAACCACAAAAGTAATGAGAGCTGGACAAAATGCCTGACCGTGAGAGACTTAAAAACCTCAGTTTATTTAGCTTATCAAAAAGAAGACTGAGAGATGACTTCATTACAGCCATAAGTACTTTCATGGGAAGGAATCAGCGAGTACTAAAGGTCTCTTTAATCTACTGCAGAAAGGCAGAACAACAAGTAGTGCCTGGAAGCAAAAGCTAGACAAATTACATTAGAGATTAGGCACAATTTTTTTTATCTGTGAAGGTCACTGGCCATTGGGACAAACTACTCAGGCAATTGATGGTTTCTTCATTTTGTGATGTCTTCAAATGAAGGCTGGCAAATATGCTCGAGGTAAACACAAGTTTAAAAGAAAAATGAAGGGATAACACAGGGGTCATCTGGGTGATATGTAATGGCCTATGAATACAGGAGGTCGGACTAGATAATCTAATGGTTTCTCCTAGCCTTAAATGATGAACCTATGATGAAGGAACTTTCTGTTGCATAGATCTCTTCCTCTCATGCAGCCAAGGAGGTTTAGCTGCAGTATCTCTTTCCTGCCTTGGCCTCAAGGAGAGCACTTAGTAGATCTGTACATGTGGGGAAGAGATGGCTCTGAGGACTGGTCAAACCAACATTGTATTTTAAGTAATTCACTTTCAGAAGAAGTTAGACAGTGATGCCAAGAGCAACTCAATCTGCAAAGTTTTGGGAAGTAGTTTTTCAAACCAATAGTTTTGTTAAAGCAAATTATACACACTCCATTATTTACATGGTTAGATATTCCACACCAAACCATACTAATCAGTATTCATTGAAATGACTTTTGGTCACTATTGACTAACAGTGGATTTGAATCGGTGACCTAGAGGTGAAAAGCCATAGCCCAGAGCCATCCAGTCTCCCAGATACAATCATCTTACTCCTGGATAACGGATGTTGGAAAGGGCACACAGCTAGTAAGTTGATGCTTTTAAAAAGGGCATGAAAACAGAACATCTTTTCCATGGTAAATGCATAGTGATTAGAAATTTTGCGAAGAGGGAGGCATTGATTTATTTCTTAACAAAACAGACCTCTTTGAGATTAAGGAACCATCAAACCAATCCCAATCAGAATAAAGGTTGAAATAACTGTAGAAAGCATATCCACTAGCTACAAACCTTAGGGATTAAGTGTGTCACTCCAGGAAATGTAGTGATTGACTAAGCAACTTGATGGACTAAGTGTCCCCATCTATAAAGAATTAAAGACAGACTCCAAAAGCCTGAAGCAGAACAATTGTTATTGAATGCTGAGCCCAAATGATTTAAGGTTTTAAAATTGTCAATATAATCCTGGCTCTTGAAGTAAAAACTGCAGCACTGGAACAACAGGATTTAAGATTGGAATAACTCATGATGCTGAAATTAACATAAAACATTCATTTTCTGAATATATTAATATAGAAAAGCCTACACTGTTTAGGGAATGGCTTAAGTTCCTGATGTCTTTCAAGGAAGTGATATAATAGAAATTCATAGGGCTTGTTTACACAAGGAAATTAATCTGAATTAATGGAAAGTGTGAATTTAAATCAGATTAGTTAAACCAGATTAACCCCCATGAGGACATTCTAATTTGGAATAACATAGGCCATCAGTTTACTTTAATTCACTTCCAAAGCTGAGTAATTATTCTGAAACAGAGTGTCCATATGAGGAATTATTCTAGAATAGCTGTTGAGGAGTAGTTTATCCCATCATATCTATTCTGGTAAATTTCCTCCTGTAAATGGGATTTGCAATCCCTGGCTAACTTATATTTTAGGAAAATATGTTCTATCTTCCTAACTTCCTTTATCAGTTTCAATTGTGTACAATAATCTTTACTTCCTGTTCTAAATGTTAGGTTACTGTGCATTGTAAAGCAGTTCCTACCTTGTTCAAAGAAGAGATTTTTCAGTCACATGTGCTGGTGAAATGAGGTTTTAAATACCTAAACCAGACTTTCTATATGTAGTTGAGTGTTTTGAGATTCCATCAAAAAGAGTGCTATAAACATGCATGACTATTACCAATATCACTAATCTTAAGTCAGTATTAAAATGTAAGCAGTGTCTTGTACTCACATTTTTTATGATTGGTCTGTCTTCCTGTGTGCTGATGTGATAGAAGTCACCATAGCCTCTAAGGGTGGATTCAAACATGGACTGTAAAAACATAATAGATGAATTTAGAGTGGTCCCTGAGTTTCTAAATAGAACACAAGAGAGCTTTCTTTCCTTTGGTGTCAGTCCCCTACTATCTTTGCCCCTCCCAATTCACATTATTAATACAACATAAACTAACTTTAGTGAAATATTCAAATACCTCCTAACCTGATGTAAATTTGAAGTCAAGTGCCATAGGCTCTTACAAAGCCAAAAATAGTGATGTTAGGAACACTCACCTTGTTTATTTATGGATTTAGACATGGGGGCTGATTCAGTAGGAGACTTAAACATATGCTTCATCTTAATAGGTAGTTAATGAGATTTAAGCATATGCTTTAACTTTAACTGAATCAGGATTTTAGTGTGGAGATGAAGTTTCACTATGTTGTTTTGGGTGCCAAGACATCATTGTGTTTGACATGATCCTTTGCTTCATTTATGTCTAGAAACAGAGAAGTAGTTTATTACTTAACAATCTACAGCAACCACTAGTTATTTCCTCAGCTGTCTTTATTGTGAGTGTCTCTCTATAGTGGAAACTGGCAACATAGTGATTAAACCCACAAGATAGTTATTGACCTGTGATATGGGTATTTCCTTCAAAATAACCTCTATGCTAATGAAACCTGCTCAATGTAATTATTTCCTCTGCAGAAACTTTTAAAGCATCTGTATCTTTATTGACCTGCTCAGCTAAACAACTGTTTCTCTCTTCTCCAATAACAATATTGATTTTCTGAAATCAATCAATCATTGCTCACTGTCTTCACATGTGGAGAAATACTTACCCCAAAGCAATCTCATGTTCAAAACTGTGTCCCCAAACTTCATTTGTAATGGCATTGTTTTTATGTGGTGGTAAGTCATAAGTAAGCACTTTCTTTGTCTCTTTCCACTGTTGACCTACATAAGAGTGATTGTTTAATAATAACTGAACCTACATTTCCCATTTGGAGTAAAATAAGCAATCAATCAGCACAGACAAATTAAATTATATTTAGACTATCAAATAACAGCAAAAATGAGAGAGAGAAAGAGAGAGAGAGAGTCTCACACACACAGACCACGGTGGTGATGAATGGGTGGAAGGAAATCTATGGAATGGAAGGGGATGGTATAAGAAATAATTTCTAAAATTAGGGAGGCCATTGGATACCTAAATTACAAAGTGAAATAGAGCTATTCAACCTAAATTCCCCAAGAGCATAAAATATATATATACTGTATATCTATAATCCACAGTCCTCCTATTAACAAACTGAGGAAGATTTTACACTCTTAGAATGCAATCTGATTTTACTATTCTTGTTAAGAACCATCTTTCTGTGGTCTGTGTTGCTCATAGCAACTTGTGTCTGTCACCACTTTAAAATGATTGGTGGCTCAATTGTGAGTTGCAGGATGGGTCAAACACAGATGCATATCTCACTTAAGGAGTAAGAGCTAAGAAAGAAACACAGTTGACATAAGACTTCAAGCTAATATTATATATAAAGCTAATTTAGGGGAAATGAAGGTTTGAGCCTTTTACACTCATAATCAGCAAGTGGCCTCTATAGCGAATGTTCATATTATCTGCACTAGCTTTTATTTTCTGTATGTTTTTTTTTCTACTCTAGTAAGGAGGTTTGACAAGTCTATGACCTATTAGTACAATATTACCAGAGTACTCTTATTTTTATAATTAGAGCTGCATGAATAACCTATTTTTCAATTTGCTGGCCAAATCATAATATAAAAAAAAATGTTTTGTGTCAATGCAAAACAATTTTTTTGGAATTTTTTGACAAACTGAAAAAAACTTTTGTTTCAGATCAAAAGAAATGTTTTTTATATAAAACTGAAATAAAATGTGAAAGTCATCTTTAGATAGAAAAATTGAAATGTTTAGTGTTAAATGTCAAAACATATTATATTTTTGGAATTTATTACAGCTAAAACAATTCAGTGAATTCCACACAAATTTTCAATATGTTTTTGTCAACCTGAATCTACATATTTTGTAGAAAAAAAAAAGTTTTGTCCTAAAAATTTCACCCACTATTAATACTGCACTGTTCATATTGCAAATGTTTCTCAAGATGTGGAGAACAAACATGAATAAACAGGCAGGAGAAACACTTCCCAGAGTTTATACGGGCCACATCTGCCACACAGAGAAGTTATATAAAATCTCACAATAATACATAAACTTCACATTTATAATAAAATTGACTCATAAACTATTTAAACTTAATTTCATAAAATCTCCCAAAGATATTGAAGGAAATTGCCATATTTGTCACAAAAGCAACTCTTTGAAACTTGCATCATGTGATAAGTGCATAATACTGAACTCTGTCAAGAATTCAGAATATATACCCATTCTGAAGCATATTTTAGGTTACAATATTTTAATAAATGTTGTGAAGACAAAATGCCTTTACCATATGGAAAAGCCCTCCTTTACCTTATTATTGGCTTCTTTCCTCTATCTTTCTGGTAAACATTTAGATCAGTGGTTCTCAACCTATTTACCATTGCGGGCCACATAAGGCTGCAGGCTTAGGCTGATTAGGCTGCAGGTTGAGAACCACTGATTTAGATGATACCAAAATCATGATGAGAGCTATCTGAGAGAAGTTTTGGAAGATGATTTTTCAAATGAAATCCACCAGTTCCAGTGGTGGATCTCTGGCAAAATCAGCTGCTTTCATTAGAGCTTCCATTGCATCTCGGCTAGAACTAGATGGTAAGCCACGTCCAGATTTAGAACTGACCCATGACCAAAATGGTAGGAGTGAGTTTGGACTTAAGGAATTCAAAGCTAACTCCTTTTCCATACCACCTTAAATATAAGGGAGTTTGGATCAGTGTTCTAGTTCTGGCCCCTAATTACAATAGGTGCACCTTGTGAGTACAATATATATACTTAGACCCATCTTTGTGTTGTATGCTTTATGTAGTGTACTTCAATGGCATGCAGATCAGTTAATTCCAGGGGTGTAAGAAGGTTCCTCTGGTTTTTTTTTGCAAGAATTAAGTTTGTTCCCAAGCAGCTTAAATTTCCATTCTCTTTCCTACCATTACAAAGCTGTTTCTGATGCAGTGCACTCATGAAGTTACCTTAGTTAGCAACTACTGTATAACCTCATACTATATGCCAGTCTTTTCTGGGTGAATAGAGAAATTTGGGAACTGTTTCCATAAATAGGGAATAGATTACTAAACTTGTTAACTTATGGCCGGATCCAAAGCCCACTGAATCAATAGAAAGACTCCCACTGGCTTTAACAGGCTTTGACTCAGGCTTCTAGTAAGGATTCTCCTAGTAAAGACTCTTCTATATCTAAGACTCAAGCAGTGCCAAATACTTTTTAGAGAAAGTAATTCTTTGCTTTATTAGTGTAGGGTTGCCACCTTTCTAATTGCTGGTAACCTGACATCCGAGGCGATGGCTCCTACTCCGTTTCTCCCCAACCAACACCGCACCTGTGTTCCACCTCTTTCCCTGAGACCACGCCCCTGTTGCTCGATTCTTTCCCTCTCTTCCCCGCTTAGTCACTGGATCGTCTCAAGGAACCTGTGTACAGGTAGGAGGCAGTCCCAGCTGAGCAGGGGCTGGTGAGGGGTAATGACACAGTGCCTCCCGGTATCTGGACTTTCTGTTTGAAAACTGGGCACCTGGAAACCCTAAATAGCACTCAGATACCGAAGACAAAATCTGGACTGTCCAGGTAAAATCCAGATGGGTGGCAACCCTATTTTGGTAGTTTCACAAAAATATGAAAATGCTGCCAAAATATTTTCACTACCACTAAAACCAATTGACAAATGTGGAAGACACTGTGATTCAGCTGATGGGAAAACCCCAGTATATATACAAAAATCTGAATAGAGGAGCCAGCAAAAATTGGCAACCCCTCTGACTTGATTAATTTCAAAGCAGACTTCCAGTTGTCTATGTGTTGATAAATGGAATAGAACCCCTTTAATTATGTTTGCCAAAAATTATTTTCTCTCAGACACCTTATGGGTTTTCTGAGAGTTCTTCTAGAGATGTTATAGATCAACCTAACTAGTTGCAGTTAGACGTGAATAGTATAATGTTTGGAGATTTGTATCTAGACAAGTGTTGGATACAACACTTTTCTTTTTCTAAATCTTGCGAAGTGAATTTCGAATTCATGATAGCAAGAGGCTAAAAACACTGGCTTGGGAAAGTCACATGGAAGCAGAATGCCATACCAGCTTCCCCTCAAACTCTGGTAGAGCACCTCAATACTACTCCTGGGCTTCTCTTGAGCTGCCAATCATGCTAAATTATACTAAATTATGGCTTTATGTTGCAGCCAAATTGAGACTCAGATGAGATCACAAACACATTTTCTCTTTGGCCATTCCTTGTTTTGGTCTACTTTACACAAATAGGAATTCAACAGCTAACACATATTTACAGGCTAGAGGCTGGCTTACCTTTTCAAAGACTTTTTATTTTAAATTTCACTTTGCTGTTTCTCCTGACACCAGTCACAAATGTTGTCTGCCTTGAAAGTGTCATCCCTTTATTTTGCTTTTAGCAAGCAGGCACTGATAGTAGAAAGTAGCATGTTGTTAACAATTTAAGCTGATAGAAGCATCAACTTCATGAGAAAAGACTGAAAGAAAAATTTCTGCAGACAGTTTTCCCCATCTCTTTCTAAAATGTGAGTCCCCTGATGTTCTGTACTGTTATTTCTGAAGTGAGGCTACTATTCTGTCCTGCTGATTGTCTGTTGCAGCCCTCAAGCTGGTATCATATTTAAAGAAAGATGTTTCTTATTTGAGATGTATTGAACTACTGGAAATGGCTCAGATGCCTCAGAAAGGAAGTTAATGGGGTAGAGAGGATATTTCTATACCCACATCTGCTATCTATAATTGATAGTGGATAGCTGACAAGCCATGATTGTGAATGTTTAGAGTATTTTTGATGCTTCTTGCCTTGTTGTGTTACTTTTTATAAGAGTGCCATGCAGTTAAACCTAGTAAACAAGGTCCCCAATAATTTTAAAAGCACAGTTTTTCATGTCAAAATACCTGTCATCCATCAGCTCCTGCATACTTCACTCAGGCAGATTTATCAAGTAACATACAACATTTTTTTAAAAAATAAAAATAAAAATGACTAGCATAGTATTAAGTGTTACCCCAGGACCTGATCCATCACCTTGACTTATGTGAGAAGACTTATTTAAATCAATGGGTCCATTCACATGTGCAACGGATGGAGGACTGAGTGCAAAAATGTATTCAATGTTTTTCAACACACTAACAAAGAAAGATATGCAATTAAATGCTGCCATGGTTCAGGGCTAACTGTGCCTCTGTCCCCTTTGAGATATCACTGAGTGCACCTCTTCATAGGTCTTTCACTGTGTCTTCCAGAGAAATTTGTAGCTCCATCAAATGCACAAGCAGCCATCTGTTTGGGGTTCAATTTACAAGCATTTACCTCTTCCAAGATGTCATAGATGCAGCTGATGTGTCTTCTATAACTTGAACATCTGGAATGCATCTACTTGCCAACCACGGACATCAAGATAATATACATAATGACTCAATACTTGATGCCTATTTGCATTGGTGCATTCATCAGTCATGTATGCAAATACTTCAAACACGGTGAGAGAGTTCTTTACTTCTTCAGTTGCTGAGTCTTACTGTTGTACTGCATGCTTCTAGAGAATCAGCTGAGATTTTTGCAGAAAGATAGCAAGCATTTGCCAGTCTTGTTCAAAACCAGTGTCCAACTTCAGGATTAACAAGGGACAATGCACTTAACATTGGCCTCCAGTTTGTAGTGTGTGGTGTCTCTTGCTTAAATATAAAGTATGATGCAACAGCCATGTTGATTCACATAAACTGAGTTGTGTCTCCAGTATTCTTAACAGCCTCATTAAGTTCTTCTAAAATTGGCTTTGACAGTGACTGGCTTATAAGACTTTCTGCACGTTGATGCACTCCAGAGGCATGGTGTTTTGCAGCCTTTTCATATAGGAGGCCAGTATTGGCTTAGCTGATCAGTTCGGCAAACCAAGCTCCTCCATTTTTACTGTATAAAGCCATGATATGCCCACGTCTTGAATATTTCATGCAGTTCTGGTCACCCCATCTCAAAAAAAAAATATATTGGAATGGAAAAGGTACAGAGAAGGGCAACAAAAACGATTAGGGGTATGGAACAGATTCCATATGAGGAGAGATTAAAAAGATTGGGACTGCTCATTTTAGAAAAGAGGCGACTAAGAGGGGATATGATAGAGGTTTATAAAATCGTGCCTGGAGTGGAGAAAATGAATAAGGAAGTATTATTTACCCCTTCACTTAACACAAGAACAAGGGGTCACCCAGTGAAATCAATAGGCAGCAAGCTTAAAACAAATAAAAGGAAGTATTTCATCACACAATGCACAATCACCCTCTGAAACTTTTTGCCAGGGATGTTGTAAAGGCCAAAATTATAAGAGGGTTCAAAAAGAAACTAGGTAAGTTTATAATGAATTGGTCCATCAATGGTTATTAGCCAGGATGGGCAGGGATGCAACACCATGCTCTGAGTGTCACTAGCTTCTGTTCGCCAGAAGCTGGGAATGGACAACAGGGAATGGATCACCTGATGATCCACCTCTGAAGCACCTGGAATAGTCACTGTGAGAAGACAGGATGCTGGGATAGATGGACCACTGGTCTGACCCAATGTGGCTGTTCTTACATAAAAATAATTATAACAATAAAGTTTAGTATAGAATCTCCCCAAGATTCTTGAGATAGTGATGATGTGAGATAATGACCTTGGCAAATAATGCATTTTAAAAATCTTGGCCTACTAAGAAATGTATATTTATATAGGTTTCCCAGTCACAAATCTAGCATTCTGGAGCAAAGTCACGAAAGCATAGTCCAGTGCTTTAGTCGCTGTTGTTTGTCGTGCCACTGTTCACTCTACTGCTCTGTCCCCAATGGTCCTGTACTGTCACCTTCTGCTGCCACCTGCCACTGTGACCTCTGTGAGTCCCTCTCTTGAGGTACCACCCAGCTCTCGGTGATTTCAGCTCTCAGTTGTGAAACCTTGCTGCTAGTGCAGGCTGGGCTGTTTTTTCCACCAAAATGTTGTCGTGCAGCAGGTCTAAGCACTTAGACCTGATTATCAGTGATTTCAGCTCTAATAGTCACTTAACAAACCAAAAGATTATGAAGCCTAATCAGCACTTTCTCTAAACAGGAGAGAGGAACAGGTCAAATAGTGCCTATGACTCTTAGGCAGAGCCTACACCACCAAGCAAAACACCTGTGCCCCAGCTGCTCACTCTCTCTTCATTAGGATATGGCATCCAAACCTCCTGCTTAGGGAGTGCAGTTCAGTTGAGGATGACTAGTGCTTAATTTGTGATGAAAGAGGTGCTGGGGATCAAGCAAGTTTGTTATTTATACAACTGATGTGACAAGCCCAGAAGTCCCAGGACTGTAAACTGCCAAGCCTAGAGGTGCTGGGACTCAGCTCTGGCAAGCCCTAGCCCAAATTAAGCATTGAGGGAAACCCTCTCATTCAGGCAGGCTAAGTACAATTCTGCTGCTCTTTACTCATGCAATACGGGTAACAACATTTCATGACCCCCTGCATTTAATACTTCCGTGATTTGTAACCCAACATCAGCCAAAATTGATCACTCGGGCAGCACAGCTCTGTCTGCTGGATATCTAGGCAGAGTAGGCGTGTTCACGTAAACACAGGCTGATCATGAAGCCTTTCCACCCATCCCTGGCTCATCACTAGCTGTCAGGAGAGAGCTCATTCAGATCTTGCTTATAAATCATACTTTGAAATGATTAGGTAGGCCAATATAGACAAAACAAATGTGCCAACATTGTCATAAATAATGGCTGTATGAGGAAGCTAGTCTTTGTTCATTCTTTTCAAACCCATTACACTTTTTCAGGTACAAGTATTTTCTCATATACTGTGTATGTTTTTAAAGTGTGTATTAATGCTTCAATTTCAGCTCAAATTACCAACTGTAACTGGGTGGAGAGGTCCTAGGAAAATCCCTGACACGGGGGCATGGGCACTGAAACCAAATGCAGGAAGTCTATATATCTTCTGTGCTTTCAAATCCAAAGCCACACACGTTCTGCATAGCGCATACAATCGGCAGTGGCTGGCTGCCCCACTGCCCGCCTAGATTTGGCCCTGCCAGCCCTCTCTAATGACAGTGGGGCCTCAGAGCCAAACCTGAGTGGGGAGTGTGGCTGCTAGTGCTGCTGCTCCTTGTCACTGTTGTGGGAGTGCTTGACTTTGCAAAATGTCATGTTCTTTTATCATATTTTTGTGTGTGTAATGTTTGTATAAGGATGGCTATAGCTGTGTAACGTTCCCTTTCACATATGAGAATAAACGATCACAGCGTAAGCATTTTATACCGATGCAATAGCATCCACTCTAGGATATTGTATTGCTTTACCTGTACCACTATAGTTAAAGTGGTCCAGCTTTGGTATGGGTTAATCTTGCCCATTGTTCTTTTTTGCTTTGCTTTGCTTTGAATTATATGAAAACATCCAGGAATTTGATATTATTTGAAAGCAATAAGGTAAACTACAGTTTACTGAATGACATGTAAAATTTTCACCTTACTGTGCCTCAGGTTTACTCTGAGGCGTGGGCTGGAAGTAAGAAGCCAGGCTAGAATTCAAAGTGACCATTTTTTGTCTTCACTCAGCATGAGCCTAGTGCCTGCTGAGAGTGCAACAGAGTGGGAAAACTTTAGGCAATCAAGTAAAAGAAAATAAACTATTTCCCCTTTTCTCAAGGAGACAGCAAAACTGATCTGTGACTGGTAAGAAAAAAAACTTTCTTGAAGCTGTGTACTGAATACTGATATAGAGAAAGCAATATTTTATTTGGGCTTAATTTTCTGTTACAAGGACCACAGTGAATGAAGCTGCAGCTCGAGGAAATTAATGTTAGTGAATGTAATTTTTGAGGCTGGAACAGGTTGCTTTTACTCAGAGGGATGAGAGGGAGAAATCGGGTTTCTCATTTACTTCAGAAATGTTAAGGTGGAAAGATCAGAGGAGAGATGTGAATTTTGTTGGTTTTCTTTTCACCCTCTCAATGCAGTGTGTTAGCTACACTCTGTCAGATACTGTTAAAGCACATCATATTACACCTGGTATGATGCGACAAGGCAGTAAGACACAATGCAAAGAATATTGAAATAACAAACACTCAAAAACCAGATATCTCTTGTCATTGCCCCTACTAATCATTTCAAGGAGCAAATGCCTTGAATCCTAATAGGTTGCTCTCTTCACTAAAATAGCCTACAGCATCTATCAGGACTAGAAGCCATATTTGAATTCCATAGTGACGTGCCATTTTCTGTATGAAAACAGGGTTTTCCATATAATTCAGTGTGAGGCATTCTAAGTTGTCATGTGCTCATCTTGGGGGAACAGATGTACTGATAAATCTGGAACACGCAGATACTGGAATTTACATACCATCTTAGATGTCTTGTCCATTTAGCCAGTAGGCATTCCATCTTTTTGGGCACTAGCCAATACCTGATGCTTCAGAGAAAGCACCTCACAGTGTGCTTGGTCACTTTGTAATAATAAACATTGTTTGCATCACTAACAGATAGGCAGCTTCTAAACATAAAAATGTGAGAAACTAGAACTTGGTGTAAGGGATGTAATGAATATTCAGCCTGGGTTCGATTTGTAGAAAGTTGCAGCCTCTGAGACTATTTGGAATATCTTGGATAATGACCTGAAAAATATACAGAGCTCACATGGTTTAAATCAGCTTAACTCCTTAAATGGTTACTCAAGCTTCTGAGTCACATTAAGGAGTTCATGGTCTGATTTCCTAATGCCTGGAAGTCAATGGGAGTAGCAGGGGCTCACAATCTTTTTTTAAAAAATCAGTCCATCAATGCTTTAAGAAACTAAGCCATCTTAACTCTTTAAAGCAGTCTAAATGGTTAAGATGACTTAAAACCCTCAAAGAATCTTTAACACATCTCAGCGCTTAAAGCAGCTTAAATTGTTAACTTTCAGGAATTAAGGCAGTTGAAGAGTTTTTAAATCGAGTTATTACTCTTTACTCGGGTCACTAATAGGTATTCAGCCAAATGAGTTTCCGATTATTGCAGACTGAACAACAAAGTGCTGACTAGAGGGCAAGAGCTGAAAGGTGAAAATATCAGTACGTTGGTGAGAGTTTGGATTAATTGACAGTTGAGAGAGTGTGACAGGATTTGACCTTAACGGGACAATAATGAAAACAAGCTGCGTAGCTCATCCTGTTAATTTTCTTATTGATGCACATACAGATTTTGATTATTGTGTGAAAGTTGGAAAGGAGAACTGATGTCAATAAAAATTCTAAAACGAAATATAAAACATCATTTTTTTCCCATTGTAATTTCTTTCATTTTTTTTTTTTTTTCAGCAATGAGAACAATGCTGGGTAAAATGCATAGATTATATAATAAAGGCTTCTCTTGTATAGTTAATTTTGGGTTTAATCCATTGTTGTATCTGAAGTTTAAATTATGTGTTTGATCATATTATTTATTGAAGCAAGTATGTTTTTTTTTAATACTTGTGAGTCAGCCGTCTGTTATGATGAAAACTCTTATTAAAAATTTTAAACTTAAACATTCAGTTATGAGTTTTATTCAGATACTATGAATAGTCTGAATGGATTCACAAAACATATAATATACCTTTATTTGTTTATGAAGCACTGTGAAGATTAATCCAAACTGAAGACATAATTTAAGGAATAATGTTGATGGCAGAACAGCATATTAGGCAATAAATTGGTTTTTGAAGGTAAATAAATGATTAAACCAAGTAGGGATGTATAACTATACAAGTAAGTTATTGTGACAATAGTCTCACACTAAGTATTATCCTTATGTTCCAAGAAGACTTCCTAAAGCACAATATATTTTTTTTTCTTTTTTTCCCCCAAGGTTGACAATATAGAAATATATGAATTGCCATATTTGATCAGGCCAATATCATGTTTCTGACAGTTGCTTGCACCAGATGCTTCAGAAGAATGTGTAAAAGTTCTGTAGTGGGCTTTGATCTATTCTCCTTTGAAACTGGAATAGAAAGGAAAATAGAGAGGATTTTCCTTCTTGCATAGGTGCATGAAAGGAGATATATATTCTGTATGGTTCTGAGCATGGCTAATAACAAGCTCCTTTAACTCCGCTGTCTGGTTGTTTTTAGTAACACAAGTGCCAATGAAAATAAGGAAATCAGTTGCTCAGTTATGTTTCTAATTTGCTGCTCACTGATATGTCCATTTATCTTAGATTCTCAAATCCCCCCCTCCCCTTTGTAAAGTTGTCATTTCGACCTCTTGCTTGTTATTATATAGTCATCTCCTATCTGTGTCCTCTCATATTATATAGAGGGGTCACTTCATTTTAAGTAATGCTTGCCCTGACATGTTAGATTTCTCCTGGCCAAAGCCTTTGCACTCAGCTGTGTTTTTTCACTTTGATGCACAGAGATCTTTTATGATCTTAAATACTTGCTAAAAGCATTAAAGGGTGTGCAAATGCAACTGTGTGCTCTATTGCTATAAGAGCCCTATCATGTTTCAGTGGTGTAGTGTAGATTTAGGGGTTTGAAGACCAGACGGACCATTCATGCTCACCTGCAAAACAAAGTCCAGAGGATTTAACTTAGCAGGCTTAAGTCTTTCAAAATATATCAATACAGTGTTGAAAATGTGTGGTTTCTAAGAAAGCCATATTATTTCTTTTCTAGGACATGATTGACTAATATATCCATTTGGTTTTTATTTGATGTATAGAATTTATGTACAAGGCCCTTTTTAGGAATCTCATTACATCTCATTAATTTGTCTACTCTTGTGGAATAAATAATTCTCTATTTTTTATGGATGCTTTTATTTCAAATTAACTCTGGTTGGGACAGTTTATGTTGACTTGAATTTGGAGGGTTGAATTTATTCTAAAATATCTTTATGGAATAACTTTATGCACATAAAAGAACATGTTTAGTAACTAGATCCACCTTTCTTATGTGCACTCTAGTACACAGAATGTTCTCTATTAATTATGTATACAGGAAACTTTTAAAGGTGAACTAATACCACTGTCAAAACAAAAATTGTGTTCTGGGTTTTATGGGCCTGCAGATAAGCGAGATGCTATTTTTGTTGAAACTATAGCATTCCAATTTGAAAACTCATAATACAAAAGGTTCAAAATGTCTCACTTTTTAATAAAAGATCTTTGTTGACCAAAGGGAACAAAAAGCAAATGTAAATGTTGGAAAAGCTTTCAGGCTTTTCCTATTCTTAGTTCTTCATGCAGTATTCAATACATCTTATATTATCCCCTCAGAGTGGCAACTTACTTCAAAGAAATCTACTTAAATCACCACAGGGCCTGACAGTCCTGGACCTGAGGTCCTATGAGCACTGGTTGCTGTGTGCTTGCTATTATCTACAGTCATAAATATGATGCTCAAATGTTTAAATCACAACTACTGTTGTGTAATAATCACTGAAATACCCAAACTAGCATTTTGGTTGTGAATTTTTAAGTCTGTAAGTCTAAAGCTTTATAGCTCTCTGGATTGACTTGAGTGTTTCCTTGGTTTTTAATTATTTTTTATAATCCTGCATCATATGAAATGACTTACAACCCAAGGGAAAAAAGAGAAAAACTGATGTTTAATACATTTTTGTAGAAGCTTTTATTTAAAGTCGTCACTTGAGTTTCAAGGCTTTTAGTCACACAGAGCAAATTTTGTGGAAAGTTAAAAGGAAACACATCCTTAGATATGGTTTAAAATAGCAGGCAGTTTGTTTTGTATTTGGCTAAATATCTCAAAGTGGATTTTCAGAAAAAATAAAAATTAAACAGTAGGGCTATAGAAATGTAAGGAAAAATTATTTCATGACCGTAGGTCACAAAAGTTGTTTAACTTCCCTGATTCACAGAAACTACCATTCTAGGAATGAAAGCTTAGATATATGCATATGTAACATATATTGCTGTTGAATTACCAACCTACAGGCAAAATTCTCCACTCTTATCTTCTCTGCAAATTTTTTCTGCATATTCCATTAATTTTATTTGCATAGTAGAACATGAACAAAATATCCAGCAGAGAGGCAATATGAGATAAAATCTATAGTATGCTGTATTCTGTCCTACATTTTTGTCACTCAGAAATACTTAAAACATACATCTGAACAATGCTTCATGCAAAGGAAGGAGACATCTATGGTCAGCAGAGTTAAGGACAATAAGAAGGTCTTTTCTCTAAGTATATTGGGAAAAAAAAGAATCCCAGCGATGTTATTGATCCATGATTAGATAGAAATGGTAAAATTTTCAATAATGCAGGGAAGGAAAATTGCATCTTATTTCTATAAGAGATGTCCTAATTAAAAATAAATTATTTTGAGGAATTTCTATATTCTGAGTTATGGTGGAAGTCGGACTAGATGATCACAGTGGTTCCTTCTGGCTTTAGAGTCTATGAAATGTAACCAGCTATGCAGAAAGCAGAAGCCAGTATAATATATTTTCCCTGATCAGCTTGTTGAACTTCGGTGATATTACAGAAAACACAAACTTATTTTTGAAGATGAAATCAGGAAGTATTGTAAATTGACTTAATGTCTGGCATCGACCAGACTACATTACCCAATTAATAAAAAAATATATTGTAGATTATGCCAGCTCTGGTGTTTATATAAAGATATAACTTTTCTATTTAAAATTAGATTCTCTATAACCGAGCCCTTGGAAAAAGGTTAGAAAAATGTCTTAGAATTAATGTTATAAAAAGAAATGAAGGAAGATTTACTCTGATGAGATATTGTAATAATTGTCACAAAATGTAATGATTGCTGCACATTCTATCATCCATTCAGGTTTTCTTTAAAGTAGGAAAGTCACTCAAGCAAAATATGGGAGGAAGGTTTCTGGAAAAAGAAAACAGATTCAAAGAGCAACAACAGTAAATAAACTGATGGTGAAAATTGAGTGGAACAGAAATCTAGGTGAACATTGAATGGAGAATGCAGGAATCTAAAGGAAAGACAAAGTATTTCTGTAGAAAAACTTCATTTGCATTTTTAAGTAAGAAAATATACTCATATATTGGGTATGTGAACTGACTACTGTAGTAGTGTCTACTGTTTTAAATACATTTTTACAAAACGAATTTTTCTTTAACTAGTATGGGCCAAATTCTACTCTCAATAGCTCTGGTAGAATCCATTGTAAAAAAAAAAAAATGCCCTATTGTCCTTCAGAAGAGAAAGGGTTTGTGAATTATCAGTTAGATAATTGTTTATGCACAGGATGAGAAGTGAATTGGATTGGACCCCTATTAACCAAGTATGAAATTTAGCTCTATAATAGAAATATATTAGAGAAGGCTTGATTTACAAAAAGACATAGACATGGCAATGATCATCATCCCCCTCACCTAACTTTAAGGTGCCTAGAAACTCAGCGGATTCACAAAACCTTGCTGAGGCTCTCTCCACGAAGAATGGGGAGAGAGAGTCATCCCAGAATGGGATACACAAAAGCCAGCATGCTAGGTGGCTTCTTGCCTAAACTAGCCAAGGAAGATGCTGAAGAGAGGAATATGTGCTAATCACCCCACCCCTTTTCTCAGAGAGAGGCTCCTGAATCTGGTCTGCAGAGAGGTGCCTGTGTCTGCTGGGAATTCTCAGATTCAGACCTCTTAAAATTAGGTGCCTATGCTATTTTAGCAAGAATTTGGGTGGAAGTGGAGAAAGGAGGAGGTGGACCTTCCTTCTAACTTTTAGCCCAGTGGCTAGGACTGCCAACAGTTCAAGATACTTATATCTGGAAACTATTAGCAAGAGTACTTGAGTGGATACCAACTCAGTACAAAGCCTGAGAAGAGATGCTGTTTCTCATGTAGTTATATCCAAATCCTAAGAGCCTTTACAGATCAAAATAAAGACCTTGAATTGCAAAAATTCTTATTATTTCCCTCAGTGGCTTCACATTGCACTACACAAGAGGAGTGCTAGAGTAAGCTATGCAACATGGCCTCTTCAAGGAACAATGAATTATAAATTGACTGTATATGTAGTCGTGTTGTAGTTGTGTTGGTCACAAGACAAAGTGGGTGAGGAAATATCTTTTTTATTGGGCCAACTTCTGCTGGTGAGGGAGACAAGCTTTTGAGCTTACACAGAGCTCTTCTTAAGGAAGCTTGAAAGCTTGTCTCTCTCATCAACAGAAGTTGGTCTACAACATATTACCTCACACACCTTGACTTTCATATGACCTTTTTGATGTGTGTGAGTAGTCTAAAGTTTACTCACCACTCTGTGCATTTTGTAAGTTTCCCCAAATGGGCCAAATTGATTGATTGATTGGTTAATTACCTGGTGCTTAATCAATAAAGATGATTCATATTGTCAGCTGAGGACAGTTAAGAGAGACAAGAGGAGAGAAGTGCAGGATCTCAGGGAGATGAAATTTCTTCTTTCTCTCATGGAGTGTTTAGGGAGAAGGTAAGATGCTGTGGGAAACAAAAATTTGACAAATTTGTTGTAAATAAGTCATATGGTGGTGAACTTGCCATGTGAGGACTGTTACAAAGACTGCAGCATGAGGGGAACATGCCCTGTTACTTATGATAGGGCAATTACCAAAAGTGTGCATGTGTGTTTCTCCCCCTCCCCTTGCAGTCAGCAGGCCAGATTTCCACTCTGTATTTTAAAGGATATTTGAATTTATAAAATTCCATAAGAAATATTGATGCCTCTCGAGGTAAATGCTCAGATACTGTTTTTGTGGCATAAGAATCTGAAGAGAATTGAAGTTAGGATTTGGGATACTTCCTGTAATCAACCTCTAACATGCATCTCTGTTGTCAATTATGCCATTACAAGCCTTAGTATTAGACTAGATACCCTGGGGTTACAGTATCAAAGATAAATAACAAACATAAAACAATTAACCTGTTTAACAAAGCATTGGTGTTTTGTTTTCTATCACTGTTCTTAAGGTGATACATTAAAATAATGTATTTGTATTAGTTTACACTTGAGCCTGGGTTATTGTAAATTCTTCTCCGTTGGCAATTGACTTTTTTAACAAAAATACAACTTTAACTGCTGGCTCACTAATCTGATTTATACACATGTGCTGTAATACTCATTAGGAAGACAATAGGAACATTCTAATAACAAATCTGTACACTGGAACTTTACTGTTCTTGAATGTATCCAAACCCATTCAGATTGCTGTACTGTATGGCAGATTGATCCATCAAATCTTAAACTTTGTCTCCAGTAATGAGTATAGTACCTGATGCTTCATAAGAACACAAAACCCTAATCCATTGCTGAACACTGTACACAAAGAAAAAAATTCCTCCCTGAAAACATATGGTTGCTTGTAACATTGCCTGTTTTATTCTGTTCCTACTAAATTCATAGGACTTTATGTAATGTCAGACCTCATAAAACACTTCGATTCTTACCAAAGACTCCATGTAGTTTGGCTGATAATGTAATAAAATTCAGTTTAAAAAGCTCAGGATTCAAATTTTGTTAGTGTTTATATAAAGCGTTTGATTATTAGTATGTGGTCATGCTTTTGTGACGGGCACTTTCACCAGTTCTTTCTCTAAAAATAACGCAAGTCTTGTCTGCAATATTTTGCATTCATGCAAAAAAGTTCATCCTTACAGAGATGAGGGGTAACTAGGGCAGTCAGCACTGATCAGCCCGTACACAGCTCCTTAAAGTTGGATTAGGCAGCTAACAGTGGATCCACAAGAGTAGGGGGTGTTTTAGGACTAGTCACAGCAGCTGTAGATCATCCAAAGTATTGAGTGCAATGGGAGCATGTTGGGGTGTCTGTGCTCTGATGAATCCTGGCTGCTTGAAGCAGCCGCTGTAGAACTGGAGGGATGTTGAAGATGACTTCAAGCCAATTTTTCCTTCACCCTCCCTGCACGCTGTGCCTGGACTCCAAGATCTATCCCGTGAAATTTATGGAAGAGATTACGATAGACAAAGAGAAGCTTGATAGGGTTGCACTTCTGGGAAGTGAGAATCTGAGATTGATAGTCAATGAATGACTTCATTGTACTAATGGAAGCTTAGATCATCAGATAAAGGAAATTTAACCAGCTTTATATTCAAACATCAAGCAGCTTTGACAGTTCCATTTGGTGTAGGGAATGCCTCTCCCACTCAGATATTGCTACCAGACTCTCAATCAATTTTGCAGCTAGACTTGCACTGCCAGTTTGTCATCTGGTGTTCATTTTTCTGAAAGTAACACCTGTTCTCTCTATATAACATTTTAAATACTTACACATTTTGGATCATTTCACAGTTCGCTCCTGTGTGGGTGCATGGGGGAGGTGCTCCTCTCTTGTTCCCCTGTACAGAAACTGGCAACACTTGCAATCTTATTACTCAGCTGGGTTCAGCTGCTCCCTGCTAGTTGTGGCGTTTAATCATCTCAACGAGACAGAAAGTCATGAAGGGAGAGGCAGGACTATGGCTCTGACCCCCCTTTCAGCAGGAAACTGTACCATCCAGAGTTAGCCAGCCACATAAGACAGCACATGCTGCACCCTTGCAGGGGGTGAAGCAATGGACACATGTCCTCTGTGCACTAAGGACTCCCAGGTATCATTATAATTCCTAAATATGCAGTCCCTGCTGGTGCACCCATAGGGGAGGTTCAGCTCTGTGTTGTCCCAGTGCAGGCCTGAGGATAAAAGCCGCAATAAAGCTTGTAAGTTTCAACACACACGTATGTTCCAAAGTATGCTTTTACCCTGGAAAACCCTAATGTAGTTTCTACAATAATAGATTTTTTAAAATGTATAGGGGAATAATAGAAAAATGTGCTAACAGAAAGGATACTATGTGCCGTGCCCTGATATGTGCAGGCAGGTGTATAAGCTATTGCTAAACATTTTGGTTTGCAGAAGCCATGCAGTCTCTGGTATCCAGGACTGCATTGGCTTCCATTCATCAGAGAGTGCTTGACTTGGAAACTCCAGAAATGTCAAGGTAACTTCTTGTGCAAAACCCAGGCTCCTATGTATATATTTTATTAAAAGGTTTAACCCTAATATTTGTTACTCAACATGCCCTTTAAAATCTGATAAATACAAATGTATTAAGTTATTCAACATCATTTGTTTGTATGGGACTTTGTCTCTATTTGTAATATCCCTGTCCTGAGGAATTTTATAATCTATTGCTTTGATCTCTCTCTCTCTCACATACACTCCACTCACTCACTCAATCTGCCACTTTAGCTATACCAGTATATGTAACTCCCCTAGTGGGGATCCAGTTCTACTGGTATAAAGGTTCTCTTATCAGTATAGCTTATTTCTGTATGAGAAGGAAAACAAGCCATATCAGAATGAGGCAACTTTATGCCAGTAGAACTGTACCTACACTAGGAGCTGTACCAGTATAACTTTCTTTGAGGCTGAAAAAAGAAGACACCCCTACCTGATACAGTTTATGCGCTAGTATAACAACATTATAGGACAGGCCTTAGACCTTGGTATTGGGATTTAAACAGCACACACTTGGGCTGAACACCACTGATTTGTGGGATTCTTTGTAGGTATCAGCATCTGACTGCAAGGATCAGACTGCAGATTTTAGATTTAAGTGACAGCCAAGTGTAATAGGAGATGGAAACAGATACATGGAGGAAGAGAAGATGTGTGGTTAGAAGACAGAGGTGAGGATGACAACAATAGGATCACATGGCTGCTTGGGTTATATAGATTTGCCTTTAAATATAAGGTTATGGTTAAGGAAAGATTAAGATTTACAAGTATCATTGGAGAAGTGAGTTTAAGAGAGATTTGGGGAGAGTAGAAACATATCAAGCTGTTAGGTATAGGCTAAATAAATAAAAGAAATACACATCAACAAATTGAAAGGCCTAACTTACCTTGTAGTTAGTGTAATGAAGAACTCTAATTCATCTTCAACTACTCTACATGCTCTCTACATACTTCTGCTATTAGGACCTGATTTAAAGCCCACTAAAGTTAATGTACAGTCTCCTGTTGAACTAAGCGGGCTTTGGCTTAAACCCAATGTGGCAAGTGTGAGCTATTGTGTAAGTCTTGGAGAATGGTTTTAACTACTACTGTGTCAGTATGTAAGCCCATATCCATAGGTACTGGAGGATACATGTGGGTACTAAATACCTGTAGCTCTGCCTATTGCTGTTTATATGCTGCTTACTTTCTATGCTCCAAATATGCAGTAACACTGATAATGATATGCCCTTCTATTTCTCCAACAGAGCTCTATTCCCTCTCATCTGAGATATTAAGATGTTTACCCTTCTCAGAGCTAACTGATGCATTTTGTTCACCAACATTTTCTAAATGTATTTCACATTGCTTGCAATTTATATTTAAATGTGTTCCTGTAGTCACATTATTATTGTAACAAGAAATCCAAATCAAAATAAGATGATCCATTATCACACAAAACAAAGATAGATTAAAGTTTTGTATTGATTACTTTTCCTAATACGGTTTAATGATGAGCAGATCCATTCATATGTGAATGAGCCCCATAAGATGTACAGAGTATACCAAAACAAGTCTAAATCAAGCACTCCACACTCAGCTTAAATCAATACACATTCAGTGAAAAAGCTGCAACTTGTACTTTTTTATATAGCATGCCAAACAAAATAATCATGAGATGCTGCAATGCGACCAAGGAACTGGGTGTGGAGCTTGGCAATAAGGAGGACAAGAGAAGAGTTATTGAGAAAGGTGTTTCAAGATAAAGATCAAGGGAAGATGAAACTTCTGTTTGTAGCTGGGGTAAAGTGGGAGAACAAACATGGACAGATGTAAAATGAAATAAAGCTGGAAACCATCAACGTGTAGGATTTTGTAGTTCAAAGAGGTGTAAATTCAGATGAGTCAAGCTCTGTCATGCAGCAATAAGGATCAATTGCTGAGTAAATATATAGCTTACATTTCTTTAGATATCCAAGGGGTGAAAATTCCATTAGTACTCTGTTAGAGCAACTTCAGGGTCAAATGTGAGAGGAACCTTCCCCACTTCCTTGCATTGAACAAGATGCAGTTGCTAAAAGGAGACAATTCTGAGATCAACTAATATCCAGCACATCAAGAAAAACCACCTGCTAGCCTCTGCAGACATCTGGATCTTAGCCAGCTTCACTTCCCCTCCCTCCCCCACAGCTACTTGTGTCCTCACCATCCTGAGGGACTAAAGTTTCCTCCCCGGCCCCTTAACTTCATTATTGCCACTGAAATGTGTTCTAATCCTTACCTTTCCCAGTATCTCCCAATCCCCTGGTCACGCCATTAGCTGGAGTCATCTTATCCTGCTCCATGAGATTCCCCAACACTCATTGCAGATCCCTTTAATAACCTTCGTAGTTGAATCCTGTGCTCCCCACCCCTGAATTCATATCCACTTCACACCTTCTTCTCTCTCTCCACCACCATCTACAGATGTGGACACTCACTCATATTTTTTCAGTGTGGTCAGTCCAGTGCAGTTATGAAAATTTGATTTAAATATAAAACTGTATTTTGTTGCAGAAATTAGGTTGTTTGGGATTCAAATCTTCCAAGATCAGCTTTGTTCCTTTCTCATAGCCATGGAATCACTGCTAGTGCACATGTTCTACATCCTATACCTACAGGCAATTTTTTTCTCAAAACAGCTCTACCCATAGGAGTTCTGACCTATTAATGAGCAATATCATGCCAGCTTTTGATGTCAGACATGAAGTTAATGCTTTGGGGAATGTCAGTGTTCCAGAACAGGACATGTATCAGTTCAAAGTAGGATAGACAGGCTTGTGGATTAGATTTGGATTTCACCTAAGAGTAGCCTACATTTGAGCTAAAAACCTTGAAGTGACACATCTGTTTTTATTTCTAGTTACAATTGTATTTGATGCTAGGTGCTTTTTAAAAGGATCAAATAGGAACCAGTAATGCTGTGTTCATTGCAGTGCTATCTAATATTTGACATAAAAATTCTGGAAGAAACTGAATGGCAGCTGTAGAGCAATGAAAGATGGAGGTGGGAAAGAACATGCCCTTTCAAAAAATGAATAGAGCCAAGTAACTAAGGGACTGAATACTTGAATGTCTAATACATCAAAGGGGAACTGAGGAGTGATTGACTAAGAAAGTGAAACAGTGAATGAGTGAATCATTCACTGAGCATATCTATGCATGAGTGGATCTCTGTGATTGTGTGAATGAGTTGGACAATGGTTGAGTGAGTTTGGAAATGGTGCATATTGAATTACTTGCATTGAAACACTTCTATTTTGGTACTTTCATCATTCGGTGAAATGAGTTTTGCATTCCCTTGTCATGTGGAAGTGTGGTATGATTGAATGCACATAGACATTCGAGATGCAATCTGTGTAAGACCATGGATGAAAGGACTGATAAGATGATTAGCTACTAATTGTGATGGGTGGTACATTTTATGCCTCATATGTGGCCCTCATAGCCCTGAGGCACTCTCTTAAAGCCTAGTGACATCAACTTGGAGATTAGGATAGGAGGACACCAGGAGAAGCTAGGAGACACACATGTTGTTTGTAAAATGTTGTTGAAAGTTGAGAACCCTGAATACACATCTTGAAAATCTAACTCACTATAACTAAACCAGCTGTGCAGTATTGCTAATAGAGTGCTTATAAAGAGTATCTAAAGAAAGAGGACTGACAGAGAACATTTCCATTTCTGGGGAAGCTCAAGGGAAATCTCCTTGGATAGACTTGGGACTTACACAAACTTGATGCAGAGGTTATTTCTTCTATATACCTTAGTTCAGTGTTTCTCAACTTCACCTCCAGCTGGTTTACAAAAGACAATTAGATGAGTTGTGAAACAATTACTTTTTTAAAAGCAAAGAAAATAAAATTTCCAGAATAACTTTAGGGCACCCAAGGCCTTCAAAGTTTGTGAATCCACACAAGTAATTTCTTTCACACTATCTTGCTCCTGGCCTTCACTTCAAGGTCGACTGTTCTCTGTCAACTTCTCAGAAAAACACATATACTTGCAAATTCAAATATATTATATGATTATCACGATCAATATATTATTTTGCTATTGTTAAATGGAAGGCCATAGTGAACTTTTTTTAAAAAACTGCAAATAGGAGGTCACTAGAATGAAAAAGTTGAGAATCACCACAGGCACAGGACATCTGAGTTTGACTGCTTTCGTTTTGAAGATATTTAAAACTAATAAATGAGACCTTTTTGAGAGAATCTATGTTCTCTCTGCTTAATCAAGGGAGCTTCTAATGGTTGGTTTGTGACAGTCACTTGGGACTGGTCATATGGGGCATCCCCAAAATAGGGCAAGATTATTTCATGATCTGACTGGCTCGCCTTTCACTGGTTTCATTAAGGATATTTAAATAACATAAAGGTTCTTTCCATTTCTGAGGTAATAACCATATCTTAGACTAATCAACTCTGAGACCATGTGTGATAAATGAAGGGGGTAGCTCCCTTTTATGCACACTCAGCCAGCCCGTTAGCTACAAAATCCTTGTTACTAGCTGTTCTCTACTTGCTTTACCTGCAAAGGGTTAAAAAAGCCCAAAAGTAAAAGGGAAGGGAGTGAGCACCTGACCAAAAGAGCCAATGGGAGGGCTAGAACTTTCTAAAATGGAAGGCGGGGGACTTTCCCTTTGTCTGTTTGTGTGTTCTCTGGAGAGAGGGGAAAGAGCAGACACAAGGCTGGAGCTATGCTGTAAAAAGCTGTGGGCCAGGTATGAAAATCACCAGATCATACCTAGAAACTACTCATTTGAAACCCCAGATATGTAAGTAAATCAGGAAATGTCTAGGAAGATGTGAGTGGCTATTTCTTTTTGGCTTGTGGACTCCTCTGTGCTAACCCCCAAATGCTTTTGTTTTGCTTGTAACCAATAAGCTGGACCTCAAGAAAACCATTCTTGATGTTTAATTTTTATATTTGCTCTTTTCAAATCTAGAAATAGCCTAAGTTCCAGATTTATTTTCTTTCTGTTTTTAATAAAATTTACCTTTCTAAAGAAAGAGGTTTGTGTATATGTTGTTTAATTAGCTGGTGGCAACAGCTGATTTCCTTTTTCTTTCTCTCCCAGGAGAAATTCTACCTCACAGGGAGGAATTCCAAAGTGCACCTTCCTGGGTTTAAAGGGTTTTTTTGTATTTGGGTGGTGGCAGCATTTATCCATCCAAGGTCAGAGAGAAGCTATAACCTTTTTGGAGTTTAAGACAAGCCTGGAGTAGCCAGTATTATTTTTTAGAATCCTTGTGGGCCCCCGCCTTCTGCACTCAAAGTGCCAGAGATGGGAATCAGCCTTGATACCATCTGTCTCTCTTTTCCCACCTCCTATTTTGCTGCAATGTCCTCCTCATTTATTTTCCTTCTTAAGTCAACAAGTGTCTAAAAAACCAGGAACTGTCTTTTCAGATTTGGACTGGATGACACATGGTCTATACTTTTTCTTCCTAAACTCTGGCTTGTGGGGTATAAGGAATTCCATTAAGGACAATTATGTAATAATCTTTCAATAGAGGCTTATTTTTAACCTTTAGCAGATGGTGGTTGGCTTATGCACCAAAGCATATTTGTATGCTACTTTATTTGATTCTTGATATTCATATCAGTGAAATGAATATCAAGAATCAAATAAAAGTGACTAATCCTTTTGTGAATGCCACTAAATTCTTGACTCCAGATCTTCAGCCAATGTAAATTGGCATATTGCCATTGATTTCATTTCATTAAGCTGATTTATATGAACTAAGCAACTGAATTGCATCCCCAAAGATATCTTCAGTTCCATAGACTATTCTTACATACAGAACAATAGTAATGTATCTTTGTTCACATTTTTCAAAACCTGAATTACAAACACATCGGAGACACATGGAAGTAAGGAAGTGAGATGTTATGCCACTTAATAGTATATAACCTCTGCTCCTTTGTTCACAGGAATGCAATAACCTTAATATGCCAGCCTTCAGGCACTAATTTTACCAGACCTCATGTTACTGGAGAGAGAAACAGGAATTTATGCCCAATTTTAAGTCTGTTTCAGCACAACCTTAACTATAGAATTGATCATTTTGAGGATGTTGTAATACTTTCAGGTAGAGGGCAGTGTTGTGCATAGAAAACCTACCAATGTATAATTACTTTCTGAATAACATCTGAGTGAAAAATAAAACCGGACCCTGAAGTCACCAATTAAATAGTGTGCACGCACAGCATGGAGAATAGACTTTAGGATTAGGGTTCTGTAAATGTTAGCTTAGTGTCAGTTTTGCTATAAACCTGAATCTCCATGTAAAACCTGACACATCTCAGTGATGTACCAAGCTGGCCTGGATACTTCCTTGCCTTCTATATATCCCATTTTAACAGCTACACTTATTTGACTGTGTTGCATGTACTTCAGGCAATATTATAAACCTATTCATCTCTTCATTGTTCCTGCTTTACATTAGTATAACTTTTAGCAATGGAGTTAAGTTGGCGTAAAATTGGAGTAACTCACTTGTGAATCAGGCGTTTCACCTCCAAAAAGTTCTGGGGAGGAGGAGGTGTATTGTCTGAGGAGTGGATTTTGCATGAATTATAGCTATCTTCCTGTTTTAATAATGTCTGAAAATGGTATATCTGACTTTTTGGTGTCACAGCTGTTACAGTAAAAAATATGTGAATAGGTATTAGACTGTCACATTCTTATTTATTTAAAGTGAAAGTTAAATGTCAGTTTTGACCAGGAGCTGATATGTTCTAGGCATTATTTCTTGCACTTTGGCTTATGTACTGGCATTTGGGGATAAATTTTATATATCTGGCAGTTACATTTTCAGACACAAGGGATTCATATTGGAGCATCATGCCATATTTGGGCACAATTAGGCAGCACTCCTTGTGTTGCTGGTATGGAATTGAATGAATTACTAATCTGAAATGCCCAGAGGCAGTGGTTTTGAGAAGTTTCACTCCTGGCTGCTTATTCACACACTGCTATGATTGACATAAGGCAAAAAAGTAACAATCCTAGGGAGAAATCATTTTTACATAATTCTATAAAGTGAAAAATTATGGAAGGTCTATGAAACATTTTTTTAGCAAAATGGGCTACAGTTGCTTCAGCTTTTTTACATGCCTATAATACTCACTCATTCAAAAGCTGCATCATCACAGAACTGATTCATATACTGTCAATAGCAGTTTTATAGTATACTCAACAAAGCTAACATCACGTTTTTGCATTATCTGTATACTCTACACAGAGATCCAGATCCTCTGAGAGAAACAGCTTGGGTATATGATAACACACCAAATAGAAGGCCTGCTTCAGGAGACTATTCTTGGTTGTAAGAATCTTTTGTGGAACCAACCCTCAGGTCTGTTCCCTCTAATGCACATCATCCAAACCCTTATTAACAGAACTAATTGAAACATTAAGAAATGGTCAGAACTCAACTGAATGTTGTATCAAATGTTTTTTGAAGCATTTTAATTAACCCCTAGTACTCCAGGGAACTATGCAAATTAGTTTGCTTTTTTCCCTGAATCCTTATTGGGGTTACTTAATAAAGATATTTTTGAAAAGTGTGTAGGTTTCAATAGTGATTCCAAAGTTAAGGTTGTATAGAGAATTTGTGCTTAAAGTGGACTAAAATCCCTCCATTTGTTTTGCTCTTTAATAATTGCATTTGTTCTTCAAATTAGGCACAATAAATCTTCAGAGCACAATAGCGTTTTATGTGATTATCTTTTTTTTTTTTTTTTTTTTTAGTGAAACATTCAATAACTTTTGCAGAAGGAACATTTGAATGGCTTCCTTTTTATAATTCTCCCTCTTGAACAGTGGCCTCTGTCAGAGATAGTCTGTGTGCATATGTGAAACTGGAATTTGTGGGGAATGTGGTTGGTGAGCTACGGGAACCTAAAGAAATTGGAGGAGAAACAAAGCAGTGTCCCAAATACTGAACACTTTCCAGTTTAATTTTGCTTGAAAAAGCATCTCAAAAGAGTGGCTGGCTGAGTACCAGAAAAAATCTCCCATAAATAAATTACTTGAATATTGTTGGTGTTGGTGTGTATTTGAATTTGACCAGCTATAGAACTACATGAATATATATCCTCTCCTCCTCACTCACCCCCTTAATTGAACAAGATATTTGATGGATAAACAATTCAGTGATTACTATATTTGGTGAATATTATTCAACCAGCTCTAATAACTTGTGCTTAGATGGCCACAAATTACTGCCATGAAAGAACATCTATACCTTTTAAGTAGTGGGAAGACTAAGACACTAAAAGAGGAAAAGTAAAAGTCTCTCTCTCTCTCTCTCTCTCTCTCTCATTTTTTTTTGTCATTCATCTTTCTAAATGTCCCATCTATGCAGTGAGCCTTTTTAATGGATGCCTCCCAATGAATTCTTTCATACATAAGTCCACACTCCCTTAATTTTTCTGTGTGTTTTTCATTGACAAGATCTCAGCTGCACATAATTATAGCTGGTACATAATTGTGATGATGAGTGCTATAACTAGGAATGCTAGGGGTGCTGCCATGCCCATGGCTTGAAATGGATTCCATTATATATGAGGTTTACAGTTTGACTCAATGGCTTTAAGCACCCCTGCTAAACAAATTGTTCCAGCACCTCTAGTTTTGATATCTAAAAGATCCACTTGCCGATCAGAATAGGGCTTTGGGCAAACAGTTTCTGCAGCCAAAGTCTAATATTTCAGCACAATACCCATTTCCATGCAAGGAACAAGAATGTCAGCAAAGAAGTTAACCTCATATCCAACTTCGAATGTGTGAGATGTCTCATTGAAGTCAGTGGTGTTAGGCATGTGGTTAAGTACTCTGCTGAAATGGGTCAGTAAGAACAGAGGAACAGCACAGAGTGAACATACTTGAAAAAAATCCATCCCTGTGGGCTTGTTGCAGTGGTGATGTATCTCTGTTGGTCCAAGGATATTAACAAGAAAAGGTGGGTGAGGTAATATCTCTTATTGGATCAACTTCTGATAGTAAGAGAGTCAAGCTTACACAGAGCTTTTCTTCTTCAAGACCTGAAGAGCAGCTCTGTGTAAGTTCGAAAGCTTCTCTCTCTCATCAACAGAAGTTGGCCCAATAAAAGGTATTACTTCATGGACCTTGTCTCTCTTTAATACCCACATGAATATCAGGCATTTTACCTATTCCAAATCTTTGCTTTGGAGAGTGATGTAACTTTCAGAATCAGAAATCCAATGACATTTTTTAAAAAATGTTCAAGATAGATTAAATGTGGATCTTGTCAGTGTCCCTTTTAAATGAGTGGTGCTAGTAGTCAAAGGTATAGCAGCATGTTTAACTTGAACAATGTCACTGACCCAGCCTACCAGTTTCTCAGCATTTTGAATCAAGGTCTAACCTCTATGTCACAGATACTGAAACTAGAGAGATAATCATAGATCTGATATCTAAGATGTGATTTCTGTGTTGTTTGTTTTATTTTTACTGAATATTTAGTGATAATATTTTTTGAGAATTTCCTATTATTTTTGTAGAAATGGACTTTAGGGAACTGTTAGATGCTGTAGTTCTTCTGAAACTGAATACCAAAATAGTTTGTTTTTCTTATAGATTATTTTGTCACAAAAATCCTGGTATTTGTAGGGTTTATGTTGGCAGTAAAGAAATCAAAGTTAGACTCCTACCCTGTAAAGACTTACACAGGCACTTAAGTTCAAACACTGTGAGTAGTCCTGTTGAAACCAATGGGGGCAATTCAGAGTTCATAAGGGTGAGCATGCATGCAAGGCTTTGCTGGATGGTGCTTTAGGGCCTTTTCTTGCAACCCTTAATCAGATTAGGCCCTGCTAATGTGAGTGGCTCCATTGTAGTCACATGGTCATGGATTATTCATGCTACTAAGAGTTGTGGAGTTGTATCATTAAATGTATTTCTTTGATTAATCGAAGCAATGTTAAAACTCTTTCTACTAAAACAAATGTTAATAATCTGATTATAATTATCACTATTATGATAATTGTGACTGACAGGGAGTGATGAAAGTATAAAAGAGGTGTCAGTAGCTGGGATGGCTTGTAGATTCAGAGATTTCAAGGCCAGAAGGATCAGTTGTGATCTAGTCTCACCTACTGCATAACACAGGCCTATTTTTGCTTTAAAACTAATAGCTGTGGTTGAACTAGAGAGTATCTATATTAGCAAAACATCCAGTTTTGATTTTAAAATGGTCAGTGATGGAGATTCTACCACAACCACTGGAGGAAGGTAACCACAAGAGTTAATTACCTTCACTGTTAAAATTTTGCACTTTATTTTCAGTTGAATATGTCCAGTTTCAACTAACAGCCATTGGGTTTTTATTGTACAGTTGTCTGTTAGTTGAAAAGCCCTTTATTACCATTGTACTGTCTTTATTTAGACCGCTCATTGGAAGGGAGATCTAGGCAGAATAGGGTAAACTAAACTTGGTTTTATTTACGAGGTGTTCAGATGCATACGTTGCTTTCAGCAGCCCACCTCAGCTTGTGGGCTCACAGAGCCAGTAAATTAGAATGACTTACTGTGTCTTTTAATGGAACAGTGCACCACTTCTCTAACTATGCATGAATACTATACAGTACTCCCATGTAGGTTCTTACAGACTGTGGTCAAGTCATCCCCTAATCTTCCCTTTGAGCTCCTTGAATCATTCACTATAAGGCATATTTTCTAATTCTTTAATCATTGTCATGAGATCTTTGTGAAACCTCTCCAATTTATCAACATTCTTCTTGAAGTCTGGACCTAATATTCCAGTTTTGGTCACAGCAGTGCCAAATACAGACCTAATATAACTTGTCTACTCTTTCTTGATATTCCACTAGTTATACATCCATGCATTATATTAGCCCTTTTGACAATGGTATTGCACTAGGAGCTTATGTTCAGCTGGCTATCCAGCATGATTCCTGAGGTCTCTTTCACAATTACTGTTTTTTCAAAGATTGAGCCCCCAGTCTTGTAAATGTGGCCTACGTTCTTTGTTCCTGGATGTAAACATTTGCATTTGTCATTTGAAAGGCTTATTGTTTGCTTGTGCCTAGTTTACCAAACAATCCACATTGCTCTATCTGTGACCTATCCTCTTCCCTAATTTTTGGGTCATATGGAAACATGTGGAATCTTTGGGTCATGTGGAAACTTTGGATTATGACTTCTCCCCTCCCCCAGTTCACTGATTAAAAAATAGTAAATAGGGCTATGAACGGATCTCTTTGGAACTCCATTAGAGAAACACCTGCTTAGTGATGATTCCCCATTTACTATTACATTTTGATGTCTATCAGCCTGATTATAATTCATTTAATGTATGTCATCTCGATCTTTGTATTCATAATCAAAATGTTGCCTGGCACTAGTCAAATGTCTTGCAGAAGTCTTAAGTATATTATCAGCCCTATTACTTTGATCATCTTTTGTTTTATTGATAAGATCATGGATGAATGTTTTAGCTCCTGAAAGAAAGAAGGATTCTGTGATAACCTTAAATCTTTAAAAGACTTGTACATCACACTCAGCACTGTACAAAATCAAAGCAGAACATATTGAATGGTAAAAATCTGGCATATAGTTCTCAAAACATGATTATAAATGGGGAGTCATCTGCTTCTAGTGGATACCTACAGGAATCTGTTCTTGACATACTGCTAGTCAATATCTTTATCAATAACCCAGAAGAAAACAACATAAAATAATTTCTGGTCAAGTTTGATAATGAAACAAAAATTGGTACACTGTAAAGTAAAGATAAGGAGAGGTCAGTTCTGCACAGCTAGCCAAATACAATGTCATAATCCTTGGAAACAAAAATGTAGGTCACACTTACTGTGTTTTTGAAAGTACAGACTCCAAGAAGCACTTAGATTTCATAGAAGGTAACCAACTGAATATGACTTGCAGTACAAAGTAATAGTTAAGAGAGCAAATACTATCTTCAGTTGTATAAACAGAGTAAATATTGAATGGAAGTAGGGAAGTATCTCACTAAAGTGGCATCAGTCATCACTGAAATATTATGTCTAGTTCACTTGTCCACACTTCAGAAATAACGTTTAAAAATGGAGTTAAGTTGGAAAAAGTTACAAAAATGATTTGGCATCAGGGAAACCTGCATTATAGTGACACTAAGGTAAAGGTAAACTGAACAGATCCATCTTCCTTAAGAGAAGATTATGAAGTGACTTGATCATGGTCTACAAGAACTTACATGAGGAGATTTCAGACAGTAGATGGCTCTCTACTGTAGCAGACAAAAGTTTCACAAGATTCAAAGATTAACAAATGTTTATCTTATTTCTAGCCTGAATTTGTCTGTTTGGCTAATTAGCCATTGGAATATCTTATCTAGGAATATGGTAGATTCTCTACTTAGTCTTTTAAATAAAAATTGAATGTCTTTCTGAAACAGATGCTCTAGGTCAACCAGAAGACATGGACTTGATGCAGGTGCCACTTGATAAAATTCTATGGACTCTGTTAAACAGAGATCAGACCAGAAGATCAGAATGGTGCCTTCTGGCCTTAAAATCTATGAATAGCCATAGCTTCTGGCACTTAGTTTCACTTTGCCAGTATCTGTTGTTCTTGAATTTACACCATTAGTCTTAGATATGGGTGTTTTCTCTCTAAAGAAGAGCCCAGGAATTTTTTTATTCTCTTTGAAACTCACTATCCTTTCATAGAGTTAATTACTTATGGAGCTATTAGTACATATTATTAAATACACAGATGAGGAAACAGCTTTGTAAAATATAATAAAATTAAGGTTCTAATGAGGTTTTTGATTTAGACTCTATTTTTTTCACTTCATTTCACAGTGTATCTGATTATCAGGCCAATAGTGACATTTGTGAAATATTGATCACATATCATTCAAAGTGTCATTGTGACCGGAGTCCTAGTGGGGAGCCAGCTATGGTAACTCAATTAGAGTGAATCCCAAAGAATGGGGCAGACAATCCCCATCAAGCTGGTGGATATTCCAATACTTAGTAAATCTAAGACAGCATAAAACGGCTTCTTTATTACCTTACTGGTTACTCAGAGTCCAAACAACACAGGTCCCTTAAAGTGATCCTGCCTCAGGCCTCCATCCAGGTACCCATGTCAAATATAATGAAAATTTCTGTAAATTTTATTTCATCATATAAAAGAAAAGATTCTACCAATTCCAAAGGATCGGATGGGTGGTGGGCAGCCTGCCAGCTGTGGGCCACATGCAACCTGTTAGGGTAATCTGCTGGTGGACCGCCAGTTTGTTTGTATTTGCATGACCACCTGCAGCTCCGGTGGATCGAGTTTGTCATTTCCAGCCATTGGGAGCTATGGAAAGCAGCTCAGACTGCAGGTACATGCCGGCTGCTGCTTCCCCACAGCTCCCAGTGGCCATGGTTCAGCTTGTTTATATTTTGCATGGTCTGGCAACCCACCAGCAGATTATCCTGATGTGGCACAGGTTGCCCACCACTGGATCAGAAACATTACCTCCCAGGTTAATGAAATTTCAGATCTTACCCAAATTCTTTTTAACTAAACTAAAATTGATTAAAAAAATAAGAGTCTGTTTAAAAGGTCAATATACATACCAGACATGAGTTTAATTCATTGAAGTTCAGATTCATAGCAGAGATGGTAAGCTTTGTAGTTGCAAGGAAAGAATTCTTTCAGAAATAGTTTATAGTTATAGTCCAATATCCGAATATCATCCTATTCAGGGTGTACCAGCATAACTGGGACCTCAGTCTTGTGACTCAAACTTCCCTTGATGAAGCCTAAGCATATCTGAGATGAAACTGTATCCTTGGGTCCTGATTAGGTCATGTCTTTTGACAAGTTGGAGTTCCTCAGGGAACAAAAGGTAATTAGAATGATTTTGAAGGAGGTCCGTCTCTGGTACTTAGCTATAGAAATTAACATAAGGCAATTTGCTTGTTCCATCACCATTCACGGTACATTTCAAAGACACATGAATATCAAGATATCCTGTGTTTACAATTCATCTTTGATCTCTGATCTATCAGAGTACTGTTGATTACGTTGTTGACCCTACTCCGTACATATGTAAATACACAAAACCACAAAAATTATCTCTCCATGTGTATTTTGAGGGTTATTTATTTTGAAGGATGTTTAACCCTTTCTAGTCATGCGTCAGTCATATAACTTCATGGTTATTGATACAAGCCATTTTCTAAACTTGAGGTTAGACTACTTGCTGATATTAACATCTTTGTGTGTATATTTTTTTTTTTTTTTGGGCTACATCTGAACTCTCCTGCCTTCAGAGCTTTGCCTTTGGTTTTCAGTGTTTTTGACCCCTGTTCTCTAACAAAATATTTCTTTTGAGGTACAACTTATTTTCAGCCCTGTATAATACCATTACCTAGAGTGTAGTCCTAAAGCATCTTTTGGTAAATGGTTAGCTGCTTTAGATGACTGCATTGGGATATTGCATAGTACTTTGGGGTGACTAAGGTTACACTACTACAGCATTATTTTTAAGAACAAACTACTTAAAATAGATGTAGTTTCTCTAAACTGCTATTGTATAATCTCTTCATTAGCTTTTTTTCTTCTAAAGTCATGTTGCAGGCAACTACTCTTGGATTTAATCAAGAAATAAGTGACCACTGAAAATCTGTACCAGTTATGTTTAATTAGCAGAGCCTATCTGCAGTTACTTAAATTGTGCTCTGAATGTTTTCTTTTTAAGGTGTTGCTATTTAATGTTGTTTAGAATTTAAACTCTTTCGAAGTAAAACTATAGTGAATAATTGGTAACAATATTCAAGTCACCATATGGGAAAATGACGGAGGCAGACTTCATAAAAATGCCAACAAATGCAAGCTAAGGGCATCTGCAGTTTATCTGGCAAGACTCTAAGCAATCATCCAAAATAGCTTGTGATTTTACTTTCAAAGCTATTATCTTGAACCTAAATAGTTATTGACAGATACTGATCAGCCAGGAGGCTGACCTTTCCCTGACTGAGACAAAATCTGCACGGTGTTGTGAGAAGGTTGAAATACGTGTCGGAGTCTGCTGATTCCAACTTAGCAGATGCCCTTAGCTGGCACTTCTTGACTCAGCTACGAGGTCAGCCTTCCTTTCATTGCCTTTATGACTGTGCTCCAGAGCTTTCATGGAGATATGCTCAGTTGATAATTGCTACTCGCTTCTACCCATGGCTAAAGGGAAATTACCTATGAAAATATGGATGATGATAAATGCCAAGCTTCAGTCTTTTTACAGGTAATGAGACCTTATTTTAAAAAAATAAGTTTCATGAGCTTATCATTAAGAGTATCCATAGAACCAGTTTTGAGTTATATTATTGCTGATACACCAGCAGGCATATAAAGAATTACATCAGGTTATCAGTCACCTAACACTGTCATGTTTTATATTATGTAATGCAAAAAAGGCTGAGACAAGCTGCTGATTTTGGACACAGAGTACAGAATACAGAGTACTCTGTGTCCAAAAGCAGATAGAGTGCTCTCTGGGAGACCTTAATCAAACTGGGTTTCTCAATGTCTATTTCAGGATGAAATTTTATTTCTTGGAAGAATTCAGTGATTAGTTACAACTAGAGATGGAGCAAAACTTCAGCTTTTTCCATTTCACTTTGTCTTTGGATTTAAATCCTCAGCTCAAATCTGCCTCTGGGATTTTGGTTCCAAACAGGATCCAAAAAAAGGCATGGGCCTGTTTTTTAGTTCTGAGTTAGATGCAGCTGAAATCTCATGAGAACTGCTCATCAGACTTGGGTACAGCTGAATCCAAATCCATACTTAGTCCCTAATTTATCCTCAAATAATGACACCTCCACTCCCACCAGCCTTAATTCTGATCCTGATTTAAACATTATCTCCTTGATACACCTTTGTCTGCAGCTGTTCATACAGCTATGTCATTTTTCTTTTTCCTTGCCCAGTGATAGTTTGTTCAGGGGGGCCTTGTAGTAAGTTAGTTTCCATGCTGAAAGAAATTTGTCACAGAGTCAGGTTTGACGTAACTTAGTTCCGTGTGTCCATGTTCTTATGCTATGTGTACTTATTTTACTCTTAAATCAAGTTACTCTTAAATCAAGTTATACCTAACTGCACACAGATAACTCCTATTCAGACACCTGAGCTACTACCAGGAATAGCTGCCTTCACACAGTCTTCAAGGTGTCCAACTGTCCTTACTGCTGCAGAACCTTCTCCTCCCAGTTGCCCTATTGCCCTCCTGTGAGGGGCCAGAAGCATAACAGCAAATTCACTTTAGCATATCCATTGCATGGATCTGTTGCTTGACAGATTCATTTACCAAGGCTTGATCCTATTTAACTGCATAAAGTCAAAGCAAACAAGCTTTATATTGAGGACCTGTGAAGGGGCTGGTAGGACAGAATACTTACCCCTCCAATCAGGTATTGATAAGTAGAATGCAAACGATGGCAGCCATCTTTAGCTCCAGTAAGTTGCCACATCATCCATGCCCCCTGTGCACTCCAATATGTGGGAGTATTCGTCAGTGGATCCATGTCTCTCACCTGATTTTTTAAGAGCAACCCAGAGTATTTTATGGAAATCGACCAACAAAGGAGAGAAATGGGGTAGATCTAATCTATCTGGATTTCAGTGAAGTATTCGTTAGAGTTCCGTAAGGGAAACTGTTAGTTTAAGTTAGAGAATATAGGCTTTAGTGCAAGAATTGTATGCTGGGTAAGGAGACAACAGGTTGTGCTGAAAGGAGAACTATTGGACTGGTGGATGGTTTCTAGTACAGTTTGTCAAGGATTGGTCTTGGAACCTATTTTATTAAATATTTTCATTTAATTATCTTGGCAAAAAAAGAATGTGCTAATGACATTTACATAAAGTTGGGATGCATCCTCAAAGCAGAAGAGGATCATAATTTTCTACAGGAAGAACTGGATAACCTTGAGGCCTGGAGTAATAGAAGTGAGATGACAAAGGTGTAAAGTTATACACTTAGCAGAAATCCTTATTAATCTCTGTATGCTGAGGACTTGAGAATGCACACAGATATATAGTCAATCATTGGATGACTATGAACCATCAATGTGATGGGGCGGTGAGGTGTCTGGGGGGGAACAAATACCTCACCTGCTACATCCTAGGACTGTATTTCCAACAAGGAGAGAAGTATTAATTCAGTCTACATGGCACCAGTAAGACCTCACTTGGAATACTGTGTACAGTTCTGGCTACTCATGTTCAGGAATGATTGACTCAAACTTGAAGAAGTGCAGAAAAGGGCTGCTAGGATGATCAGGGGAATGGAGATCATATTTTACAAGAAGAGATTAAAAGAGCTTGGGCGTTTAGCTTAGCAAAATGAAGGCTGAGAGGGGATATGATTGCTCTCAATAAATAATTTAGGGGGTAAATAGCAGGGAGGTTGAAGAGCTATTTAGCTAAAGAACAATGTTGGCACAAGAACAAATAAGTGTAAACTGGCCATGAATAAATGCAGGCTGAAAATTAGAAAGCTGCTACTCATCAGAGGAGGAAGGTTTTGGAACAGTATTCTGGTAGGAGTAGTGTGCGGAGGTGTGGGTGGGGGGTTAGTGGGCAGGAAACAGCTTATGTAGTTTTCAAACAGAGTTTGATAAATTTATGGATGGGACTATATGATGGGATTGCCAGAGATAGCAGTGGACTGGAATCGATGACCCAGGAGGTCCTGTCGAGTCTTATAAACTGTGCCCCTATGTTTTGGCAGGTGGCACCATCGCACGTAATCTGCCAAGATTTTTGTCAACATGTGAGCAAATGTTCTGTCACAGAAAGACTTAAGAAGTTTCTTCGTTTATTTGGGTGTGGGGTTTTTTGGGTATTGTGCAAGCTTCTGAGCAGAGGAGCTGTGCAAGCAGTATGAGTATTTGGTCTTTGCCTTGGTCTCTGATTATCTTAAGAATTTACTTAGAAGTCATTATCTGGGAATAGTGTTTAGCTGAGATTCCTAAAAGAAAGGATTGCCTGCATGCTCTTTTGTGGCCCCTTGTCTGGGAACAGAAGTGTATATAACATAAATTACAGTTAGACCGTATTAACCAGATTCTGTCACTGTTTTCTCTTCCCCTGGGAAACTGATCTGTAAGGCTCTGGTCATTTACTACCACTTAGCACAGTGGCACAATATTTTGGATAAGTATTAAAAGTAGTGCTCTTTTTAAAATGAAGAATTTCCTGTTCCTTCCCTGTTTCCCCCTCCCACCCACCACTCGTGGTCCTGAAGAGCGTTTTGCACTCCATACACTGCTTGTTCACTTTATTTACAACTCTAAATGGTGCTAGTCCCTTTCTAATGAGAACTGCCATTTTATTGACACTTGCCAGAATGAAGTTCTGTCTGATGTAGTCATCACAGTTAAGGGCAACTGCCCCTTTACTTCTCCTCTGTGGTCCAGCACTCACTCTAGGTTCCCAGTGTCCTCCATCATCACGTCCCTTGGGTGGAGACCTGCACCTTTCCCCATCCTGACTGGGATTTTTTCAAAGCTGCATGGTTCCCTGCCTACCTTGTGATTCCCCAGCAGCTCAGAGTCTGTGCACTTTGCATGCTTGTGTGCACGCATTCTCTCTCTCTCCCCAAAAGCTAGAAAGCGTGACTGCCCACCATTCTAAATTACAACACAGCCCTTTATAACAAGCACATTTATTCTTAAGGAGAAAGCATTACAGTGAAAATATGTTAAAACCAACAAAAAAAACCTACACACATACTGATAAGCTTTCCAGAGATTCCTTCCTAACTTCAGCAAGGGCTCTGTGAGGAGTCAGTCCTTCAAACTACAACAAAGGGTTTTTCTGTGGTTACAAATTCATAAGGTTTTAGTCATGAATAGTTCAGTTTTTCCTTTATATAGCTTGGACCACTTATCTTGTCCTCATGTAGCAGGTGATAGACAAAGGTCCCCTTCTTAGGGCATAGCTTCATAAGGTTGAGTCTTGCATAACCAGAGGTAGTACATTTGCATTCACCTTGCCCTGGAGATTTCCTGAGACCCCCCTTAACTTTGTCTTAAAAGTTCATTCTTTTCTGGCACACTATTTTCACTAAACCTTTAAAGTTCATAACATTTCCCAGGTATACATTGGTCACATCTTCCCCTGTAGATGTTATATACAATTCTACAGTAATACATAAACTTTGCACTTGTAATAAAATTGACTCCAAAGCTACTTTAAACTTGTTTCAATAAGGTTTTTCAAGGATAGTGAAGAAAATTGCTATATCTATCACAGTAGTCTAAGACACAAGAAATGCAGCTCAGCATTTGAGTGCATGGGAAAGGCAGGATGCTTTTGAAGTTCTAGTGAGGTGCAAGAAATGTTAAAGTATACATTAACCATAACATTTTAAAATAATGATTTTATCTTTTGGTGTCAAACGCCACCTCCCCCAGATGGACAACGCATCAGCCAGATTCTACAAAAAGCAAATTTTTCATTAAAATAGCTGTCTTTAACATGTGGTTATTAAGACTTCCTTCTGAGTGTCAACCAGTAGCACTAAGATATGTGAACTGTTTTTGATTATCTCGAAGGATGTTAATTCTAAAGCTTAATTATATAAAATTTTAAGGTCCAGATTTTCAAATTGCTTTCAAATTCAAGAACAATTAGGTTATTGCATGAGCCAAAATTCAAGCAAAATAAATAAATAGCACAGAACGAAATACACAAATAAAACTGCCTTTTGGCGTTTTGTTCCAACTCAGCAATAGTTAACGCAACAGCAACTTTACTAGCTTAAAAATGTAATTACTAGATACAACTGATACTGTCAGTATTTGTGCAAATCTTCTACTAATATCAGTGTAAAATCCAGTGAAGTATTCCACTCTAACACAGTTTTAAGCAGTTCTGACTCTACCCCAAGTATAAGAAAGTGGTACAACATATATAGGAAACTAGAAGTTCTCCGTGTAAACTATGTAAGCAATTGCTGTAATTGGTACAGGGACATTATGCTTCATGAATTTCCATGAGGAAAAATCTTTCTCAGACTGTGGTCTATAATGAAGGTTAATTACGATAGCATGCTTTAGGGAGCTGTAAAAAGTAATATCACAGAAGCAAATTGATAAAGTGATTTAAAACATTTTCACCAACCCTTTTCCTGTTTGACAGCAATTCCAGGATTCACAAAAATACACCTGTAGTGGAATATCTGGTTCCTTAGCAAATTTTCCTGAGTCGTCATGTTCAGGGTTTATGTCTTTGAGATTATTGTATTATCTGACAGCCCAGCATTCAGCTAACTTGTCTTTTTTCAAAACATTTATACAATGATTCTTTTTATTATTGTTCTCATAAACATATGCATCATAGATACTTTCAGCTGCATGGTCAGATAATATGGTGTTAGAGGCCATGTAAGTGCCTAGATGGACAGAGAGATTAACAGAACATAAAACAAAGCTAAAGGATGCTCATTAACCCTTTACAGGAGCATTAAGGGGGAGCTCTCAACCAAGGGAGACTGATTAAAGCAGACGATCATCTCCCTGACTGGTCTTAAGGAAGTACAGAGATTCTTTATTACTTACCATTTTAAGATTCCCCTTAAATCTTGCTGATAAAACAGATTATAATTTCATTGTATTTACTTTCCTTCCTTCACACAATAATACACTTTCTGACAGGCTGGGCAAAAAACATAGAAGTGATATTTAAAACTGTAATATATACACATGCAACTTTAGAATAAACACTCCTTTTTAACCTAGGAGAATCTCTTATTAGATAACAGACTGAGGTTTTACTGTCTACTTTGGGAGATGCTTAAAACACACAGACACAGATAGAGGTTGAACATTTAGTACATCTCTCATATGCCGCACAAGAAGAACAAAGTTACTACTTCTCTGGCTATGTCTATAGCCGGAGCTGGAATACACCTGCTTGTGCTAGCTCTCATCAAGAGAGCACACTAAAAATAGCAGTGTAGCCGCAGTAGAACAGGCAATGGTGAGCGATGCAATGGGCTAACCACCTCTAATGCAACCCCATCAGACCTTGTGGGTATGTCCATGCTGTCGTTCACCACTGTCCATGCTACTACAGTGACACTATTTTTAGTGTGCTAGCTTGATAAACGCTAGAGATGAGTATGCCTACTGAAGTTGGGAGTCACACCTCCAGCTCCAAGTGTAGATGAAACTTTTGTTTGTTCGGATTTTTGACTCTCAATACTGTTGTTCAGATGAAATCAGGTGGCTGTAGCAGGAGGCTTGAGCACTTCGCTTCACACATGTGGGGATCCCTCTCTTGGCTGTAGATTTCAGGCTTGGGGTAGCTGAAAGTCAGTCTTCCACCTTTTCTTCCACTGGATGGCCTGTCTAAGGAGATAGGGGAATGTTTTCTCATTGACCATGTTACACGAGAGAGAGAAAGAGGGCATAAAATTTTCCTCTGCATAGTATCTGATTTTTATGGGGGTTATTCTCCCCTTTACTGCACCATAGGGGCCAGCTTTGTATCTTTAAATTAGGAGGTTCCAATGTAATGGCAGTAGTTTAACTTGGCCCAGCCCTTGGCAGTTGGTAAAGTCTCTGTCTTTGGTCACTACAAGATTCCAATCCATGATGGTGGTTATCTTGCACCACTTGCTGGACACATGTATGTCTCTTCCTGAATCAGAAGTGTGAGGGCCTATACAAGGAATTTGGTAACAGGCATCAGTATAGACCGACAAACATGAAAGCTATATTTTCTCTTTGTCATAATTTATGACAGCCACTTTTCACTCATGCACTCTGGTGCTGGGTGAAAATTCGGGAGGTGACTATATACAGTCTGGGTACAAGTTCATAACCTTCCCCACTAACCTAAAGACACAACTTTATTGACATTTCTATGACACTAATTTCAGCTGGTATAGAACAATTAGTTATCCAGCTCCACCGAAACATGGACCATATCCCTAACATGTGATAAGGCTCCTCACATGTTTTCCTGGCAGTTGAACCTCTGGCTTTCCATTAGGCCCTTTTGTGGTTGTTATGCATTCTCTTCTATTTCCCAGCTATGCAGCATAAGGAACTGAGCTTCAGAGGAACACATATAAATCAATAAACATCTCATGAGACTCATGATCATCCTTCCCCCATAAATCAGGGGATCTGACAGGGAAACGCTGAGTATAGATAAAAACCTTTCATCTTGAGGGGTGGCATCCAACATCCTTACCCTGTTTACTGCCCTATCATGCAGTGAAACTTTAGCCTTCACAATTTTGAGAGCTACAGTATGATAAAATTCTTAATACACATCTTAACCTCTAGTTCTGGTCATAAAGCCAACTATCTGGTTTGAAATCCAATGAGGGCAGGAGAGTATTTTTTCCTGTTTTAAAATGCAGTTTAAGTTTAAGAAGAAGGTTGCTTAGTTTTCTATTGAAATCAGGATGAGTAACTTTCATGGAGGGTTGAGATGATTACTTGCTGTACCTCTAAAGAACTCTCATCAGATGAAAGCACAGATAGTAGCCAGTATTTCATCTTAGCTACACCATTGTACATTTGAAATAACTCATGGAGATCTTTAGATCACCGAACAAATGCAAGATGACTGATTTTTCCCAAAACGGTCAGATGATTAAGGTACTTGTATCAGCTTTAACAAGTTTTTGGGCCATAACTGATCACATCTAGGTCCACAGATGAGCCTAACAGGCCTCTGACAAGAGATATAGGACCAAATTTTGCTGTTTCTTACATTGATGTAAAGCTAGAATATTGAAGTTTCATTACAATCAATTAGCAGAACATATCAGTAGTGTTCTGACTTGAGACTCCTTGTCAAAAATTGTAATTCAAGGAAAAGAAGAATTCCCTTGACTTACCAAAGGGGGGATTTTTACCTGAAATGTTAACACACTAAAAGAAAAACATTTCAGCCAATATAATATTAACATAGGTACACTTTTGTTGTTTTTTGTATATTTATATAATGTACTTACAATCAAAATATCACTTCTGACAAAATATCTGTTCATTAGTTCAAGTAACCATGAAATAAAAATTGTTTACATTACTACTTCTGTTAGAACTAACCATAATAGGCTTGTGTAGTTTCTAAAGCCTAGCTTTCACTGTAGCATAGAAAAAAAACCAATGAATTACTTTGGCATTTGTTTTGGTATTTGTCCAGTATTTATATACACAGTTTTATATAATATCTGAATGAAGAGGGTGGTCATACTTTCATCTTTGCTATCCCTCTTATAAAATAGTTTAACTGGGGAAAAATTCTCTTTGCATTTAACTTTATGGGGCTACAGTTAGGACCTTACTAAGGCTTCAATTTATGACCATTTTTTAAAAAGCGAAAAATAAACTACTGCCTCCTTTTTATGGTTGGTGCAAATTACATACATAAATCTGTAAGTGGTAGCTTATAGTATATACATGCATAAAACAGTATGCACAAGGGAAAATGTGGGTAAATATAAATGTCTTACTCATGTTTTTAAAGTATTTCTATTCAATATTTTTACCACCATGAAAACAAACAAAACAAAAAACAATGAAAATAAGCAAATAAATAAGATAGGCAGTTAGTATTGTAAAATATTTGCTCATGTCTATTGAACAATATCTGTGGGTATTCTGAAGACCAGTAATGTATTTATTTATCTACTTGTACTACTCCTTGCAATGTAAAGGGCTTTCATTACTTGTGTGTATGGAGAAGAAAATCTGTAGAGAGCAAGAGTTGGTAAAATCCTGATTCTTCTGAAGTCCGCTTCCCCCACTATTGTGTGTTTTGTGAGTGGTTTGCTGGTGAGTATCCAAATCCTTAACGTTAAGATAAAAGGCAAACAAAGAGGTTACATGTGAAAATAGATCCCTGACACATTGCTTTAATTGTGTATTTGGTTTGCACAACTTCATGCTTAAGTGAGAGAGCTGTTCAAAATTGGACCCATCACCCGCTCTTTTTTTGGGTACATCCATATTGTATTTGGGAAGCACATGTCCCAGCTCAGGTAGATGTACAGATACTAGCTTTGATCAAACTAATGGACTAAAAATTGCTGTGTCGCCAACTGAGTACAATCTCATCCAGAATGCCAGGTTGGGATAATGTCCCAGTTTGGGTGACCTGGCTGAAAGACCATATTTGGTTTAGATTTTCCTAATAGAGGATAAAAAACTTGGGGGAAAATCAGTTTTTTCTGGTCTGAAGCCAGATTTTCTATCAAAATGATTTTGATGGAGAATTGCTGACCGGTTGCAATAATTTGAGGCCTAGAATGAGGACAGCTGGTGAAATGTACAGGTAGAAGTTAATCCACTTTGGATCCACCCCGTGAAGGGTACTGCAATCATAGGGTGCTTTCTCACCTCAGAATCTCTTGCTGCTGTCACTTGTATGGTGGGGGCAGGGAAGATCAGCCCCAAAGACAGTTGTATCACCAGCCAAATAAAGGCAAACAGCAGCATGGAAAGAAGTGTGGCAGCAGAAGCAGGGAGGTAGACCTTCCTACTTCATTGATCTCAGTGTGGCTGAGAGCAGAGCAGTTGTTTGCCACTAAGTATATGTTTTGACTGAATGTGAGCATGATTTTAGCAGGCAGGAATCTGGGTCTGGTAGAGAGAAAAGGCTAGCTTGTGTGAATGTTAGACTTAAGGGCTATATTGTGTCCTTGGTTTACTTAACCACGTGGAGATGTAAGGCTTCAATCCTTTGCTTGACCTACCAGAATCTTGGGTCCAGGTGCGGAACACTTTTCCCTTTCCACCGTAAGTTAGTGAATGGGGAGGAGGTGCAGGGGCGTGAGGAGAGGATAGAGTCTTGTCTTCACCGCTCACTACTTGATGGCCAGAGCTCCTGGCTAGGTATGATGGTGGAAGTATGGCCAGGCCCAACATTTGGGGAGATTTCAGAGGAAATCTTGCTGCCCCTTATATCTTTGTGCACCTGTGAAATTTGACTGAAAATCTAGCCCTCCATATTTTTCAGCCAAATCTTTTGTTAAATCTGGTCTAAGTACATCAAGTCTAAACAATGCATTATGTTTTAGATAGAAATTGACTGGAGTTTTCCAGATGGTAAACTGTTGTGGTGATCTATATGACAAGAAGAATTTGAAACACAACAACTGCAGAGTTATCCTATCATTTTGAGACTAGTAGCTTTGTAAGTGTGCATGAAGTGTTTCATTAATCCATTTTATGCTGGGTGATAAGCACACTAGATCTGCTGTTTAACAGAATTTCTCTTGAGGAATGTTTAGACTATTATCTGAAGCAATCTCTTCAAGTAACCTATATATACCACACATATTCTGTAATGCCTCAAAAGTCAGCTTCAGAATTGGTTGTATGTACTACTTAGGAATACTTGGAATAAATATCAACCACACAGAAGTCCATTTGCTTTTTCTTTCTGAAAAATCAATATACAGTCTTTGTCAGTACCTAATGGCCCACTTCCACAGATACGAACATGTGTAGGTGACTAATACATAATTCAAATTAGCTTCTTTTCCTTTTTGTGTTCTAGTTTAAGTCTAGTGATGAAAAATAACTTCCTGTCTAAATTTTCATTTTTCTTGTGCTTTAGTAATGTTCATGCAATGAAGATGACTACAGTGCGAGAGGGAGAAATTTTTCTGAGATGTTAGTTAAAGTGTTAGAACTAGGTTGTGTTGTGTGGGTCTGACAAATGCTAACTGCTGACTACTGAGATTACCCGCCCCCCCACCCCGAACCCTTGCTTCTGTTTACTATCAAACTAATGTCTACTGAAGAAATGATCTCTAGAGAAAAGACAGCATTTTCTCTGAATAAACAAGTTAATTGTTCTCTAGTTTTCAGGGTGGAATACTTTATAGAGCAGATTTTTAGTGCCTAAAGAGTCCATGTTTTCAGTGTTGTATAATTTTCCACTGCTATTTCTGTGAATTTGGTAGGCCCCTACTTATATTTCTAGAGGCTGCATTCCCTTTCCCCCAGTTTGTCCTGTTGTTCTCCTTGTACCATTGGCTGGCACCACAGTAAAAATACAAGGTGTGGTTTCTCAGGTAGGTAAAATCTGTTCTTCCCTGACAATTCTTCAGTTAAACCTTCCAGATTACTTTGGTTTATGCCCTGTGAATTTTCCAACAAAGGGAATAGCCCTTTGGGGAAGAGATTGCAGTCTCTCTTCTAAAATGTCCATTTGTGCTCACAGATCATTTTAGGATTGCATTCATTACTTTAGATAAACAGTTTTTCCTGTGTTACTTACTCCTTTTGAAGGTGAACATGCACAGTACTGGTCTCCTAGCTTTTGAGTAAACAGCCCTAACCTAGGGGTTGTTTGTCTTTTTTGTTTTGTTCTGCATAATATGCTTTTGCTAGAGGTGTCACCCTGGGATCATCTTTTTGCTTGAAAAAAGATGAGGCATATATAATCCCTTTTAAACCTTAATTCCTCTGAATATTAAACATGGACAGATTATTTTTAGTCAGTCACAGCAATGAATTGTTAGTGTGGCTAATATTGAACCATTGTTTGCTAACAAATCTGGTATCAGTAACTTCTTCAGTGGCCCACGTGTCTGTGGGCAATTCCTATACCTTCCAAATCCTGTATTCTATGTATACAGCAGAACCACACAGATTATGGTGCCAAGGATCCGTAGAAGAGTTGGTGGATTTACCATTTTGTGTTAGAATATGCTAGAAAATTTTGTATTTTCTAGCAGCTATGTACATGCATCAATGCTGCACTGGTATAGACAAAACTCAACATCATAATAAACATCTGTTGCAGGGTACTCGGGGTCCCATAGGAACGAGGCACACACACAGCTGCTGAATAAAAGTGGTGAGTTTATTTGAAGGCAGAAGTGACACACTCGCAATGGGGGCTCCCTTCGTTGCTGCCACTGAGACGGGGAAACCGACGTACCTGAGCAATGCTCGGGATGAAGCCCACCGCGCATGGGAACACAGGCAGAGAAATAACAGGAACATTTGCATGTCATGCATACCTCATGAATAACTAATACCTTGTTTTTGTCTTATTAGTATTACATAATATAAACAGGTGTCTTATTAGTCTACACATTGCAGGCAGGCGCTGGGAACCAGTTAACTCCGGCATGTGAAATATGCGATAACAGGGCAGGGACTGATAACAGTAACCGTTAGTACCTTTTCCTTCCCTGGAGTCGGGGGGGAGAGCGCCCCTAGCAATCCACCATGACACTGTTTTCCGTGCCCTTACAACATCATAACACATAATATGTGCAGAAAACATGTCGTATTGGCACTGTCATATCTGCCCCAAATCCTTAAGACAGATTAGAGAAATAGTTTTAAAAGGGATAATTTTCATAGCTCAGTTTCTTTAATTTATTCTGCATAATAACATAAAGCTATTGGACATTACCAACCAAGGATTTCCCTCCTCTGAAACTGCCCTAATCTGCAGTTAGTTCCACATCAGCCCTAACCCCAATGTAATGTCAGAGAGCCACAGGGTGGTACTCTGTAGGTCCTCCTTCTGCCCCTGTCAGCTGCACCCATAAAAACTCCACTGTAGGATCAGATGTGGAATGTTAAATTTGAAGGAGATGTGGTTTGTGTGTGTTGAAAATTGGTTTTATAATGGGATGTCAACCTTTTCTATTGATTTGATTTTGCAAGGACTATTTTGGTAAACTATAGGATTACATAACAAGTCCTTACATTTCATTATAAAGTAGAAAAATCTAGATCACATTTTTTCATTATGTGGTCCACAATATTCCCAAATTAGCAAATCCATCTATAGCTCTCTCTCCATTCTCCCTTGTGGGATAATACTTGTATATTAATAGAAACTAGAATTAATTGTTGTTCCTGACAGGCATTATGTATATTCCGTATAGAAATTCTCTTTCAAAATGGTAATTTCTTGACCTTCTCTCAGGTACAAGAAATATATCATTTTGCCTTACTCTTATAAAAGGAGTTATAACCAGATGGGGACAATGTTTGCTGAATAATGCATCTACCCCTTTTCTGAATTCACCTCTTGATCTCTGTTCTTTTCCAAAATTACTTGTAGTTCACATTGAATATCTACATCCTACAGTGCCATACTAAATCGGGCATGTCCAACAACTAGTTTGAATAGCTTTTAAAATTGAAAGGGGAATAAATATAATTTTTCAGAAAAAAGCAGTGGAGTCCTATAAACATTTTATGAGTCTGCTAGAGAGGCTGTATTAAAATGTTTATGGACCAGAATTCATCGCCATGCACATTGGTTAGCAATCTCTCTAAAACAGTAAGGATTATCAGCATTGTTCAGGATGTAAAGCAATTAAATATGATAGTTACATAAAATTTTGCATTATCCACTCAGGCAAAGATTATAGAATGTCATTCAAATACCAATATATATATATACACACACACACAGCAGGTGAAGTAATAACAAGAACCTCTAAACTTATTTTGCTGCTTGATTTCAGTGGAATACTAAGTGTGTTTCCCTCAAAAAGTGGGTAGCAACATCAATATTTTGTTTTGTAGATAGAAAAATCCTTTGCAAACAACGTTCAAGTACTTGGCTTTATGTACTGGAGTCACTGTGCCTTTTGAAGACCATGAAGAATGAATGACACATTTTAAAAATGTGCTTAGAGTTATAAGTGCATTGTATACATTTTAAATAAATGCAGAGAAATATCAGTGGTTTCTCTGATATTTTAGAAGCTAAGGATGAATAATATTGGATCATATGTGAGCCCTTCCCATACACTGTGTGTCAAATGAGAGAGTACATTGATTACTAGGTTTGTACTTTTCTAGGAGGGTGTGAATTAGGGGGGATTTGCTGGAGTATCTCCATTCTACTTATTTGTGTTGAGCTTCGGAGCACAGAGTAAAGTCACTGTTTACGTATGATGGTGTGTAAGTGTGTGTGTTTAACTCTGGAGTTCATCCTTTAGTTAGCCATACTCAGTGTAAATAAACTTTGTCACAGATGATAATTAGTGTTTGTATGTGCCCAGAGATATGACAAAGGGTACTTTTTTTTAAAAAAAAAGCTGAAAATATACACAAAGATGATACCCCTCGCGTACAAATTTTCAACTCACAGAAGTGTTATAATTAGGGATGGGTATACTGTATATAATGCTAGTGACTCAGACCCATTACTAGGAAATACAGAGTGAAATCCTGGCTCCATGGAAGTCAATGGCACAACTCTCGTGGGCTTCAGTAGGACCAGAATTTTACTCTGTTTTGTATCTGTAAGTTAAGTTCCTAAGCTCTCAGTGAGTTTTGGATGCTCAAGAACCCAAGAACATGGCTTAAAGTAATTGCAGCACTAAAAGCAATGGATTGTGAAGGTGAAAGAATCTTCAGCTTTACAGCTGACCATTTATTTACTATGTTGAATGCATCCCAGGCAGGCCTGTTGTGGTCTGAAACAAATCAAATCTGGATCATGATGAAGACAGGTGAATGTCCATTTCAGTTTGTACAAAAGGTTGTAGTCATCCATAATGAACTTGGGCCCAATTTTATTTTTTTTTTAAAAAAGGCATTTATACAGTACTGTGTTCAGAGTTGCAACACCTAACTAATAAGGAACCTGCATCTGCTTTTCAAAAGAGATTTAGACACTTAGGAGCCAAAAGTCTCATGGCTACTAATTATCTAAATCCCTTGAAAAAGAGATTTAGGCTTCTATATCAATTAGGTGTTGTAATGCTAAATGCAGTAATGCCTAAATACCTTTGGCCAAGATTTCTAAAACTGATTGCAGTTAACATCTTTCAGTGAGTTTTGGATTAGACCTATTTTAAAAAAAGGGTGATTGCCTGGTACATCACATTTCAGGTCGATGAGTGCGTATGTGAGAGAGAGTTAGTTTCTCATCTTGATTCTGATCTCATTTTATACTATTGTACACTAAGGTAATTCTGACTTCAATAATTATTCTGAATTATACCTGTGTAATGGAGATCAGAATCATGCTCATAATATAGTTAAAACAAATGAAGAAACCCCTCCCCAGACACCGGTAATTTAGAAGAACCTTTACAAAATCATGATTTCAAAGGGTGATTCTCAATCACTGGAAATTTTCAAATCAAAACTAGATGACTTCCTGGTTTTAAAAACAGGAATTAATTCCTGGAAATCCTATGGTCTGTGCAACACAGGAGTTCAGAGTAGATTATCACAATGATCCCTTCTGTCTTTATAATCTAAGAATCCATAATGGGATTTGTGAATTCAACTCTCATGTAACTTGAAACTCTTCATGTACTTCAGATCATGAATACCAGTGTATTCATGGACAGCCTTGACAAGTTAGCTCCTAGAGTGCCTTCTACTTTTTTTTTTTTAAGGAGCAATTGCTTAAATGCAGTAACTCATAATATCTGCTTTCTAATTCTTCTTCAGATCAGGCTATGCTGCCTCACATAATAGAACAAGAATGCAGCATGCTTCACTTTCATCACATTGAAAGGTTCAGTATGGGGTTCCACATGCAGGTGGAATTAGAGTAATCAAACAAGTCCTTTTGTTTTTGGTGTTTTTGCTATCATCAATGCATAGAAAAATGTAACAGATGTTAATGGCATTTTGGAGTTTTAGAGCACATTGTAGTAATTAAAGCTGTGTGCAATTTACTATAAATAACTTTTTTCCCAAATTTATGTGTGATAATTTAACATGAGTAAATGAACTCAAAGATAAATTGCTATGGGCTATATAGTCCCTTAATGTGGTGAGTGCACTATCAGCGGTCTATAGTGTACTTGCTGGTGATCCACAGAAAGCTGGCTGGTCAGATGGTGCTGGCACTCTTCCATGTTTACAGGTGTTAATGGCATTAAAGCCTAGCACAGCTGAGCGAGAGCCTCTCATAACAGCAACCTTTGTGCTTCCTGAGCTCTGGAGAGGAGAGGACTGCTTGTTCCTGTGCCTCCAGGGATCAGGATGCTAGAAAGGGAGTGGTAAGAAGATGGGAATATTGTCCAGCCTCCCCCTGCACTTGCACAGTTTTCCTGGTGTTTCCCCTGGCTGTGTAGCTCCACAAAACTCCCTACTCTGGGGCATTTAGCCCGAGACAATCTAGTTCCTATTACTTTCCTAATATTGTCCAAATCTCTTCAAAAGTGACTCATGATTTGGGGCACCTCAACTCAGCAGTTTGGTAAGTAAAATCCATAGATGTCAATGTCTGTGACATCATTTGCTTCCACAAAATTCGGACAGGTGCAAGAAGGAGGCATTCTCCCCAAATGATGCCTTCTATCTGATTGATGAGGGTAAAGTTGTCACAGTAAAAGTAATTTCTGTACATAAAGATTGGGGGTAACTGACAAGGCACAACTGAGGCCTGGGGATGTGTGTGGTTTTACTACACACTCTCTGTCTTCCCTCAAACTTATTCAGGTCACAAAGTACAATTAATTAATCAACCTATTTTTCTTTGCTGGAAGCACTGCAGCACATTGGATTCATTTTAATTATTTCCCCTTCCAAAGCCTGAAGGGAGAAAATAATTAAATGCTATATAATAATACAACTGCCTGGCAATCTTCCTTATTATCTCATTGGTTCATAATGCATGTTAGCAATGGACAACAAGGATGGTATACAATACTACTAGCCACATTTTGTTGAAAATCAATCCTGTTCAATATTATTTGTATATAGCTAACATCCAGAATTCAATATGAACTGTTGAACACCCCATCCTTTCAAATGTAACAATTTCTTTTCTTGAATATGAAGCATGGTAACACTTTTTTGGCCAGATCTTAGCCCTCTTATCTGTGCATGGAAGGGATCCTCCACCCTAGATCTCCACCTCTCTGTGTGGAAAGGTGGCTCAAGTGCCTCTGAGGCACTGTCCACCACTCCTGTTCCTGGACACTGCACAGGGAAAAAAGCTGGACACAAGAAAGGAAGAGAGAGGCGGGGTGAGAAAGAGAAGAGGCCCAGCGTGGAGTACTTAGTACATGAGGGGATGGATTTTGAAGCAGCTCCTTTAGAGAAGGCAGAATGGGTGAGTTTTACCATGATTATGTGTTAGCCTAAAACATGGTGCACTGGATCTTGTATACACTGTAGCTTGGGGCTGTTTAGGAATGAGAAAAGAAGAAATGATACTGGCTAAAGGAAAGCGTAACTCTGGGTTTGAGGCCAGATTAAAAAATGGGTGTCAAATATAAGTTTAAAGTTTAAGCATGTACTTCAGTTCCATTGCAGTCAACTTTATGTATGTATAAGTACTTTACTGAATTAAGGCCCAAGAAAGGATTGGAAAGATAGGACATACGTGGGCATTTTTGTAATCTGAGGAAAGCAGAAGAAAGCCATGAGAAAAGTGGCTTTAGGTTGGGGCCAGGCGGAGCATGGGGAGAAGGGGAAGCAAGGGCAAGATAGATTAGGTGACTGTTTGTTTTCTTCTTATTGTAATGAATTAAGAGGAATGTTAAGCAAAAGTAAGACACCATATAACTAATATTCTACAAGTGCAGCTTCTTGACTTTTAGTTTACTACGTTCATGCTCTTGTAAAAACATAAAACTAAAACCTTTATAAAAATTGACTATAAAGATTAAACTTTATACTGTTAAAGGACCATGTGGCCCAGGGGATTGGTGAAATGATTTGTGATTGAATATTAAATAAAATGTCACTAGTTCTGATTGGTATTAGTGACTGAAAGTTGTTCTAACTGATGACTGGCCAGTGAGTTGGGATCTCGGTCCAGTTCCTAGCTGTTATGTGCCCCATAACAAAAAAACACTAACATAATTTGCTGATCAGCCCTTTATAACAATCTTAGTAGTTAGACTACGGCGTGATCAGGCACAGAGTTTCAATTGCCCTCACTTTTAGTCACCCCAGGTCAAGATTTAGGTTTGAGGGACCACCATAGGAAAGCTTTCGTTGTTATTCTGTAAATTCTCTCTTTATATATTTGACAAGGAAGTTCCTTAATGCATCATTGTGTAAAATATACGTTAATGATGTAAACTTGAGTAGAAAAAATATTTGTGGTGTTCTTGCTGCTTAGTTACAATTATTCCCAGAAGATATTTGTTGCTTTTAATCAGTTGTGCAGATTGGAATTTCAGGAAAGTATTAATACAGTTTAAAAATAAATAGAAAAAATATTTCAGTAAGGAAAATTGAAACTTATGTTTCCATAGCTGTGTATTTACATCATAACAATACCAAACTCCTATGTTAACAAGGAGGGATTCATTTAAAAAAACCATTTCTTATGCACGCAGCTGTGGATTTCATTACATGTTGTTTATCTTGGTTTATAGTATATTCCCAAGAAAGTGACACTGGTTCAGGATAGGGTAATCAATTGTACTTAATGGGCCAGAGATGGTTATATGAATTAGAGTAGTTCAAAGGTCTAGACACACAGATGGGGCACAGGAGAATTAAAAAGGATATTATTTATTTAGAGGGATATTCAGAACAAGTATTGGAATGACACTCAGGCTAGGTCAGAGTATAGACATTTTTCTGATGTTTCATAAGAATATCTTGATTCTGTTAGAGGATATCTCCCCTTTTCCCATTAATCTCACTCCCATTCGGTTTGCCTATAATCACCTACACAAAATAATTAATCTTGATCTCTCTTAAAATCATCTTGTTTACTGTGCTGAAAACAGATATGGTAACTTATCACTACCTTCTGAAAAACAAAGCTCCTTAATAAAAGTACATTTATTTAATTTAGCCAATTAGAGAAAGCAGCTACAAAATGGTCACTGACAATTTACAAAAGACCAGAAGTCTAAGCTAGAAGCTCAACTTCTACATGTCTTTCCACCACAAGGAGTACCAGAGAATAAGATCTGTGCCCAAGGTAAATATCAGATTCCCATATCTCCCAGGTATTTTGTACATAAATAAACTTAAACATACATTACCTTTTTAATAATTACAAATCTTTGTTCCCCAAATTGGCTGAGATAGGTAACTACTTTTTTTTTCAATTAACAATCATGTCATTTACAAAAACCGAGCACTTCAAATCAAGTAAATTAATAGTTAAGAACTGAATGAGTCCATCCTTAGCTGATGTAAATGGAAGCTACACCAATGTATATCACCTGAGATCTAGCCCAATATCTTACTCTGCCCCCTTTAAACAAAATTGTTATCGAGTACAAATAGAAATGTGATCACAAAGTTCTTATGGAGCTTTTCTTAGTCAATACACATTTGACAAGTTTTGTAAGTGAAGCTTGTAGCTAAATGAACCTCTCATGCCTATCACCTCGAATGACAGCATAATAAGTCATCCCCAAGAATGGAATACACAGGCACAATACCCTCTCTAGCCACATAGCTGAGCCTTTCTGTGCCTGATTTCCACTGTTTTGTATCCCCCATAATAATTTACATTGAGTAAAGTGAATGTGAAGAGGGGTAAAAGTATACCAAATCACAGTGTAGAACCTTAACCACTATCCATAATAAAACACGCACCTGCAATGTGGAACCTGCAATCCAGAGTAAGGAAACATGAAAGGTGACTTGTGATCCAGAACAGCTAGAGCAGCCCTTGGTGTAGTTAAAGCTTTGTCTATATAGGGGATGGCAGTGTATAGAATGTGTAGCTATATGATGCAGTGAAAAGCTGACTGTGTCCAAACTCAATACATTGATTTCAGCTACGCTATTTCCATAGCTGAAGTTGCATATCTTAAGTCGATTCCCCTCCGCTCCACCCTGTGTAGACCAGGGCTAAGTTATAGCAGTCTCCTTGCCATGCCCTATGAGTGGCAGCACTGAGCACACACTGCTGCAGAGTATGCAGAGACTGTGCCCCTCACAGTCTCCTATCTTTGTTATTTTCTTTCAAAAAGTCCTTTTAGCTAATGCAGTTCAACTTGAGATGTGAAGTTGCTTTTACCTCAGAAGAATACTGATTGAGAATCAATAAGGGAGAGACATGAGGGAATATTTGAAACTCTTTCTTTTGTGAACTATTCCTGTGCTACTGCATTTCAAATCTGGCCATAGTTGGTTTCTCAGTAAATGAGTCTTTCTCAGCACACAGATTTATAAGATTATAAATTTCCATCTTCTGATACAGATTCAGATTGCTGCTATCTTGATGGTGCTTCAGTAACTCCCTGATTTCAAGAGCCTCATGCTGTCCATATGTTCTAGTGTCCTTTGGAAAAAAATGACCAACACTTCTTTTAAGCATTGTTGCTGTTGTTGTCACTGTTACTTTCCTCGGCACCTTCTGCAAACTGCTACTTGCCAGGAACTTGCACAGATTCCAAATCCGACTTCAGCATTCCTTCAATATACCAGTGTTTGGCCTGTCGCATCTAAAAGAGATGAGGAGTGGGAGTGAGAATTTGATCAATTGCTGTTCCCTGTTTGAACTTTAAATTTGAGTCCTTTGAGAACTTTCTAGAGATTTTCAAATTGCTCCACTGAGTTACAGTCAATACACCCAAGCAATGCGCTCACTAAACAGAATTCTCTCAATACTAACAATGTTGTTAGAAAGGAGACGTGACTAAAAGGCAAAGTAATTGCCAATTTCTTTAATGTGCATTCTTAATGAGTTTTATCAGAAGATTGACTCACATGAACATGCACGATTAGCTCTGGCCAAGTTTAATGCACCACTATCGCCACATTAGCCTTGGTTTCATTACTTTTGGGAAGTAGTTTTGTCTAATGCATATTGTGCAGCCAGGTAATCCCCTAAGTATTACATACAGCCCAAGACTTAACTGCTCATGTCCAACAAATAGATAAGAGATGTCAATAGCATGATGATTTCTTTTCACCAGTTATTTTTTGAGAATATGAACAAGTTATATTGCATTTCATGGCAGAAGACAAACCAACAGATGTGACTGTGGGCCCTAGACTAGGATCAATTGTTGAAAATGCCAAAAAAAAAACCCAACCCCATAGTTATTAAATACATAACTGTAATACTATTTTAATATACATTTGACACCACATCTTAGGCTTACATAGTAATATATGGTGAATCTATTGATATTTGTCTCTATTGATTTTATTTTACATTCACATTTTATGTGTGTAGAAGAAATTCTGTTTTATATTTTTTAAAAATCTAGTTTTTCTTTTTTAAATCCCATTGCCTGTTTCTGGTCTTAGTTTTTTATGCTATCATCTAACTCAAATATGGAAAAATGGTTCACTACAGCACTTTCCCCCCTAAACTAAGTTCAGATGTTAAGTGTTTCAGCCTCTCTGTTTCAGGCATTCTCCAGTGAGTCTGAAAATAATTTATTCCCAATCACACCCTAGAAAAAGGAATTAATAATTTAATGGCCACTTCAAGAGGAAGCTCTGATGTATCAGTGACTGGCTCTAGTATTGCCAGGTTTTGCATTCCTACTATATGTACAAACAAATTAAACTTCAACATTTGGGTTGTATGTTGGTAGTGGTTGATTAAGGTATTTGTTTTCTTGTAACATCCCATATAGAAGACTATATGAAGTCGGAGAAATATTAGAAGTGATAATAAGTAGAGCTGGTCTGAGGATTTTGACAACTTTTTCCAACCTTCCCTCCCCCCCTAAAAAAGCCCAAACAAACAAAACCAGAAAACAACAACAAAAGTCATTTAATCAAAAACACAACTTATTTCAAGAAAAGGTCAGCTTTGATAGGTTTTCTTTTTTACTTGAAAATTCTACTATTCCAGTTTTGAAATTACTTTTCGTTAACAAATTCAAACTAATTTATAGGTTTTTTTAAAAGAAGGTTGAAATATTTCGATAACTTCATAACATTTATCTCAATTTCAATTTATTTGAGCCATTTTTTATTTAAAAACATTTTCATGAATTAAGTTTGACTTTTTCCCAATTCAGGATGGAAGAATTTGTTCATAACAGGGAATCCTTTCCTAGACAGCTCACTAATAAGTAAGTGGGGGGAAAAAAATACAGAGCAACTATTTTTCTGAGTGTATACAGTGATAAGGCCCTGAAATATGTTTCTAAATGGTTTCATAAGAAGACCATAAATTAAAATGTATATGTACATGTGATGTGGGAGCACCTGGAGAAGGGTAAATATAGTTTTCTTTTGGAAACAACAAGCCCTGGATTTACCTGGCAAAGTGGTCCTTACTTAAAGTAAATAGAAGAATGGCTCAAACCCTTACCCAGAACTGAATTCCTGGCTCTGGGGAAGTAAAATAAAACCTTCCTGGTCACTTTTGCAAGTGGTTCTTCCTCCCTTCCTCTGCCCCTCCCTCCTCAGAAGTCTTTGGGAATATAGAACCCAAATCTATCTAGTATTTAGGGCAAAAGGGAAAAATAATCCAAAGAAACAATCTTATATATACACAAGCAACACAGTGAGCAAAGCCCAATCAGTGTGGCAGAAGTGTGGCCATTTCCGCAGCTCCCATTGTTCAGTTTGTTGAGGTCCAGAACTCGTAGTCACACAACATTCTCCACCCACGTAAACCACAAATGGACTCAGTGATAGTCAGGATCATTAAGAAAGCTTTCCTCCACTTGTCATACCTACTCTAATGTGAAGGCAGTTTTGTGACATCAACACTATTGCTGCTGGCCTTCTGAGGCCTATTATGAAGTTCATCTCTGCATCACTACCTGATGAAATCCACTTAGTTAACCTCACCTTCACTCCACATCTGTCTTGTTCCCCCTCACTCTCATTCCCCTCCCCTTTTTTCCATGTAGTTTATTCCCTCTTAAATAACATTTTCCCCCACCCCGCAAAAAAACCCCAACCAAACAGAAAAATCCCCCAGGAAACTAACATGATAATTGCTGTTGTCAAATAGTTTATGGGGCCTACTCTTGGTTAGTCCTTAGGCACTACCATATTAAACATGTTAGTTAATGCAGAGTTCACATCTAATTTTCTCCCTTCATGTTCAGGCAAAGGACTTATGTAGTCCTGCTTATGAAGAGTATGGTAAGGTCCTCATCTGAATTCATTAATCTGCCTTTGTCAGGGCTTAGTGTGGGATTTTGGGAACGCCATGCTCATGGTTTTGTCAAACAATGTATCCATCTCATATTGAATATAGCACTCGTGGTGCCTAATGATTCCAAATTCAAAATTTAAGGGTGTATGAAAACTCCAATGGAAAACTACTTAGCCATGTACTGCATGCAGTCATCTGAGGAAAAAATAAACTACTTAAATGCATGTCGAAGGTGAACACACCGGAAATACATGCATAGCTGCAGCAAATTCATCTGTAAACTCTGATGACTGTTGGAAAATATTTGGTGATGTCCACCCAGTTCTAGCAATCAGTTCTGGGAAAGGAAGCGGGCAGGATGCTAACAGCTGCTGTTGCATTTTAAAAATGTAAGACCTGTTATTGAGCAGGATTCATGGATTCTCTTTTGTCATTGTGCAGTTATCTAGCATATGGATCAAAACTGCACTTTAAATTACAGTTGAACAAACACCTTTCTGAATAAAATAATCCAGAAATGATGATCTGTTTACCAAACTTGAAACAACTGAAGTGCGCAGCTTGCTATATCTCTAACCAAAAATGAAAAGACTTTGGTCTAATCTTTCTTGATTTGTCCTTGTTTGCTACTTTGAACTATAAACATTTTTTTTTTGTGGGGGCGGGGGAGTAAATCACCATCTGTGAACTGCAGTTAGTCTCATTTATGGAAAAATAGGAGGTCATCTATGGAATTGTTAAATGATATACAGTTTTCTGGGATGCACATTTTCAATTTGTGTTTGGTAATTTAGTTTCTTGTGTCTTATCAGCCACCAAGATACTGAAAAAGCTGTAGTTTAAAATAAAAGAGGAAGTGTTTGTTACAGAACCTCCAAAAATCCTCAAAGCCTGGAGATTCATTGGCACTCACAATAACAAAAGCTAACCATTCTTTCCCCCTCACACCTTGATGTACTGATAGAAATTCTTTTTCCCCTGTTGATAATGAAAAATGAAAGTCTATTAACACTGATTATTTCCATGACACCAATTCATTACTTTTCCTAGATAATCAAATAAAAATTCATCATATAAAATGACTATTCTTTTTCATGTGACAATGATCCATTTTTCTTTGTAATTACTGTCTTAATTCTCTCCAAGCTGTGCACCATACTATTTAAAAATCTTTTCTTCCCCTTTGCTGATTAAAAAAAATGTTAGAACAAAAAACCTTTATAGAAAGAGAGGATTTGAATGCAACATTGGTGGGCAAAAGAGCTCATTTAAAATCAGAACAATTGTATTTTTCACTAATAGACTGACAATAATCTATAATCACCAGATTGGTACTTTGATGAAAATTACATTTTAAATCATGACGTACTTAATTTTTAAAAATTGCTTAGTACCCGAAGATTTAAATAATTAATGTTCCTAAAACTAAATGAGAATTTTGGAACAATGCTTTGAAATATTTCTTTCATAGATGAGGATGTGAGACATACCCAGGGTACAGTCTAGACTAGTGAGTAGCTGTGTCATTCCTGCTCTCTAGCCTTGGGGTACCCTTTTCACTGCTTTGCTCTTGCCACCACTCCTAGACTGTCCACAAACAGACTCCAGCAAATAGTCACTTCAAGCTATTTCTGTGTGCACTTGTAGCCTGCCAGTCACACTCAGGCTTTTGCCAGCCTGAATTACACTGCGTGGGGACCTCAGCACATTCCCAGGCCCAGATTTTTCTCTGAAACTGCATGTTATGTCCTGCTCAGCCCTCTCCTGAACAATACACACTCACGTAAAGTCTGTCTTTTTATTAATGGAAATGATATGCACAAATCCTGTTATCCAAAATGGAGTTTCCCAGACACAATTTAATTCAAACAGACTGGCTTAGATAAAACAATAAAATAAAATACTAGTGATGAGGCATAAAAGTCAGAAATGGTTACAAGAAAAATAATGGTAAAACATAGCTAATGTCTAATTTAACAAACTGTGATTAAATTTACTTCAAAGTTTTTCTTATCACATGTTCTCTACTGTATTACTGGCCAAAGTTCTTTAGGTCAGGACCCCTTCTTCAGGATAATGCCGGCTTCCTTTGTTCCTTCTGGTGCAGTGAATCAATGGACAGAGAGTGAGCAAGGAGGAGGTGAGGGGTTGGGGTGTTGTCTCCTTTTTATGGTGTCAATCCCTCCTTTGGAAAACATTTCCTGCTCAGATTCAGGAGACAGACAATCCACAGGAGAGGACATTTCCTGCTATTTTTCCTCACCTGTTTAAGGTTCCTTTGTCTATCCTTCCTGCTTGATGACTTAAGTAGTAAACAAAATGCAACTTAAGCAGAGCACACATTGTTTGCCAACTTCTGTTTGTTCAGAGCTGTGTTTTGGAACGTGTTACCACCATACAGTGGAATCTTCTAACTTTACACACAATGTTGCCCTACATTGTGCTGGTAAAATAATGAGCAAATTGAGTTTTCAAATGATAGTTCACAAGGCATAATTTTATACAACGGTTATTACACTTGAGTGCAAGAGGTGAATAAAGGGGCACAGTCTGTCACAGGTGATTTCCATCTCACCTCAGATGTAACAAATATAAAGGAATCTGACAACACTAGTTAAGAAAAAGGAGATCAGTTTTCTGAAAGGCTAAAAAGATACACAGTTGTTTCAAATTATCACGAGACTGCATTTAATTGTAACATAGGGTGCTCTGCTGGATTTCATGTTCTGCCAGCCTTCCCTTAGCTGCAGGGTCCTTTCCTCCCATCTCTGTTTGGTACTCAGATACTGTTGTGATGGACAATCTACAAATACCTATGTGAGGTATTTGCCAATTTTCTTGTCCCTTACAGGCTGAAAATGGTGATCTCAGAGGAATGTTTTTGTACTTCTTTTGAAGGGACATTTCAATTCATGCCAAAACCACTGAAAAGGAAGCACCTATCTCCTCCCTGAGCCGATTGCTCCCTTCCACTGCCTATTGCTAATTTGTTGCCATAAAATCACCCTTCCCAGTGACTGGGCAAAAGATAGAGAGCAGTAATGGTGAGGGTGCAAATTATTCTTCTAGTGAACCAGTGATATAAATCCATGTCAAGTTTTCTAAAAAGAAAAACCAGCCAAGGCCACAATATCCCTCTTTGGTTTGAACAACCATTATCCACAACATGGTATGTGTGGAGAGGGGACTATGTTAACCCTTAACCCTTACACTTAATTAAGTGTAATTATATGATTCAGTACATTATGGGATGAAAAAGAAAAACAGATGCAACTGGGTTCACAGACACATGGAAGCTTTGATTTTTGGGTGGAAGCTCCATCCAGACTGCTCATCTGGAACCTGTAAGGAGAGAAGGTGAATTTGAAGGCTTATCCTTTGAGGAGAGAGAGAGCAGGATCAGAAAGGGGGTCAGTAGGGCTAGACTGTGAGCAGCTGAAGGAATCACTGTTGAGCTCTTATAAGCTGAGGTTTTCCCTCTTGGCGTATGAAATAGAATTATTACTGGGCACTATTGCATGCAGTGTTGTAGCAGTATGTTTCAGGACATTAGAGAGGCAAGGTGGGTGAATTGGCAATCTTCTATTGGATGGAAGCTGGTCCAATAAAATATAGTTACCTCACCCACAGAGCTCTATTGGCTTACTCTGGTTAAACAAATATTATTTTTTTGTCAAACTCAGAAGTCAGAGGCATATTCAGTCAGTGAGACTCCTGAAGAGATCTGCAGGGTCCTCAAAATAGTTAGGAAAAGCAACCAAGATTGCTGAATATTTACAGGACAGTTTCTGAGACAAAGCTTAGAGGAGTAAAAAGAAGGGCTGTACTAGCAACCCAGAGACACTGGTATTGAACCAGATGTGTGCCCAGGAAGGTGCTATGACAGCTTACTTTGGCATGACATGCTCATCTAGCTTTTATGCTTCCAATTGAAATTGAAAGTAGGAGCAGCCAGGGGCAATTAGGCTTCCACACCACAGGGGCATTAGCATTTTTACAACTAATTTTTCTGCATATTAAAGTGTGTTTTAATCATGCTTGTTTTCCAGAATGAAATGATAATCTTGACTCAGAATGCAGGATTTGGTGGTGATGGGGTATTTCAATTACCCAGACATCTGTTTGGAAAATAATATACAGAGTGCAGATTACCAACAAGTTCTTGCAATGCACCAGGGATAATTTTTTAATACAGAAGATAGAGAAAATTACTAACTGTAAGGATAGTTAAGCACAACCACAACCTCCCTAGGTAATTTGTTGAATATTTGTCACTGGAAGTTTTTAAGAAAAGGTTAGACAAAGACCAGTCAGGAATAGGTTAGATAATACTTAGTCCTGTCTCAGTGCAGTTGACTGGATTGATGACCTATTGAGGTCCTTTCCAATTCTAGATTTCTATGATAAAAGCATGCAGAGATCAAAACATGACAATACTTTCAGGGATGGAATCCTTGAATACAGAGAGGAGTTAGATTTATCTAATACTTGATTAATTCTAGCTATCAGTACACCTTATGTTCAATAAAACATGCACACTCACAAGCCTATAAAAGCAATAGCATACCCCTCTGTCTAGTTCACTCTCACTTTTCATGATTCCTATGTATCTTAAACTAAACTGGCACCATGTCAGTGTGTCAGTCTATGTAAGAAATGTTACACTTCATAAAAAAAAAAAAAAAGACTAAAACAGAAAGCACAATTAGAGGCATCTCAAATGAAGGAAGCATCCTCAAGGTTAGGGGAAATTATAGCCGTTCTTGAGTGGAAAAAGAATTGAAATGTTCTAAGAGGAAAAAAAAACTTTATTTTTTTTAGGAAAGATGAAAGCAAGGGGCGAGGGGTTACTTATGAAACAAAAATATAAAGTGAGAGCGAAGCAAATGAAACAAAGCATAGATTTCTAATGCTCAGTATGATTACACTGTTCTACAATTTTTTAGAAGTCGTCTGCTTCAGAGATAAAATGTGATATTTATTATGTACTTTGATGTGTTGAATTCAAATATGACAATTAAAACAACTGGCTACTGTTTCTAAGATATTTAAGTTTTTACATTTTATGTCTATGTATATTGTATAGATAGTAAAGTTTTAATCATAAATTGTAAACCTAGGTCTTTTCATGTGTTTATGGTTGCTTTACATGATAATATTTCACCTGTCCTGTTTATGTAGCACTTTAAAAATCAGCAAAAGGGTTATATAAATAAAATGTACTATGAAACAAAAGGCAAAAAACTATTATGTACATAGTTTAGTCCTATTCAGTGTCTACTCGGCGCTTCTTGGCTTGTCTCTTGTATTCATTAAATGGAACATCTCTTGTCACTGTCCAGAAATAGTCTGCAAGCATTGATGGGCTCCATTTGCCCTGATAGTGTTTCTCCATTGTTGCAATGCCCTGGTGAAATCGCTCGCCATGCTCGTCGCTCACTGCTCCGCAGTTCGGTGGAAAAAAATCTAGATGAGAGTGCAAAAAATGTATCTTTAGTGACATATTGCAACCAAGGCTTTTGTATGCCTCGAGGAGGTTTTCCACCAACAACCTGTAGTTGTCTGCCTTGTTGTTTCCGAGAAAATGTATTGCCACTGACTGGAAGGCTTTCCATGCCGTCTTTTCCTTGCCACGCAGTGCATGGTCAAATGCATCATCTCGAAGAAGTTCACGAATCTGAGGACCAACAAAGACACCTTCCTTTATCTTAGCTTCACTTAACCTTGGAAATTTTCCACGGAGGTACTTGAAAGCAGCTTGTGTTTTGTCAATGGCCTTGACAAAGTTCTTCATCAGACCCAGCTTGATGTGTAAGGGTGGTAACAAAATCTTCCTTGATTCAACAAGTGGTGGATGCTGAACACTTTTCCTCCCAGGCTCCAATGACTGTCGGAGTGGCCAATCTTTCTTGATGTAGTGGGAATCTCTTGCACGACTATCCCATTCGCAGAGAAAACAGCAGTACTTTGTATATCCAGTCTGCAGACCAAGTAAGAGAGCAACAACCTTCAAATCGCCACAAAGCTGCCACTGATGTTGGTCATAGTTTATGCACCTCAAAAGTTGTTTCATGTTGTCATAGGTTTCCTTCATATGGACTGCATGAGCAACTGGAATTGATGGCAAAACATTGCCATTATGCAGCAAAACAGCTTTAAGACTCGTCTTCGATGAATCAATGAAGAGTCTCCACTCATCTGGATCGTGAACGATGTTGAGGGCTGCCATCACACCATCGATGTTGTTGCAGGCTACAAGATCACCTTCCATGAAGAAGAATGGGACAAGATCCTTTTGACGCTCACGGAACATGGAAACCCTAACATCACCTGCCAGGAGATTCCACTGCTGTAGTCTGGAGCCCAACAGCTCTGCCTTACTCTTGGGTAGTTCCAAATCCCTGACAAGGTCATTCAGTTCAGCTTGTGTTATGAGGTGTGGTTCAGAGGAGGAGGATGGGAGAAAATGTGGGTCCTGTGACATTGATGGTTCAGGGCCAGAAGTTTTCATCCTCTTCCTCTTCCTCGTCTGACTCAAGTGAGAGTGATTCTGGTGCATCAGGAACCGGCAGTCCTTCTCCATGGGGTATTGGGCGTATAGCTGATGGAATGTTTGGATAATGCACAGTCCACTTTTTCTTCTTTGACACACCTTTCCCAACTGGAGGCACCATGCAGAAGTAACAATTGCTGGTATGATCTGTTGGCTCTCTCCAAATCATTGGCACTGCAAAGGCATAGATTTCCTTTTCCTGTTCAACCACTGGTGAAAATTTGTTGCACAAGTGTTGCAGCATATGTGTGGGGCCCACCTCTTGTCCTGATCTCCAATTTTGCAGCCAAAATAAAGGTGATAGGCTTTCTTAACCATAGTAGTTATACTGCGCTTTTGTGATGCAAAAGTCACTTCACCACAAACATAGCAGAAGTTATCTGCACTGTTCACACAAGTACGAGGAATCTCTGCTCACTTTGGCTAAACAGAAATGTGTCCCTTTGCAAAATCAAACACTGACAAATAAGAGAGCACGACACTGTATGATTTCTAGAGCTGATATAGGGCAATTTATTCAGCAGAGTGATAGAAGCTTCGTTATGATTGTATCATCCATGACTTCTAGGAATAACATGATGCAATTCATATCATGTATGATGCAATACCAGCTTCAGATTGCATCATTCATTGTTTTGCCTAAAAAGCAAGTACTGTCCAAACCCAGTCATAGATTTATTCATAGATCCAGTCAACGATGTATTTTAGTCATTTCTGGTTTAAATTGAGATCCCTTCCCTTTATAACTCACTTATCCTCCGCCATTCCCATGTCAAGGGTCGTATATACTGACCCAATAGCATATCTTGAAAACTAGAGCCAATAACAATTTTAAGCATCATTTTCATTGTCAGTGACCCAGAATTAGTAAAGTTTGACTACATTTATTTCAGAAGCATTTTGGCTGTAGAGCAGTGTTATCAAGAGTTTGTTGTCCTACAGCTACTCTTTAGTGGTGGCACCCTATCTAATTTAACTACTATTTCTTTCTTTTGTATAATTTTAAAAAAATGATCTTTTAAAATTGTGACTCTCTTGTATACAGTGGTGAAATATCTGACTTTTTACGAACTTGTAAGACCATAGTTTGTAATATAGGACTAGACTAATGTAAGGTTTTGAAGGCAGAAGCTATCTCTGTGTGTGGTGTACTGTCAGTATTAAATACTAGTACGAATAAAGAGAATGTAGTATAACCTATTTTTGATAGATTTTAACACCTTGTAGGCCATATGTAAATTGGCTAGAAATCCCTAAGAATGGTACAAACATTACATTCTCGCAAATAATGTTCTAGGCTGGAGACCCAACTAGGTAGAAGAGCCCCTTGAGCTTCCAATGGGAAGAACAATGGATGGTCTCTAGGCTAGTTAGGCTGCTATTAAACTCTTGGACACTTTGGAATCTTTTTCTGGTTACATTTTAAGTGGGTGCCTTGGGATTCTTCAGTACAGAAAATGGGATATTTGGCACTGAGAATGGACTTCAGATACCGTCCATTAAATTATTTCTGATTTTGTTTCAGGAGAGACAGGAGTGGACTGAATCCACATGGAAAAAAATCAGCAAATCTCTAGAATAACTATAAATGGGTAAAAACAAGGAGGAGTCCTTGTGGCACCTTAGAGATTAACATATTTATGCCACAAGAACTCCTAGTTGTTTTTGCTGATACAGACTAACACCACTACCACTCTGAAATCTATAAATATGGTAGGTACATTTGGCATAAGCAAGGACTTTCATTTTATAAAAACAAACTTAGCTGCTTTAACAAAAACAAACAGAAAACAAGCAAAACCCTTTACTAGGGAGAAAACATCAACACAAAAGTCAAATGAGAAGTTTTTAGGACTTAACATTTTAAGAAACTATTGAGTTCCCCAAACAAACTTTATTGCATAATGTTACAAACTACAGAATGGAAGCCAACTAGAAAGAAAAACACTTTGAGTACCAGGTAAACTTTTTAAAAATGTCAAGAATGTGTAATTTTGTGATATTCTTAAATGAAGTATTGTATGGCAGGATTGTTTGTCAAATCCTTGAGCTTATGAAATGGCTTGCTGCAAGAAGTACTTACAAAAAGCAGCTCTTATTTTTCTACTGCAAAGAATAGCCTCAATTACCTGTCTCTTCATTATGCTTATTGTGAATACAGCAATGCAGAAATATATTGACACAGTTGCAGTTTGCAGGTGGATAAAGTCAGAAGTTTTTAAGTCATCTTAAAAGTGATTATATAATGGATTGCAGCCTATTGTACAATTGCCCAATCCACCACAGATAAGAAATAGGAAATTTTAAGAGCAATTGAACACTGATTAGCATAAAGCTATTTTGCCCATGTATTTCTGTAATCATGATATCTTGGGAAGGGGTAGGGGAGGGAGGAGGGGAAATGGAGCAAGGGGAACTGTATTCAACAGTCCCTAAACTTAGTGTTCACCTGTAGGGTGGATGTGCTGATTTACTTATCTGGAGAAGGCTGGTCTTATTAAAACACAGAACTGTGAATCTGGATAGTGGGGTTTGACTTTAGGCCCTAACAGAAATTTGTGTGGCCTTTCACAAACCACTTAAAATCTTTGTTCCTCAGTGTCTTCATCAGTAAAGAGGGGCAGGGGAAGGAAGGACGGGGGAAGAATGACTTACCTCTTGAGTTTTTGTGAGGTTTTTCTCATTATTTGTATAGCATTTTGAAATCACAGACAGATGATGATAAATATGTTCAAAATCAAATAATAGAATCATAGAAATGTAGGGCTGGAAAGGATGTCAAGAGGTCATCTAGTCCAGTCTGCTGAGCTAACACAGGACCAAATATACCTGGACAATCCCTGACAGGTGTTTGCATAACCTAGTCTTAAAAATATTCAAATGATGGGGATTCCAGAACTTTCATTGGACATTTGTTCCAGTAACTAATGATCCTTATAGTTGGAAAGTTTCTTTTAATATCTAACCTAAATCGCCTTTGCTGTAGATTAAGCCAATTACTTCTTGTTCTATCTTCAGTGGACATGGAGAACAATTGATCACCATCCTCTTTGTAACAGACTTTATATATTTGATGACTGTAATCAAGTCTCCACCTCAGTCTTCTTTTCTTCAAAAATACACATGCCAGTTATTTTGACCTTTCTTATAAGACAGGTTTCTAAATCCTCTATCATTTTTGTTGCTGTCCTCTGGCCTTTGTCCAATTTGTCCACATCATTCTTTAAGTCTGACACCCAAAATGGTACATTGTACAATAGCTGCAAGGTCTCACCAGTGGTGAATAGAGCAGAACAATTGCCTTCCGTTTTGCAATTTTATTATATTGTTGGCTCATATTCAATTTGTGATTCACCTATAACAGCTAAATTCTTTTTAGCAATACCTAGGGTGACCAGATGTCCCGATTTTATAGGGGCAGTCCCGATTTGGGGTCTTTGTCTTATATAGGCTCCTATTACCTTCCACCCCCATCCCCATTTTTCACATTTGCTGTCTGGTCACCTTAGCAATACCATTGACTAGTCAGTTATTCCCATTTTGTATTTGTACATTTGACTTTTCTTTCTAAAGTGTAGTATTTTGCATTTGTCTTTGTTGAATTTTATCTTGTTTATTTCAGACCAATTCTCCAATTTATGGAAGTCATTTAGAATTCTAATCCTGTCCTCCAAAGTGCTTGAAACCCCTCCCATCTTGGTGCCATCCTCAGATATGATGAGCATACTCTCCATTCTATTATCCAGGTCATTAATGGCTTACTTTTAAATACAATCAGAAAAACATAGAACTAACAGAAATTAATACAGTTTGACAGTGAACCATTGATAAGTGCTCTTTGAGTACAGTCTTTCAACCATTTGTGTCCATCCTTCTTATAGCAATTTCATCTATAACACATTTACCTAGTTTGCTTATGAGAATGTCATACGAGATAAGCCTTACTAAAATCAAGATGTATCATGTTTATTTTGTTCCCTATCCACCAGGAGAGTAACCTTGTCTAAGAAGGAAATTAGGTTGGTTTGGCATGGCTGCTTCTTGGTAAATCCATGTTGGCTATTACTTATAACCCTATTATCCTCTAGGTCAGTGGTTCCCAGAGTGGAGTCCCCAGACCTCTGGGGATCTGCTGTGGGTTATGTGGGAGTCCATTCCTTGAGACATGGCCAGATTACACTAGAGCAGCATTTTGGCACTTTTGCAGCACGGAGTGAGCCATTTTGTTTTCAGAATGGCATCCTCATGGTCAGGGACATTCTGGTACAGTTAATGGTTGTAATGAATAAATAACTTGTTAACAATCTGCACTTATTACTTTTCATTCCTTTTTGAGTGAATTATATACATGTAAGTAAAATGTAGTACAATTAATAAAGTCATGTAATTAAAATTAATGAGTTTAGTTTATTATTTTTGTGTATACACATGCACACGCAATGCACATGCACACATTTAAATAATAAACTAACCTAACTAATAAAATAATAGCCTGAAACTTCTGTATAAAAAATGAAAGGGGTCTTTGGAAGGAAAAAGTTTGAGAATCACTACTCTGGGTGCTAATAAATTGATGATTAATATTTTTTTCCAGCATCTTTCCAGGTTCTGAAGTTAGGCTGACTGGCCCATAATTCCTCAGGCCCTCTTTGTTCCCTTTTTAAAAGGTCAGTACTATGTTTATTCTTCTCCAGTTATCTGGGACTTTACTCATCCTCAAAGGAATTCTCAAAGATAATCATTAATAGTTCCAAGATTCCTTCAGCTAGATTCTTAAGTAACCTTGGATGAATTTCATCATGCCCTGATGAGTTGGATACATCTAATCTATCTAAATATTTTTAACTTGTTATTTCCCTGTTCAGGCTTGTGTTCCTTACCCTCTGTTAAATATTGTGTTAAGTAACTGGTCACAATTAAACTTTTTAGTTAAGACTGAAGCAAACTAAGCTTTGAATACCTCAGCTTTCTTGATGTCATCAGTTATTGGCTCGGCTTCCCAGCTAAATAGTGAACCTACATTGTCTTCACCTTTCTCTTTCTCCAAATGTGTTTATTGAACCTTTCCTTATTGCTGTAACTGGCTAGTTGTAACTCATTTTGTTCCTTAGCCTTTCTGATTTTGTCCCTACATGCTTGTACTATTCTTTTGTACTCCATCTTCAGTGATCTGCATATGTTGCCACTTCTTGTAGGATTCCTTTTTCATATTCAGGTCATTAAATTTTCTACATTTACATACTTTATTAAGATGTGAATGTTGGGGTACATCTTCCTCTGATGGGGAAAAAACTTCCCAACTTGATAGGCGAATGGTGGGATCCACAATGGCTATTCCTAAATCAAATTTTGAATGTGTTAATCTAGATCAAAAGCCTCTGAAATATCAAGAGGAGGAGAAAGAGGAGTAATAGTTGAATTTTATTATTAATAATCAGTTTACATCCTGAAGCATGAGATTTCACTCTCCTTATCTAAACCTGTAAAACTATAATACTCATTAGTCCTTATATTTAATATACCTCTTGTTTACTTTGTTTGTAGTTGCCATTTTTGGAGCTTTATTACTTTTTGTAAACTAGAGAAATTTATGATGTACAGCAGAACCTCTTTCCAAATTTCTTTCATCATCCGTTCTCTTTTGAAGATGTGATTTGGTCTTTTTCCTGAGCTGTGTAATCAGTTTGAAATTCAGCCAAAGTAAGATTGCTTTGGCATTGAAATAGAAATCCTTTTGTATTTCTTGCACTGTTTTTCATATGTGTTTCATCATGACAACAGCTGACAAATCTGCATTTATTGCATAGTTTACATTATTTATAAAACTAATAGGAAAAAAAAAAGATGACTGCGTACCTGACGTTGACTTCTGTGATTGCCTGATGGTAATAAACTAGCATTTGTAGCCCTGAAATTTTATCACAAACTTCTGTTGTATTCCGTTTAGCCATTGTTCTTTTTATAAATGTACCAGTTTCCTTTCATGATCTATATTCTTACACCTTAGCTATATTCTTGCACCTTAGCTATATTGATCCAATGTTTGAGCATAAGTTTTCGTGGGCTAAAACCCACTTCATCAGCTGTACAGATTGGAACATTCAGTAGGAAGATATATAGAGATATATACAGAGAACATGAAAAGATACGGGTTGCCATACCAACTCTAAGAGGCTAATTAATTAAGGTGAGCTATTATCAGCAGAAGGAAGAAAAGCTTTTTGTAGTGATAATCAGGATGGCCCATTTCAAGCAGTTGACAAAAAGTAACATTAGGGGAAAATTAACATGGGGAAATAGATTTCAGTGTGTGTAATGACCCAGCCACTCCCAGTCTTTATTCAAGCTTAATTTAATGGTATCCAGTTTGCAGATTAATTCCAGTTCAGCAGTTTCTCATTGGAGTCTGGTTTTGAAGTTTTTTTTTTGTTGAAGAATTGTCACTTTTAGGTCAGTTACTGAGTGGCCAGAGAGACTGAGTCAGTTACGGAGGTTTCATTAGCAGGACTATATTCTGTCTAGGGCAGGCATGGGCAAACATTTTGGCCCAAGGCCCACATTGGGGTTGCAAAATTATATGGAGGGCTGGGTAGGGAAGGCTGCTCCTCTCCCAACAGCCAGGACCCGCCCCCTATCCAATCCCCACCCACTTCCCACCCTGTTACTGCCCCCCTCAGAACCGTCAACCCATCCAGCCCACCCCACCCCCCTGCTCCTTGTCACCTGACCACCCCTTCCAGAGACCTACCTCCATTCCTAATGCCCCACCCTGGGACCCTACCTCCTATCCAAGCCCCCCTGCTCCTTGTCCCCATGACCACCCCCTCCCGACATCCCCCACTCTAACTGCCCCCCAGGACTCCTCCCCCTGACTGTCCCGACCCCTATCCACACCCCTACTCTGACAGACCCTTGGGACTCCCATGCCTCCCTCATTCCCTAATCTCCGACTGCTCTCCCCCGAAAACCTCCACCCTATCTATATAGCCCCCCAACTCCCTATCACCTGACTGCCCCCCAGGACTCCTGGGACCAGCCCCCTTACTATGCTGCTCAGAGCAGCATGTCTGGAGGCTGTGTGGCCTGCTGGAGCTAGATACACAGGCCTTCAGGAGCTCGCAGCCCCGCTCCCTTACCATGTCACTCAGAGCAGCAGGAGCTCAGGCCCCACTGGAGCCAGCCATGCGTGGCTCCAGGTGCAGGGGGAAGGCAGGGGATGGAATGGGAGTAGCCTCTCTGGCTGGGAGCTCAGGGGCTGGACAGGATGGTCCCGCAGGCTGGATGTGGCCCACGAGTCATAGTTTGCCAACCCCGGTCTAGGGCCTAGTATTTTAATGGGGTTAGGAAAAAAATTAATTAATTCTAGGGAAACTGCTTGCATCACAAATTTGGGATGATTTCCTGCTTGCCCAATACAAACAGTTCCATGGATTTCAGCAAAACTACATGTCTGAGTAAGGAGAGCAGAATTTGGCCTGGGAGGGACAGAAGAGTCATTGGGAAACAGGCAAAGTGCTGAGAATCACTATGGGAAACTATTTCACCATTGCCACATATTTCTTCAGTTGCTGAATTTTTCTTTTTCTATGTATATTTAATTACCAGTTCAAAGTGGAATGATGGAGACACCACATCAGAATAGTCCATAGTTCAATGGCTAGGGTACTCACCCGACAGGCAGGAAACCAATATTCAAATCCCTCAGAAGCAGGAATTGAACCAAGGTCTCCCACATCCTAGATGAGTTCTGTAACCACAGGATGAAAGGTTATAAGGGAGGCTGCTGGCACCTCTTCCCTGGGCTGTTAGTTGTGCATTGCTGCTGTGAAAGGGCTTAGGAACCTGACTCCATGTGAGGGGTCCAACTGTGGATCCCCAGCAGAGATAGGTGCTTACCTCCCAGCTGGGCTGAGGTGCCTAACTTTGTGAGAGGTGGGGCTTAGGACATACCCTTCTTATTGGTATTTGCTATTGACTAGCTTTGGCGGGTCTCTGCTTAGTTTGCAGGCTTTGGAGGATTCCATTCTTTAGTCTCCCTGTGCACTGTATAGGACCCTAGGTGCCTAACTCAGGATTTGTGGTTTCCTAAAAGTTAGCCAGTGCAAACTTAAGCTTTGCAACATCTGAGTCCTTTTGTTGGCCTGAGCCTTAGTTGCTTTTAAAAAGCCAAACCTTAAGTAATAGTTTTACAAAGTCAAACAAATTAATTTTATTAATAAATTATGAATGTTTTCTAACATGTTACAAAGATGTGCAAAATTTAAAAACAAATTTGCTGACAATATTATTATAACTGAAAAGATTTGCTTTCATAGCAAAATAATGATTTCTATTAAGCTCTGTGTGAAATGAAATCTCAGGATCTAATTGATCCCGAAAACCTTATCCCCTCTGGAGTACTTTTTCATGTCTACAAGGGCTAGAAGTCAACCCCAATACTGAATTTAGAGAGCACCTGTGAAGTAATTTCTGAAATCTGATGCTATATATTGGGAAAGAACAGGAAGACTGAATGCTCCTGGTTCGCTTTACATATAGGGTTATCTGGTGCCACTGGATATGTGATTTCAGTATTTGGCACCCAGAGTGCTCAATTTTTTGTAAGGATGTTTGTACAACGATCCTGAATATCTTTCTCTTCACTATTGAAACCTCTCTTTTTACTGAATTCATAGCATTATTTCTTACTATCAGATAATTCTCTTTTCTTTGAATCCTTGGCTGTGCAAACTTGCAAGTACTCAATCTTATTTGTTGTCACCGAAGAGAGTATAGCTGGAGTTACATGTATGTGTATTATAATTATAAGCTTTGCAAAATACTTCCTGAATGATATAAGGCTAAAGTTATGTCTGACATCTACATGCTTATAAACTGCAATTTCTTGATAGGTCACTCACTGAACTTGTTAATCTAGTAAAATCAGTAGTTAATATCTGTTCACAAATGCCAGTAGAGAAATCTGGACTAGTTGTGCTAAAATAAACTGTTACCGCTAATCTGTTCCTATCTGACTTTATCTCTGTAATCCATTTAATCACATTGCATAATTAGCCCTTACAGAAATTATGGAACGTTGCATTAGTGATTTCAAAACCTATCATTGTGCTGCTTTTCTCACTGCAAGACATCCATTAATGATGTCCCTTAGAACAGCATCAAGGAATAAGGGTCAGTCATCCCCTTCTTTTTGACCTGAAAATTAAATTCAAATGAATATGTTAATTAGGGATGAGTGAACCAGTTTGGGTAAAATAAGAAAACTTTGAACAGGACACAGTCCAAACTTCCCCTTTTGGTTGAGAATTTGTTGAACCCCTTTAGCGGGGAAGGGGTGGCACAGGTTGTGGTGGTACAGTAACATTGAAATGGAAGATCTACAGAGAGCAAAACCAAAACAAAAGCAAGGATTAAGAAGGGAAGAAATAAGGAAATGAGGCTAGAAACCTGAAGACCAATAAGAGACTCACCCATGGGAAATTTCTAAGGTTCCCAACAAAAACGCAAGCAGCATGACCAGGCAAAAGGGATTAGAAGTCTATGAACACAAAGTATTAATGTATCATGTATTTAACCAGAATTTGTCCAGCTGGGGAAAGTAGATAATCAATGAAAGCTGATTACTGAGGGAGTGAACCTTTAGAAAAGATCCAAGAAACTGGAATGGAGGCAAGGGAAAGAAAATATTTTTATATATAAAGGGAAGATTGAAAATAACTGAGCTATGAGCCTTAGAGGTAGCTGGAAATGGGTTTGAATTATTACAGCTCAAATTTAAGTTTAAGAATGAATGTATTAAGGAAAATGAATTTGCTGGTGAAGAGGAGAAAACAGCAATTAAAAAGGACTTGAGACAAGCATATATTAACTGTAATGCTAGATTTAAATAACCCATATCCAAACATGAATTAAAATACTAAGCTGATGAATATGACAAAATGTGGTGGTGTACAGGAGTTAGGAAGCAAAGTAGTCATAAGTAAGACAGAGACACACCCTGTGAAGAAGAAGACTTAAAGTCAAGAATATAAAAAAAATCTATTAAAAATTCAACATTTGCTAATCATTATCACAGATATCTCCTATTCTAATACAGTGAGAAAATGTGATATCTTAGACACTAAATGATAATTTTAGTAATTGCTGAATGTTTGATAGTGACCACTATAGTTGACTGAAACTTTCTGAAAAATCAAAAATTTGATATTTTTACATGAAAAGTTTTTACCCTTTTCTGATTAGGTCTGGTGAGAATTGTCATATAAGAAAAAGTGAGGCTGTTGTTTTCCAAATATATAAGAAACAAGAGGTCAAAAAGCAGAGAGTATAGGTTTTCACAGCTGGAAATCTCATTTATAGGCTGATACTTTATGTATTTATTTTAAGAATTAAGGAAACCTATCCCACAAAGTTTGCAAAGAATGAACAGGGTTGGGAGAATCAGATGCTAGAAACAGATGTACTGTTGGAGAAGCTGAACACTGAAAGAAACTGGGACCCAATATATATAAAGTACCTGTCAAAGTGCAAATAAACAAGAGGTTAGCGATTGCCTATGTGGGAAAAATAAACAGAATGTTTGTTTGTGTTCAGCATTGTCAGTACTTTACCCAAGATTCCACATCCAGTTCAGTGCTCTAGGCTCAGGTGATTACTGGGACTTTATACAGAAAATTAAGACTAGTTTTTCATTAAATAAATATTGCAGAATGTGTATCTTTGAACTTTGTATTCGGATTCTTGCTATTATTTTATTCAGCATGTTTCTTGGCACTGAGGAAATTAGAGATGAGCTCTCCTATAGCTAATTTAATACTATCTAAAATCCCATTGATGGTAACAAAGACTGTCCTAGTGAACAAAGTATTGGGCTCATGCTGTAAGTACAATGGGGCCTGCATTTCAAATTGTCGGCTCTATGCTCTGTGTCCCCCCATCCACCCAAAAGTGCAGTTATTGTTAAGATGTTTTTTCCAACAGAGCAATAAATTAATTTGTACCACTTATCCAAAGAATTATGTATGAAATATCAATTAAAATATTTGACTAATCTTTTTGTGGAGAGGTGGATTGAATACACTGCAGAGGAAAGCACTAGCAATATCTATATACTTAGATTTTATATAATCTGTTAGACATATCAAACCTGACTCTCTTCTCATTCTGGTCTAAACTGGGAATGACTTCATTTAAAGTCAGTGGTCTCAACACACAGCCGTGGCTGAGGAGTCCTTTTCTAATAGCTGAGGAAAGGAATGGAAGTGCACAAAGCTGCCTGTATTGTGCGCCTCCAAGTCTGAGCCAATCCCTTGTTGCAGGTTATAACTCCAACCCGTTGCAACTACCAATGGTCTTCAGGGGTGATTATAGCAGCCAGGGATCACAGGGGCATGCCACAAGTTGAACCATGCTCTGTTTCCTTCAGCCACACCTCCTACGTTGGCAGCTGAGAAAGCAGAGACATAGGATTTGCTACACAGGGTTTATATTGCCCCAGGATGTCACATATGCAGCTGCTCCAAGGGCAAGATCCACTGGGGTTAGGACTCTTTGTGCTATTTGAGCATACAAACCATCCCAAGAATAGCCAATAGAGTTACATCAGTGTAAAACTGGTAGAGAAGAATCAGGCACACTTTATATGTTGTATATATTTTACTTACACACACAGTCTCACTGACTCACTCACTCAAAAGGAAGCAGCAAACTGCCACAGGCTTCTTTGCTTCATTCTGTCTTGCTCCCTGAAAGAGGTAGAAATGCAGCTTAGCAAACACAGTACGTAGGTCCAAGAACAACATAAAAAGAATTTCCTGGTGTGACAGAACCTAATTTTCAGACTTTGTAATAGTAATGAACCCATTTGTTTTTATATAAACCAAAATCTTTCCTGAAAATGGACCTGGGTTTACATCAAATCTCATATTTTTAATCATTCGCCCTTTTTTTGCCTGTCCCTATGTATCACAGAAGTACAGCTTCATGTACCTTGGTTACAGTTTTCATGTAATTTTCACATTTCACAAAGCATTGTGGCAGTTCTTTTAAGACAATGGAGGAAAGGGGCTCAGTATTAGAGCATTAAAAAACAAATGGGACAACAGAATTAATGAAAACTTGCAAGGTGAAAACTACCGGGTAAAACTGAAAAAAAGAAACTCATTTTGAAGTGGCAGGGAGTATGAGTGTCATTGGATTGAACATTAATGAAAATAGTCTCTCATTTATCCTACAGAGCAGTGGAAGGACGAAATAATTTTGACAAAGCAGAGTTAAATAAAAATAAAGCATTTTTTAAAGTTATCATCTGGCTATGATGAAAGAGAAATAAAAGCAGGTAGGAGAGAGAGAGATGTAAGAAGGACTTCTAAGGAGGTATAAATTTGAAAATAATTTCTATACTGTCTTACCTATTCATCTGTGGGTCCTAAAATGGTAAAAGCAGTTTCTTTTACTTTTAGCACCATTCCTGTCTTCAAATAAAAGTGTAAGAAGAAATTAAATTAAAGGAAGTAACATTTGAATGCAAAATAGAAAATGATTAATTTGGAAATCTGAACACAGCTTTGGTGCTTGCTCCTCTATGTAACACATTCCCCTTGAAAAGTGGGCAGGTGGGGGCTAAGTACATGGCATACCTCCACTGATCTATTTCATTGAATGGAGTTGCCCCCACTTACACGGTGATTAAATTTGGCCTCTGGTATTCACAATTAAACAATGTAGTGAAGAACAATTATTTCTCCACTGTACATGACTGTTGTTTACCATGGACTAGATTTTTCCATTTATATTCAGAGTACTACCTTCTTATGCAAACAGTCCCACTGCTCCTGTATCTGTTACTGTGGGAATGAAGGCAATAAAACTGATTATTATAGGGAAATCAATAACAAGAATAAAGTTTTGTGAGTGGTCTTGGCTGAATTTATTTTAAATATTGTACAGTAGCAGCAATAAGTGGCAGAAGAACATTTGCCATGGGTTTGCTATGCATCTATTTACCTATGTGTTTTGCATCAATTAATGGTTTCCCATTGCAAATGTAGTTTCAACTCTATAAAAATTAAGTTTATGTACAGTATTCTATTTAATCTCCTTAAACAAAGGCAAGTCAAATATTAAATGGCTCATTACCAGTTTCTAAAGCTCTACTCTAAAGAAGTCCCTTCTTTCCCCCTCTCCCCCCACATACTACCCAGCGCACCCCATTCATACCCTTTGGCCCAGATAAGTTCTCCAGGAGACCCTGAATTCAGCAGAACCAGTTCTATTCCTTTGGGCAGAGGAGAACATTGGTGGAGAAGCTTTCAGGAGGCCTTCACACATTTGGCTTATCACAGAGTCTAGCTATTCAGTTGTCACAGTATTAGGCAGGCAGTTGTGGCTAGGGATTAAAGGTGGAGTGGTAAGAAGCCCAGCTCCCCATTCATTCTTTGATGTTAGAGAGGATTATTCTCCCAATTCCCAACAGCAAACAAAAAAGGGAAAGCCTCCTTGTACTTTCCTCAACCACTGGTTGTGGCCAATGAATCGATAGTTATGTGGATCTGAGGGTTCAACCCTATATATCATGGTTGCGTAGTGGGCTGTGGACATTGCACTCTGTCCCCAGGTTGGGGAGAAGGATTCTGAACCCCAGAACTGGCTGCATAGTTTGCCTCTTCACAGATTGTATACTCAGGCTTAGCTCAATAACCAGTATTTCTCTTTGAGACAGAAACTATAGCAGATTTTTATACACCGGTCATGAGCCATTTAATATTTGGCCTAGATAGATAGATAGAATAGATAGAATGCCTTGCTCAAGTTCAGTGGTGAACTTTTACCAGTTATTTAAAATGTAGGAAAGAAAATATGGTGCACAAAGGGAAAATTCTTGGGGAGGAAAGAAAATGTGAAAATAGTATTGGTTAGATAGTTGGGAATAAGGAGGAAATGGTCAACTCAGGACAGAGAAGCAAGGAAGACCCACAGTATGGAAGAAATCAGCAAAGCTGAATAATGAGTTTGGATTTAGCAGGATAAAGTAGATAAATATTTTAATAAGAACTGTTTTGGTGTAGTTGGAGGAACACAGATTTTAGAGGATTAAAAAGGGCATTGGAGGAGAGGAAATGAAGGTATAAGTAGTAGAGGAATCTACTCAAAGAAGTTTGGAGTTAAAGAAAAGGAGGAAGAGGGGGTACATATTCAGAAACTTCACTGAACTTAACAGGTTTAACACTTTACATATAACTAGAGTCAGGGATATCAGAATCATTCCCTAAACTTTCATGAAAAAATGTTGCTTCTATGCAGCATTAAATATATCCATGTTCTGTATTCTTCCTCTCCTTGAAATAAACAGAAAACCATGTTTTCTGAGTCCATTACAGGACTGTATTTGAAAATTTTAAAAAAGACATAAGACCTAGTCAGTGTTCCTACTGTGTAGCTGGACATATGGGAGCAAGTGCAGTGTCAATTTATATTCAAATGAAAAACTGCTTTTGGCCAAAGTTTACTTAATTTGTGATCAGATCTACCATCATTTGAGTGAAATTGCACATTATATAGAATGCTGTATGGGATTCTATTAGTTTTGCTTTGTTAGCCGTGTACATGATTATTAAATGGGATTTTTTTAAAAAAACAAGGCTTGTAACAGCATATGAACACTCAATGAGGTTTGTAATAATTCAGTATAAATGCCAACGAGAGCTAAATTCTCAGCTAGAAGATTCTCAGAACTTAGTTTAGCATTCAATGGGCAATGGTGAAAAATTAATGGTTAGAATCCTAAAACCCAAACCATATTTCACTATAAATACATTCTGAATGGGCTTTTTTGTAGAAACTTTATTTCTATAACCTGAGTGTATGTTTTCTGATTTCCTGCCATACTATGTTTAGGTGTCTAATAAAACACATTTGATTTGCCCTAAAACTGATTTTTGCTTACTATGCTAAAGAACACAGTTTCATTTTGCAAGCCAAATTCTGCTCTTGAATGCATGTGGATGGCTTGCACTGATAGCAATAGGAGTTTTCTTGTATAACTCTTCGCAGAATTAAGCATTTAGGGTGCAGTGCTCTAGGTCAGATTAATGTTCCAAGGAGTTAATGAGTAAGTGCAAGGGTTAGACCAAAGCAATATGTCTGTGGGCAGAATGCATATATTACATCTTATTTATTCTGGTAGCACAGAATTCTACTCATTTGTGTCTTCAAATAGAAACATTGTTCAAGTTTCATTTATAAGATCATTAGAACACTTGGCTTCCAAAAAGTTAGTAGGGTAATGGTATATGATATTTTTTTCCCCTAGACCTAGATGCATGAAGCATCTTCATACAAAATTCGTAGAAACTGCAAAGAGTGCACTCTTCCCACACTGTACCTCTAAAACTGTTTGCCAGGGACTTAATATGAGGCTTCCATTTTGTTTAATCTAATCATGCTATAATCTTTCTTAAAGATAAATATTACAGGAATGAGTTATTGCATCCATATAGTCCTGAAAAGTAATTTGATTTATAGACCCCCCACAACTATATAAGGCATTTTGACCATGACTTTACATTTAGTGTAAAGTGAGTATATTTAGTGAGATGTTCACAAGGCATCTCCGTCCAGGTTTCACAGATGGCTAAACAAAGGGGATTCCTGTTACCATCTAGAACAGAATGGTATTTTAAAAACAGAAACAGGGTGAATGAAATTCTCTACAATTTACTGCACAATAAAAATTGCAAAAAGTTGAAAAATCTTACTATGAGAATTATCAGAATTTCAGTATTTGGAGATGAGGAGACAACATGAAGGGATGGTGTCATAGCAGAAAGGCAGGTAAATTAGTAGTTGTAGAAAAGACCAAGCAAGTTAGGATTGATCATGCATATGGAGGACTGGATAATGCAGGGGATTGTTATTGGGTCATTAATATTCAACCTATATATCACTGTTTCTAAATCTGAGTTAGTAGTGACCAATTATTGTTACTTCCTAATGGCTGTTTGATGGTCAATATGAAAGGCTGTAATGAGTGGAACACAGTTAATAAGAGACATATATCTACATCATAAATGACAGCAGTTGGCCTATTTATTCCTCCCTTAACAGAAAGGAAAGTGATCACTACAAAAGATGGCCTCTCAGATAATCACTGAAGCACACTAATGGGGTGGGAAATTTTGCATTCCCTATTTCTGCCAGTGTTTTAGCTATTCTGGGTGTCCAGGGCTGTCAGTCTAGCGCCTTTCATAATCAGTACATTCAGTTATGAAAAATGACCACGTATCTACTTTTCTGTAGGGAGATTCAGTGCTGAAGCTTGTGTTTTTATTTCATTATGTGCTTTGGATGGGATTCCTATTAGGCCTATTTTCAGCTCTCTGAAGTTTGCTTAATTTGCAGTGTCCGCAACAGTGGTTAATAGTAAATCAATGATTAATTGAAATAAATCCACCACTCCAGATGCTCTGGTAGAACATTTTGCAGCAGTAATTACACTTTTAATAAATAATGGCGACATTACACAATGCCAGTAATTGTCCCCATGGATTGTAGCATATGTAAGTCAGTGGACTTTTTTCTTTTCAACTCCTCTATCTGTTGCCCGCAGCTTATATTCTGTTTTAATATGTTAAGAAATATGTATTTAGAGGCTCACCTTAAATATTCCCTGATTTGTTGTTGATAAGCTGTGACATACAAATGGGTTCATTACTTTTATCTAGGGAGGCTTGTTCTAATTTGGAATGATTTTTGTAAATTCCTTTTCTATCCTCCAAAAACTGGTCTAAAACTGTCTCTTGCACCACTCCAGATCAAGATTGGTTTTACTCAAGAACAAACTAGTTTGGTAAGATAGGACACTTCAGGGTTTCAAGGGAGCTGTATGCAAGTATAATTAATTGGTTCCCACTAATGAAATTCAATTTTCAAATTAAAAACCATAAAACAATTTGTATATGTTTTTAAAGATAGGTTGAAAATTAGCAACTTCTGTTTAGAGATTGGGGCACTGACTACGGGAGCAGAAACACATATGTCTTGTCTTTTTATTGTTGTACACTTGTGTACCCGGATCCAACCACACCAGGCAAACAACTAGCCCCTGTAGCTCTCCCACATGCTGGAAATGGAACCGGACAGGGTATCCTATGGCAGATGCTTTTGTAGGCCAGCCACCACCCAAGGGGGCCTTCTCTCAGGTCTGCTCGGTGTTTTGTTTCTCTCCCTTTTTCTGAATCCTCATCCTCCATCACACTGCTGCATCCATATACACTCACATTAAAGGCTATGAACTTAAGAGGCCCAAGGACAGCCTTAGCTCTCTTTTTTTTTTCCCCACCCGTTGCATATCTTCCTTTTTTAGAGTGTAAATTCTATTAGGCCGAAACATTGTCAGGGGAGAGAGTGTCTCCTCTGTTTGGACACCACTTAGCATATTTGAGCCTCATTTTGTTTGGGGTCTCTAAATGTTTTTGTTGTTCAGATAATAAAGCAACTATATTTTTAAATTGGAATAAAACTTACAGAAAATATTGTTTGATAATTGCCTGTCTCTATTCATAAGTCAACCCATCATTGCTCCTAAATCATTTTTGTTGCTCCGCTTTGAACCCCTTCCAGTTTTTCTATATCTTTCTTGTACTCAAGTGCCCAGAACTGAATACAAATCTGAACTTTCAGTTAAAAAGACATTATTAAAAAAAAGTCACTCTGAGCTGCTGCTTGCCATACCTGGGCTCAGAATGACAGCGTGAGCATGAATTGTTTGCATTCCCGAACACTTACCTTTTTTTTAAAAAAAAAAATAAAATAAAAAAAAAAAAGACTTTTTTAGTTGTAGCAAGCTTATGTTTTTGGAGAGAAGCCATAGTCATCAGAAAATGCTGAAAAAGCTGCTGCCAACAGCATGCTACAGTGTTAAATAAATGGGGGATTTGTAAAGATGTTTTCTTTGGTATAGGAAAAGAGAGAGCTGTTTTAAAATCAAATACTACCAAATGCCACCACCTTAAGAGATATTTATAAGAATATTACAAAGATGTATCTGCTCAGAATAAAAGCAGCTTCTTTTTTTTATCCAGTTTATAAACATCCCCTGGATTATGCCTATTAACGTAAAGATATTTGTCCCACCAGAGGTATTCCGTTAAGTAACTAGACCCTCACTCTTGAGTACAGGATAATAGAGCTTCTAATGTGGAAGGTCACCATGTCTAAAGTAGCTCAGGGCAGTAGCAACTGACCATATCTCTGCTTCTTTGCAGAGCTGTGTAGAATAGTTTTGGTGGTATAAATTCAGTTCTTTGTGGGAAAGTGTCCATGTAACAAAAGATATCCCTCGTTGGCAATATTTTCACCATTTTCAGTAGGAAAATTTTTGGTTCAGTTTGTGCAGTGAGTGAATTATCCTGTCACCCTATATAGCGTACTAGGAAACTGCTTAACATCTGAAGCTAAAAACATGAAATCATTCCTTTCTGGGACACTCTGTCTCACCACCGTGAGTACCTGAGATCATGTGTGTATGTGTCAAATTTCTGAACAGGTGCTTTTAGAGTAATACATTTGTAAATATTAGAAAACATTGATTTATGTAGTTATTGGTGCAATAGAAATATGTAAATGTACTTGCATACATTTTCCTGTTAAAGCCAAGAGGAAAATGAGACTGGAGGTTAAATTGTCATCTCACTTCTAGAGGAATGCTTGGAACATATCTGTCCCTCAAGACACAGTAGGACTACATTAGTGGGGCACCTGAGTATGCTCATATTTCTTATATAAATGCTGTCCATTGTATGGAAAACCAAAGTTCTCCAGCCTCTAGAGGTGTGCTTCGGGCCTTTTGTGAACTCTGAGAGCCACCTTTTCGATGGTGTTTAGGCACCTGACTCCTGCTGATTTCATGCTTAGATTCCAATTCAAGAGCCACCGCATCTGAGGACATTATTCAATTCCAATTAATTTATTACGCTAAAGGAGGATCTGAGATTATCTTCCAATTCTCCTACCACTCCCTCCTTCCATTCCAGTAAAGCCCATCGACAGGCTTGGGTATTATTTTTCTGCACATCCCCAGTTGTCCAATGTTGAATTTTATGTGTAGTAATAGCAGATGAGTCACACCTTTTAAACAACATTTGAGCAATTGTTATGGTAAGACCAGAACATTAGTTTTTTATTTTCAACTAAAGAGAGAAGAAGTGAAATCTTTTCTCCAGTAGATAAAGGGGGAAATATCACATTGGGAACTCCAATTATTGTATCATTTATAGTAATATTAATACATAACTTTCTTATTTTCCAGCTTTAGGGCCTGTTCCTTCTTCCATTAAAGTCACAGGTCTCATAACAGGAAACAAAGGTTCTAACACAACAGCAATAATCAGCTATGAAATGGTGACATAGTTGCCACTTTCTCCAAGTGCATTTCTTTGACCTTTTCTTCTCTTAATATAAACACAGAGCAGCACACAAATAAGAAAAACAAAACAAAACAACCCTTCCCAATAGAGTGACCAAATGTCCTGATTTTATAGGGACAGTCCCAATATTTGGAGCTTTGTCTTATATAGGCTCCTATTACCATCCATCCCCTGTCCTAATTTTTCACACTTGCTGTCTGGTCACCCTACTTCCCAAACAAAACAATCAACTGCCCACATTTATTCTCCACTGGGGAGCAAATGTGAGAGAGAACAAATCACACATGACAGATGTGAATCGTATCACTGGAAGATGCTCTGAGATGATGGTCATGCCCACTTTACATCATGCAAGAACCAGGAGTCCCCCAATTAAATTAATAGGGAGTAGGTTTAAAAAAAACAAAATGAAGTACTTCTTCATAAAATGTGCAGTCAACCTTTGGAACTCCTTGCCTGGGGATGTTATGAAGGCCAAAAATATAACTGGATATATTTATAATTCAAATATATAATTATAAATATAATTAAAAAATCAATTACATATGTTCAAGGAGGATCTGTTCATCCATGACTGTTAGCCAAGATGGTGCCCAAGCTCTCCATTTTGTCATGGATATTTTTAATAAAAGTCACAGAGAGGTCACGGCTTCCATGAATTTTCATTATTGCCCGTGGCCTGTCCATGACTTTTACTAAAAATATCCATGACAAAATCTCAGCCTTACTTATCAGTTTCCCAGATTTATATATGCTTATGTAAGCAATATGTATATTAAAGGAATGGTTTCCCGGACTATCTGGAGTTCTAGTGACATAGAGGCACCCAAGATCATTAAATACAGTCTAATACACAGAATTCCTGAATAGGGTTATTTATTGGTCAAAGACCAGTGCTCTGGGCCTTAGAATTCAACATACTCTATGTTAATAGCCTAAAGATTATAAAAATAGTTAATAAGTAAATCAAATATGCAGAAAACAAAGGACGGGAAAGGTTAATATTTACTAACAGGTACGAACAGTGAGAGAGTAAATCTCTTACTCTGGATTTAACACCTGTAATCATAAAATAATAAAGTAGATTTTTCTTCTAGTACAGGAGAAGGTGTCAAAGATGGACAGGGATCTTACCTTGTGCAGGGTTATTTTTCTAACAGATGCATACAACTTTCATAATAAGGTATTTATGATGTCAAGACAGTTGCGCAGTAAACAGTCTAAAATGGTCCAGATGCCTTCATTTATCTGTTTGTCCTTTCAACTCTGGGTGCCCCTTTTATTTTTATTTTTTTTTATTATTATTTTAAAAGCATGAGTCAGATACACATCAGAACGGGGAGGATATTAAAAATGCTTGCTTTAGCCCAGGCCCAGAATGACAGTTATGGTTTGAGTACATTAGCCAAACTATCTATAAAATATTTGACTCAGCTAATTTCTATGATTAAAAGGTCCAAGAATGTCTAATCTCATTTCTAAATATTGTAAAAATTCAATTGACTTTATTGGATGAGGAGTTGCATGTCTATAAAAGAGACAGAACTAGACTATTTCTTGGGAATAAAATAATATAAAGATTTTTATAAAAATGTAAGTCATAAATCTCTAAATCGAATGGATAGAAATTATGAGTAAATGTTACAGCAAGTGTTTTAGAGGGGGGCTGCTGATTAGAAAGGGGCTGAACAAGTTCAGAGAATGTCGAGTTCATCACTGTGGAGCAAGAGGGTGATTGTTCATAGGTACTTTACAGTTCTTCTTTGAGTGATTGAACATGTCCACTCTGCTTCAAGTGTGTGTACCAGTACACCACACCTGGAGAGCTTTTTCTCTACAGTGGTATCCATTAGGGTTGCTCATACACCCTCTGCACATTCATGCTGCTTGCTGAGAGTATTAAGGGGTGGACCCACTCTGACCCTCTTCTCTTCCTTCTCACATCCCATGGTTTGTAGTCAGAGGAAGAGTGAGCTGTTCACACTTCCCTTTTTGCGCATTAGAGATCTTTATTAAAGTTTATTCTGTAAATACTTAAGTTTTCTAGTTAATATTTAATTAGTGATACCCATTAGATGTTTCTGTTCAACTGTACATTGTTTGTTTTTCATCAAGCATATGGTTGGTACTGGGGCCTTAAAATGCTGTTCTGGCTTCAGTAAGTTGATGCCAGTCAGCGATTCACCATTCTAGCTGCTTAAGGTGTCTGTGTGAGGGTCACATTGGACTTGTGTCCCATCTGCAGAACATTCAAATCCTGGACTAAGATCTTAGGGACACTGTAATGGAGACAGCTTTGTGACCCATTTAGTACCCTGCTGCTTGGCACTCTGTCAAAGTGAAAATGCAGAAACAGTGTGGTGCCTCTACTACTTCTGTCGAGAAGTAGTACTTTTCTTCTTATGGGATTCGGATGGGGATCTCATCCTGGAAGAAGATTACTTCTTCCATCTGCCAGTCTCTTGAACCTCTCAGTTTGAGATCTGATTCCTCTCCTTCTTCACTCAGATATAATCTCACAAGATCATGGCCAGACTGTACATCACAACTAATCAGTCTGTATCTAACTGCCTGGAATCTCAATAGTTGGATCATCAGGAGTGCCCTTTGCACTGAATTTCAAAAAGTTATTATGAATGGCAGGAAATTTTCCATCAGGCGTATATATCTTAGGAAATGGAAGTTGTTCTTAATTTTGGACCCCTATCGGGGGTTACTATACCCACCCCTCCACAACATGGTCCTATGCCTCAACTCATACCCCCAGGCTTTTAGAGGGACTCTGGCCATTGGGCCACACTGCCGCAGAGGCATCACATATAGAGACTTCGGCTGGTAAGCTGCACTGTCCCATTAGGGGAGGAGAGAGTGAGAGACTAGCCATCGGGCCACACTGCTGCAGAGGCATCGTGTATAGAGATTTCGGCAGCTAGGCCGCGCTCACCCGTATAAGGTGTAGAAAAGGTGGGGTTACCTCTCGCCCCCAGACCCAAAAGGGGCTGACGAGGTACCAGCTCCACCACATGTAGATATTTATTTTTATGTTTAGATTGAGGATACAGTTTTTTATCTTCTGAATAGTAGCTGAATTGGAATGGGGCCATATAGGAACTCCGTGACTCCAAAACATGCTGTTGAACATCCGAGAGGAAACTTGAGACAATCCCTCACTCTGTGAGAGTTATACAGAAAATTAAGGTCTCATTTGGTAGCAGAGACTTTTTAAATTTTTAAAACCTTTAAAATGAAATCCATCAAGTCAGTGACTCTTGAATATAATCTTCTCTTCCTCAATATGTAACCTTCATTCTAGTTACTAAGTCAAATAATCGTATATTTTAAAAAATGACCAGTTCTACAGAAATGTATATGTGAAATCTTGCTTTCTATTTTTGGCTCATTCTCTTCCTCTTGGACTATTAATTTTTCCCTCTTGCATTAGTAAATAATATCCCTTAACTTATTTTCTCCCTAAACAATAATTAATAATAATACTTATATTGTCCAATAGATTTGTTTTCTCAAGTGTCCCCCTGGAATAGAAATTCCATTAAAAATAATTGTAGTATTTCAGTATGCCAACACCAATACTGCAGTGTGGACAATCTGATTAAACAAAGATCATTTAGTTAAACGATTTGTACATATTGGTAATTGTAAATGGAATTTGTAAGCCCATGTCATTCTCTGAAAACAGGGAAGTTTCATTAATGAGCTATGTCCTGTGTTACACGAACAGTTGTAGTACAGTGGAGAGACAGTACACTGAGCCCTTTGGAGGATACTGTGCTTTATATTTAAGATTAGCAGCTGTATTAGTCTATACCCGTAAATAAGACGAGGAATACTTGTAGCACCTTAGAGACTAACCAGTTTATTTCAGCATGAGCTTTTGTGGGCATCCGATGAAGTGGGCTGTAGCCCACGAAAGCTTATGCTGAAATAAACTGGTTAGTCTATAAGGTGCCACGAGTATTCCTCGTCTTATTTGTGCTTAAACTTTGTTCCGGTCCCTGAAGAACAATGTAATTTATTTCTGAAAGAAACATACTTGGATACAAAATGAGTCAGACCAATGCATTTGAGGAGAGGAAGAAATTAGAGGGGAAAATGACAGAATCCCACTCCTCAGAGAAAAGCCTAATAATTTATATCTAGGCTAACACTTAACACCACTTTTTTTAAAAGGACTAGGTCACCTGTCAAAGCAAGGAGGGTTGATATGCATAGGCTTGTCATTGCAAGTACAAATAGGACAAACCACCATATAAATGGATAATCAAGCAGCTAGTTGAAGGCCAAGTTTTTACTGTCCCTCACTTGCAGTCAGGTGGGAGGGAATAAGAAACCTTATCCCTTGTACAGCCCTTATAAAAACTGATCAGAATAGTAGCCCCTCTGGTTGGAGTGCAGGGGTGGATTCTCCTGCAGGAGCACCTTGCTGGAAAGTAGGCAGGACCCTGGGAGCTCATCAGGTGGTATGTTGCACCCCTTAACCAGGCATTACAGATTTTGCTTTTTCTGCTGTGCAACAAGGGAATTCTGGGAGACAAGCTGTTTCTTCAAGTTTTCCTTGGTTCAGTGGAACTCAATACCTTTTCCAGCAGAGAGCTGCTGCTAAAGCCACAGCCTAGCCCTAGTATAGGGTATTTTTATGATCAATGCACTCCAATTCATTTGCAACTTTAGACAAACACATATCTGGGCTGTTTTCTATTCCTTTTCAGTTAAATCAAATTTGTGCTTAAGCACCATATTTTAGAAACATTACTAGCTTACATTGTATAATATTCCTTTAACATATTGGTCTCAAATGAAACAAATTAGAGAGAATAAACTTTTCCCAGCTGAAGTGCTGCAATACTTTTGCTATCATTGCTCTATGGAAATTGATGCCCAGTTCAAGAAGAAATGTTCTTTTCATTGTCTGTTATGGAGAGTAGGGACTTCAGCTTCAATAATGTTCTGTCACCAAGTGAGAGCAATGGGGTATGGGACCAGTGTGATGGCAAGAGAGCATCAGTTTTATAGCTTGCAAAATTTGTGCAGATCTTTCCTTGAGTTTCTGGCATATTTTGACAATTATATGTGTAAAGTTCAGTCTAAACAATTTATTTCCAATTGTTTCCAGATGAAGGGATTCATGCTTTTAGATTAGGGATATTCTCTTTTACCACAGAGCTAAGATTCTCCCCATGGCCAGTAAATTGCTTGTATAAAAAACTAATCAAGTTGGATGATGTCTGCAGAGTTTACAATACTGTCACTTGCTGCTGCCATAAAGATGAAAGGAACTTTATATGGTAGCTTAAAACCAAAAAGCTTTAGACCATTTCTGAGAGAAGGGGGTTTGATGAGACAGTTATTTAAGCACCACTTCTACATTAAGTGCATAGGGTTTAATGTTTTCATTATTTGGTAAAACGAAGCAGTAACAGGAGCTCAGAGTTGAAATGCTCACTATTAGATTATCAAATTGCTTTGCTTTTCGTATAGGAGAGCAATTATATGCCTAGCTGAGAAGCCATTAGGGAGGTAAATGTGTTATTTGAAGAATGTTAGTAATTCATTTGTTCAGTATTTGATTTCTTTATTCCAATGAAATATATGGACATAGTTATACTATGGGACATCTCAAGATTTAAATGTACCGCAGTGCTCATGTATTTATTGGTGGTTTCAAGCATTTACTTACTTTATTTTTTCAAGATGTCATTTTGGTATGATTACAATGATCTCTGCATGCTCTTGTCATGCAAATGAAATGTATTGATTTGCTAACTATAACTATTCACACATCAATAGATTTTTAAAGCAGCCTAGCACAGTTTGTACACAATACGATATTGGACTGAAGGTAGAAGGTAGGCATGTATAAACTTTTCATATGAAAAACTTTGAAACTTTCAAAATAAACCTGAAACTCCATGAGCCTCCGGGAAGGTCTGGCCTAATTTGGAGGCTTCCTGAAATCTTCTCTATGAACAAGGCAATCTCTTCCCACTTCCTAAAGCTGTTATCTTTAGCTGTATTTTTTGAGAAGCTGGGTAGTAGCCTGGTACTCTCTCTTTCATTTTCAGGGGCCAGCTGACTGATCTGCACACTCTGGGGCATTTAATGGGATGGCCAGCTGGCCCACTCATTCCTTTATGATTCTTTCCAGGACTAGGAAATTGTCCCTCTGTCTTTAGACATCCCAAAAAATTTTTTTATTTATTTATTTATTTGCAGCCGCCTAAGAGAGAGTGGACCAAGTTGTGCTGCTTGAGGGATACTTTAAAATATACCAGCTTGTAACAGCCCCAAAGGAACATTAAACTCACCAAGGATAGCTGAAACAGGCTACAAATCTACAGCTGCCAGTTTAGGGTAGCTTTAGGGCCCAAAATACCTCAGGGGAGTTGGCAATCTGCATTGCAATAAATAGCAATTTATACTTAATAGTAAAACTTTGTTTAGAATATAGTGGGCCATAGTCTACATTCAAATGGAAAGGGTGTATCATTGCATATGTTGAAAATTCCACCGCTGATCATACACAAGGCATGTCCAATGGATTTATACCACTGCATTGATGCAATATTGCCAACCCTAAGAGATCAGAATTTGAGCCGAGCCAAGCCAAAAAAAAATAGTTTACTAAATCTCTTTTGGCTGCTCTTTATTTGCATTGATTTTATGTGCTTAAGGCATGCTTGAGTCACATTTTCAAGTTGTTTCACATCCATGAGGGATTGGACACTCAAAAAAAATGAAAGCAAAGTGTCTCACTTCACTAGATTGCTTTACTAAAAACACCGATTATTGCAACTTTCATGATTAAAATCTGAGAGTTGGCAACATGTCTTCCATCCATATGAGATTACATATTGGGAGGCAGATTTCAAAGATACACCACAGCTACGGTAGCACAAAAAGAGACATAAATTGAGTCACATTTACTCCTACTTATACATTCAGTACTAACATTACTTATTAAAGGTGAAATTCACCCTGTGCAAAGAGTCAGCACAAAGCCCATGCACCACCTAACTCCTATTTTTAAGACTATAGCAGAACTGAAGTAGTGCATAGAGCTTGTGCTGATCCTTTGCACAGAGGTAAATTTCATCCTAAATATCTGCACTAGCTGGAATCTCTCTTTATGAATGTATTAATAAAGCCCAGCTTCTCAAAGTGACACTTTTCTGAAGAGGTGGTTTCTGAATCCCAGCTACTGGAAAAATAGAACATTGCAAATAATGCCGTGTGAACTTTTCTTTTCATATGCCAATGAGCTGCCATTCAAAATGAAAGATCTAATAAAAATGGAAATAAAAATCTACTAGTTTGTACAATTCATATCCCAACTTTATATTTAAAATGTTTTTTTTTAGAATGGTTACCAAAAAAGCACAGGCCATCATACCTTACAATCAGCTAGTAGTCATGATTTCTCCCCAGCTTCAGGAAGAAAGAGACTCTGACAATAATAAAAATCACTAATTTTGTTGTCTTGTCTTATTGTTAACTGGACTTCAGATGATGGCAGAGTTCACAGAACATGCACCAGAGGTTCTCCACCCATCCTGCTATCTTTGTCTATCCATCTAAACATGCATTATTATTAGGGAAGGTGAATGGACAAAACTAGCCCTTAGTAAAGACTAATAGATGAGTGGCAGACCACTGATTTGGTCTACTTAATGTACCCTCTCTACAGACATGTTGTATATAATTTGAAAGTTTATTACATTTAAGATAAGGCATGACGTGGAGCTCTCATGGGGTACTGTTACCATGGAAATGGGGATGAACAGTACCATCAACATGTTAATATGACCATTTTGAAATATTTGCATTAGTTCTTTCATTTTAATGATTCTATATATTATCTCAGGACATAGAGTAAAAAAACCCCTAATAATGTGTACAGATAGCATTAAAGTTTAGTAGTTCTGGTGGCATTTTGAATAAACATCATTATCATCATCTTGTTCATCATTATGATCTGTCAAGAGTGTATGGTTTACCATAATCTTCTTTGTCTTGGCATGTACACAGTTCTGTGCAGGGAAAAAATTGTTCTGACTATAGACCCAGTTGTACAGCAACACATACTGGTTCAGGCACAAATAAGGTCTTATAGAAGCTCCGATGCCATTGGGCCCTTGAAGAATGTAGGTAGTCATTAATCATCCACATTTTCTATCCATGTTGCAATGGTGATCCAATATCCAGTTTACCTATGTGTAAAGATATCCAAATGTTTGTTTGCCAAGATGTTCTTTTGACATGCTTTTCCAAAGTGTCCTCACATGCTGGGAGGTGGCCAGTGACTTTTCCTTTTCCAGTAGCTAGATTGAGCTGCAAGCAGTTCAAGTCTCTGTGGGTATCCTTTTCTTTCTTGCTCTGGTCATACAGCACTGCTTTCAATATCCGTACTAGAGAAATTTTAGTTTGTCCTTCACTCTCGCCCAATTGAGCCAGATCTCTGAAGCAGTACACTCTCTTTGTTTTGACAACATTATCACATTTTTTCCTATTACCAAAGAGGGATGACAGAGTAAGTACATCACAAATTGCATGCACAGGTCTGAAGCAATGCTTGTCAGTTTCCAAAAATGGATCACTTAAATAACATGTGGATTGAAAGTAGTGAACAGCAAGGACCAAAACATTTGTATTCGGTGAGCTAAATATTTATGGTTCCTTGTATCCACCTGACATAGAAGGCAGTAAAGAAGTACAGAAGTGTGGCATGCTCTGTGTATTGTAGGTAATGCTTACAATCACCTTCTCGTGCTGCATGGATATTTAGAAGTAGAATCTTGTGCTGCATGGACATTTAGCAGTAGACCTTGAAAAAATGATCCTAGAACTTGAATGTAAGAGTCTGGACTCTCTTGTCTGAAATTCCCCCAGTGGTGGTAGTATATGCTGTTACAGCATCATCAGGCTCTTTAAAGAGATGTTGTGAAGACTCAGTGTCTTCAGACTGAAAGACCTTTGAGCGTCAGCCAACATTTGACACACAATTGCTAGAACTACATGAGTACCTCCTCCCTGCTCACACCATTTAACAAATGAATAAAATTTCAGAGTTCTCAGGGCCTCATGTGATAGAATCAAGCCACATAGAGCATTTGATCTTCAATAGAAGCTGAATACAATGCATTAGCCTGATGAATAGCTTTCAAATTAACAAAATCAATAAGAAGGTCTAGCAATCCTGTGTCTCCCCCAAATTTCCCAATACATGCAATAAAACAGCACATAATGTAAAAACAACCCAGGAAAAACATATTGGTACCAAGTTCATTTGGAAGAGTTCATTTCACTTCCTGAGCAACAGTATATAGCTGTTTATCCATGGTTTGAATGCCATGAAGCAGTCCTAGAGCAGCTGACATTTCCTTACATTTCAGCACTGTAATATAGATTGCAACTATGGCAATATAATTTGGTAGTGTTAGTACGTTGTCACACGGTGGTAATCTGAATGGACACCAGGAGAGATCTCAGATAGCATTAATTTGTAGATGACAAGAGTGTATTTTTCTCAAGTATTTTTTCATGACAAGTTGATTTTGAATGTGTTCTAGGTTTTTCAAATGCTGCACACTGTATAAAAGACGCTAATTTTCCATGGAGAGTAAGTGACTTTTCTTTCCCACACTTCAGTGGTAGTTCAGCATCACAAGAAGTATCAGCAGGTCTTGAAACACCACTCTAGTCATTGAATGGAAGGTATAATTTCCATCAGTGATCTCTGTGTTGATGTTTGTTATCCTCTCCTTCATGGATGGTACAATTCCATTTGGAATGAATACAACTCCCTGGAGTTTTTCTACTTCAGTTTTTCAAGCACAAGTGATGAACCACCTCAGCTCATCATAACTGATGCAGAATTCATGAATATGTAGTATGGCAATTAAATTGCAGAACCCAGACTCATAGTGCAGCTGTGCAGCAAGGTTTATGTGCAGTGGTGTGATGAGTTTGGAACTATTAGATATTATTCACTTTGCAATTGGGAGGCACCTTCTCTGAATGTCTTCTGAAGGATGATACTCATTGCTGGCTGAATTATATGCCTCTTTATCAACCATAGGACAAATACCTGCAGCAATTGGAGCACAAAAGTAGTTGACCTCTATAAACTACAGTCACCTGCCTTTGGATAATATTTTGAGGTTTGTATTTTGGCTATTTAAGACTGAATGATTAAAGTGGTATTATACAAAATCAGCTGTTAATTTGAAAGCTATTCATCAGGCTAATGCACCAGAAGAACATCCACAAACATCTGGATGACTTAAGTTCCTGCTTCAAATTACTAGAAGCTTGGATAGCTTCAGCTAATGTTATACCGAATATATGGAAAGAAATTGCATACCCATAGCATTTTTCTAACCTTGTCTGTAATTTGCTACTGGAATAGTTTGCAGTTTCTACGTCCGTCCGAGAGAAGTAGGGCTTTGTGTCTTTGTAGCAGCTTGGATGGGAGAAGAGCCTTCTTTCTGTACATAAAATTATTATCTATCTTTTCAATCAGCTGATAAAAAATACAATGTAACAAGATGATTATATTGTTGCAGTGTAACTAGATGGCTTTGCTTTAAGATTCATTTTACTCAAGAAGGAAGAAAGGCATGCTGACTGATAAACTGCATCATTAGCAATCAAGCCTCCCATAGATACTCTATGCAATATGTTGTCATCTCCTCTTTTGAAGTGCTTCCTCCCTTAGATTGGATGCTCTCTCATATGTCTCTAGTTTATGAAGTTTCTTGTTGCTCCTATGTGTCTTTTCTCAAACACAGAGCAACAGGATCAATTGCTGGAAGAAGTGCTTGCTCTGTTGGCCATAGAAGCAGGAAAAGGTTTGGCATGTTTTCTTTTCTGCGTGCAATACAACTCAAACATGCCAAAACTGACTTGCTTGTGTATTTCTGAAAGTAATCCTTGTAATAGAGTATTCATGGTACATCATCAGAATTAGAAAACTCATCTGGTAGCCCCCAAAACAACTAATCTGTCCTGGAGTCTGTGGCCAGCATCATGAAACTCTGTTCAGCACTGCTGGCTTTTGAGTTTTTTGCATTTTTTAAAAAAGATTCTTGACCAATCACACATTTTTTTTTTTATTTTTTGATGCAAGATTTAAAGAGCTTATATACTGCATGACTTCATATACTGTAAGTTTCCAAAGTACGTTGTTAGAATTACCAAGACCACTATTACTGTTTTTTTCATTTTGTACACATGTACAGATTTATGCTAAATTAGATCTATATGTTAGTATCAAAATTGCCATTGTTGTCTAGGGAGCACTTTGCTTGTAGCCCAACATGAAGCTGGGTATCGTCATCTCTAACTCTAATACTGACCTGTGCATAAATGTGTCTGAATTAAAAGGCTAATTTCTAGACTATTTTGGAAGACAGTACTGCATCCACAGACAGTTACAAATTAAACTATTCTACCAGGCAGACTAGATGCTACATTGCATGTAGAAAAGCTTTGAAATAGAGAAACATTAGGTATTTGTATACATTTCTATCCTACATTTGCACTCACTACTCAGTACAAACTATGGTCATAGTCATGTTGCAGTGCTTCTGGAACTGGCAAAAAATAACACTTTCTCATTTTGGGTACCATTGTTTCACTTTGCCTACAGACTTATAGCAACATATGCCCGCTCCGTATCATACCTGATCTGAACATAAATAAAATAAGCATTGAATGAGCATCAAATTTTATGTGTGTGTGTGTGTGTATATATGTATATAGAGAGAGAGTTTGTGTGTAGGGTGGGCATATTAAACTAAAAAAATACAGCATAAATAAGGCCCAATCATGTAAACGTGATCTCTTTGCTTTCCCAAAGTGCTTAGCATTTGCCTAATTCCTAATTAAGTCAATGGAAGCAGAATTAATCCAATGCTGAATATTTTTGAGTCCCAGCTGTAAAGTGTTTCTAGTTAAGTGTGTATTACCACATTGCAAATAGGGAGGTACCATTGACTTCAGTGGGAGCAGAGTGAGACTTCTGAAATTGCACCCTACATGCAGAACTTCCATTAACTACTTCCATTCAGTATAAATAAAGCTTTAAGTCTGTAGAGTTAGCTATTTGTACTGATTTCTGATGAGGAGAAAACCTCCAGAAGGGTTCAGGTTCTCTGATGCACCCGCTGTGTGGAGATGAAATGGCTCAGCAGAGCAGGACATATCTCCCTAATTCTGGGGCTGGTTCCCAGTTATGGTGTAGATTAGAGCCATCTGGCAACCTTGCTAGTTTATCTATCCATAGCCCAAGAACTGCTAGCAGAAGAAAGATAGAATACAGCACACTCCAGTCATGTCCCTTGCCCACCTGAGTATGCCCACGGTGCTGGGGACTGTAGAGAGATGGCATATGAGCTAATTACCCTGGATCGGTGTCTGCTGTGAATCTCCCATGCTGGAGGAAAAGCAGGGAAAATCCAAGCTATTTTATTCTGTTTGCATCACTAGAGCAGTGTATATAGAGAGTGGCATGGAGAATTTGGCTCATCTTGGAATAGATATGCTCCTGAACCAGAGCTCAGAAAACAAATCTTCCAATGTATCTGAAAGGGTTAATAACAAAATTGGGCTAAGAATGAAATTTGGAGTTTAACCTGAACAGTAACTGCTGCTAACTGGTACCTGATACTTGGTACATGAACATTTGGTACATGAAAGATATATGAAGATGCTATTGCTCACTTCAGAGTCTACAAGTAAATTCATTACATCTTTATACCAAAGAATCACTGAGGAGTGGACTTTGACATATTATTGGGAAACCAAGGATCCTGGTTCTCAAGACATTTTAGACACTCTGCAGGATGGTGCACAGCTAAACAATTTAATAAATGTTGTCAGGCAAATTTCTCCATTTTCAGATGAACATTTTCATTATTCAGGAGAAAACAAGTTCTTAGGAATCCAGCTGAGCCAATGGAATTCCATAACAGGAGGATTTCCAGGGCCCTTATAGCCTATAAATTTTAATTTATTGTCCTTAATCAGTCAGCCTTTCATTCTAAAGGGATATCATGTCATAAAAAGACTGATGCATTATTTATTTTACTCCCCTATGAATTTAAGGGCTGGATTATACCACGCTTAGTCTGGGTTAGTTAGCAATGTACTTCATAAATTGTCACGTTGACTTCAATGGAGCTAGACATGGGATTAGGTACAGTACTACTCAACATGAATGACAATAAACCAAATTCTGCTCTCCAACAACACAGCTGAAGTCCATTTACACAGATAAAACAGACAGTAGAATTTGGCCTAGGGTCCTTTTTTTTTTCTTTATTTACATAAGAAATGATACAAGTGATCCCTTCAAGGTATTAATTTTAATGGACATTATATTAAAACATTTGCCAGGGCCTACATCCTGGGAAGGGGATGATACATAAAAAGAATTTAGAAACAAGTTTTAGCTGAGAGAAGAATGAGTAGAGAATGCTGTTCACTTAAAGCCATGAATGTTAAAAAGAGAGCACAGATGTATAATTAAGTAAATGCAATTTTTTTTGTACTGACAGTACATATTTTTAATTAGGACTGTTACTGATATATGTTTACTTGTTTTATTGACACTTTTAAATGTTTTTGCTCTACTGATTTTCTTTGCCAACTGCTAGTGTTAGATCAGCAGGAAGAGGTGCCCCGGCCTATGGCGCTTCCCACAGCTTTCCCTGATGGGCCGCGTGCCAAAGATTGCTGATCCCTGTGCTAGATATTGTGAGACAATCCCAACTGGAATGCTAGAAGTGGATTTTGGATGGGTAAGAAAAAATTCCCATTGGCATTCTTCTATTCATTACAATAACTAACCTACAAAATTTGCATCTTTTCTTTTTCCTTTTTCTGTTTGCAAGAAAGGTGCTCAATCTATTCTAGATATTTGTAATATCCTCTCCATATTTCTATTCTATCACAACAAACATTTTATGATTCTTCCAACATCTTTTGTATAAAGTAAGTAAATTTCATTTTTTATATTTTAACTTTTTAAAAAGTTAAAAATCTATTGTAATGTGTGTGTGCATATTTGTATATCTATATATCATAATTGTATATGATTTTAGTATATGTGTTTAGGCTTCTGAAGGTGAAATTTTCAATATAACCAGGTTAAAACTTTCAGCTAACTGCACTAAAACATACATTAAAGGAAACAAATATAGTCTCCAGTATATTCTATATTAATTTCTGGTGGCCCTTTTTCTTTGGGTGTGTTTTTGAAGTTATCAGTATTGGTGCCGCATGAGTTGAGAGTCTGCTTAAATGTCTGAAAGATTTATGATGACCACCCTTTCTGTGCTTTCTGAGTTTCAGCTCATCTAGAGGACATTTTTTGTGATTCTGTCACCCATTCTGATTACATTATTTGTCCATCTAAGCTGAGCATTGTTAACTGTTGTCTTGAAGATGGTTGGTTTTGCTTTTTCAACGATGTTAATGTTTGATACTATCTTGCCAGCAGGTTTCAGAATAGAGCAAAAAGAGAATGTGAAATTTTTCAAGTTACTTGAGGTATCTGCAGTAAGCTGTTCATGTTCTACACCTGTATAAAAGGGATGCTATCATTGCTGCATCATAGATCATTACTTTTGTTGACAGTATGCTTGTTGATTATCCTATAGCAAAGTCTGGCTTGTCTTATGTATTTCAAGATGGTACTACCATGGTATGTAAAGTGATTGCCATTCTTTAGTTTCGTACAATCAGTGGTGATGTTTGGCTCACTCAGATTGAGTTCTCTATCAACCAGTTTTTTCCAGGCTGAGGGTAAACCCAAATTATTTCTAGTTGCTTCTAAGGACCTGTCAAGTATAAGCTGTGGGTCATTTCTACTATGATTAAGTATGCTGGGCTCCGATCTGGAAATCAGTTGCACATGTGTTTAATCCTACAACTATAAGTAGTCCTATTGAAATCAGAGGAAAGGTGCATGATAGTAACATTAAACATGTACTCAAGTTTTTGCAGGATTTTGAGGGCTTGCTCTACAAATAGTCCCACTGAAACCAATGGAACTACTTGACAAGTAAGAGTGGCAGGATCTGACCTGGAATAATTCTAGTCTATATCAGAAGAGGAAGCGACATGGGATCTAAGTATTATTAGATCCCGAATACTTTTTTGTCACAGCTGTGCAAACTATTTTGCATGATGCAACCCTGTTTAAGGCAATTGGATTGCTGTGACTTGAAATCCAAGCTGTTAATGTTCTGTGTCCTGCTGGGGAATGAATATTAATGGTTTGCCTCTCATGTTCATTCCTAGTGTACTGTGCTGAAAATGTTAAATGATGTTACCTTAATGTCATCCATTGTGGTGGTCTTAATGGTTTGTGAGCAAGTTACTTTTAGCACAGTATTGACCACAAAGAAAAGCCAGTCTGTGTGAACTACATTATGACAGAGACATTTCTCTTTCCCTAGGGCAGCGCTTGTAAGGCTTATAAACACTGATTGCAAGTCTGAAAGGCACGACAGCCCTTCCTAATTGAGCATTCCAAGCTCTGGACTTCTCTGAATGTAATCTAAATTTCTCATCCAAACTCAGTAAAACTAGAGCTTGTCTTTTATATTGGGAGTGTTTGGAAAAGGATAGGAGGAGAAATTGTATTTCAACTAGAGATATGAGAAATACGCTGTATAAATCTCACCTGTTCTTCCTCTGAAACTTCACAGGAGAACCACGTGGAGGAAAGTGAGAATTTCAAGTGTACATGTAGATCACATCTTATGTTTGTGGATGTAACAGCTTTCACACGCAGTCTTTTTAATACACTATTGTTTGCAAATAGAAATGGTGACATTTACATGTAACCCTTCTGCCCATCAGAGTTGGCAGCAACAAGGGCTGGGTTCAGTATCCAGGGGTTCCATTCCAATAGCACAATACAAAAACCGGCTCGAGCCCCCACCCAGTGACCTGGGACAGCCATATACCACCCCTCTGGGCGTCTGTAAGAGACAATACTTCCCCTCTCGCAAGCACAGAGTCTGAGTGTACCAAAGCCTTTTAATAACAGGGAGAAACAATGTGGCATTATATTGGGGAAACACCACAAACAAGGTTAATAAACCAAACCATGAACCAGAAGTCCCCCTCCCAGCAAATAGGCCGTGGCCTTCCCTTTGGCTCTTGAGTTCCACAACCCCAAAAAGTCACTCAATAGTCCCAAAAGTCCAGCAGCCCAAGAGTCTCTGTTCTGGGTCAGTGCAGAGTTCAAAAATCAATTGGCAGTGTCTTACCTCCCAGCCTGGGTGGAAATGGAGGGTAGGGCAAGGGGCACCTTATGTGGTCCAAGGCCAACTGCACCGCCTCTCTGTGGGGTTCTCTGCAGCCCTCACCCGAATCCGCTCTGATCGCCGATACTCGAACCGCTCTGCAGCGCCAGTCACTCCGCTAGCCGTCCTGCTAGCCGACACACGGACAGCTCTGCGGTGCCAGTCACTCCGTCAGCAGCACAAATGGCTCTGCTAGTCAACACACGGACTGCTCTGCGGTGCCAGTCACTCCGCCAGCAGCACCAACTACTCCGCTAGCCGTCCTGCTAGCTGACACACAGACAGCTCTGCGGTGCCAGTCACTCCGTCAGCAGCACAAACGGCTCCGCTAGTTGATACATGGACTGCTCTGCTGTGCCAGCCACTCCGCCAGCAGCACAAACTGCACCCAGGAACCGCTCGGCTGAGTCCACTACCAGTCGCACAAACTGCACCCAGGAACCGCTCGGCTGAGTCCGCTGCCAGTCACACAAACTGCACCCAGGAACCACTCGGCTGAGTCCGCTGCTAGCTGCACAAATTGCTTGGTGCCACCAACATGCCTTTAGGCCCGCCCCCACTTAACACAGCGCTCAGTGGTTTCAGCTCTTAAGTGATTTCAGCTCTTAGTGGGGGGGGGGGGGGTCAGCACCTTGGCACAGGTACACCAGCAGACTCAAAGTGAATTCAGCTTAGCAGGCTGAACCAAGATTCCTAAGGGAATCAAAATTAGCTTTAACATTCCATAGTGGAGAGAGGTACAGTGCAATAGGCCTGGTGGGCCCTTAGACAAGTCCCTCACCAAAAGGTATAGAGACTTGTCCATGACCTCTCTCAATCTCAGAGTGTTCTGAAACGCATGGCCCTTGCCCAGTGAGTGCTACCTAGATGATGGTGAGTCCCTCCATCATAACAAGGGCCAAGTACGTGTCTATAGTCCTTCATTCATCAAATCAGGGTAACATCACTTTATATTTCCTGATCCAATAACATAGAAACTGGGGCTCCCATATCAGCCAAAGTGGCCATGTGGGCTGCTGTGGCCTCAGGCTAGGCGCAGTGGGTGTGTCTATGCAAATTGATCAACCCCAAAGTTATTTTCCAAAACTCACTGCAATTCCCATAGTTCGCCACCAGATGTCAGAATATATCTCATTCCTGACACTGCTTACATCCACATGCAAAATGAGTGAAAATAGGGTTTTCGTATTTCCTTCTCTTTTCTTTTGCAGTGAAGCAATAGTGCACAAAAGTTACCCATTCAGTGACTGGCATGCACAAAAAGGGAAGCCAGATTAAGATGGCTTGAAATTCTGGTCCTGTAATACTTTATTTCTTGAAAATTGGTGACTTCATTACCTCTTAATAGTTGACATCATAAAGAACATGCCTCTGGAATACTGAATATATTACTGACTGCTAAAGTTTTACTATTGGATACAGCAAAGGGGTCCACAGAAGTCAAAATACCGATGAAGGGCATCTTCAAAGCATTTTAAACACTAACAACTCTATTAAAATGCAAGAGAAAAACTGTTCATTGACAGTTATTTCACTAAACTTAGGTTCGTGTAAATATAATGACACATCTCAACTGTCATGTGCCAAAGTATGAAAAGCACTTATAATCATAGTGCCCAAGCTTGTATAAGCAACCAAGGTTTTGACAGCACCACTGTATCTTTTTGGAAATGTGACCTTCAAGGGCAAGTGCTGTGGGTGTTTCAAGAGGGTGCTTTAACTGTGGGATCATTCATATCTGCATAAAAATAATGCCATTACGCAATCAGAAGTGAAGACTAAGTTTTTACACAACAAATCTTGCAGTATGTGTACACAGTCTCAAGGTTCAATTAATTTGTATTTTTGGTACTGTATCACAAACGAATACTCTAGACAGTTATTTTAGGCCTGGTCTACTCTTAAAGTTAGATAGAATAGTTGTATTGTGCAGGGCTGTGAAAAAATTCACAACCTGAACTCCATAGTTAGGTCAAACTAACCCGTGGTCTAGATATGGTTAGATCAACAGAATAATTCTTCTGTAGACTTAGCTACAGCCTTTTGGATTAATTGCATTGGTGGAAAACACACTTCTGTATTCCATTGATGTAAGAACAATCTACATTATGGTACTACAATGCCACAGTAATATAGATATACCCTAAGATATCTGTTTTGGCCTCCTGGGGTCGATGACAGAATCCTGTGCTGTTGACTTCCGCAGGAGGGAAGAGGATGAGTAAGTGACCCTCCAGTGATCTTGGCAACCTTCCTCCTTCAACCAGTAGGAGGAGGGAAAAGTAACAGTCAGCAGTAGCCAATCTGAGGACAGAAGACAGCCAGGCAGACTGATCACATGCAGATGGAGAGCAGGCTGAAGGCTGTGAATAGCCTGGCTTTCCCACCACCTGGTAGAGACCAGCTGGGAAGTGGTGGAGAGAAGGTCTCCCTGCAGCCTTTCAGCACAGCATTTATAGGCCCAACAACTGTCCTTTTAGTAACCTCAGTCTGCAGGAAAGCCTCAGGAGGAGACAATCTGTTCCTCCTGCTGCCATCAACCGGAGGAGAAGCCCATGTTCTTTCTATCACCCACAGCCTGCTTGCCTTGCAGTCAGCCCACACTGTATCCAGGATGTTGCTCTAGAAACCTGATATGCTTGCAATGGAATGTGTAGGTTTCTAGCTTTAAAGAGGGTCTGCATAGTTTGGAAGAGGGGTGGACAGTTAGTACCTCTCCAGCAGATCTCAGGGAGGACCTACTGGCCTGCACTCATCTCCTGACCGCTCAGCCTGAAAAGGAGCCTGAGTAGCCTGTGTTCTAGCTAGACAGGTAGTTAGGGTTTGTTTTGTACCATTAAGGAGCTTTGTTTTTGCAAAAGGCTTTCATCTACCTGGATCATCAGGACCTGCGCTGCCAGTTCCAATATAAAAAAGTGGGTTTCTAATAGCGTCACCTTAGAGGCCTGCAACGTGTCTCCCCGTGCTCCATCTGGATGCCGGAGGCAGGGGGGACAGACCGTACTGAGTGGGGAGACATTTTTGTTTAGGAACACAGGGGGAAGTGTGTGGTCATGTGACCTAATGTGCTTGCTGCCATAGTAATTAAAAACATTATTGATCTCTAATCATTGAATATTTTTATTGATCAGATATTTCTCTTTAAACTTTATATAAGGATTTTATGATAGTTCTCCTTTTTAATTTCTTTGCTTGTGAGAAGTTGAATGATTTGAGAGTTAACCCCTTGTCTCACTGGAGACACTGCCAAGTAGCTTTACTGTTTAGCATACTGAAAAGTTGGACAGCTACCAGCAGCACTGTGAAAAAGAGCCCCAGACACAAAAACTGAGATACCCCTCTCCTGTTCGCACATCATGTAGGTCAGGGGTAGGCAACCTATGGCACACAAGCTGATTTTCAGTGCCACTCACACAGCCTGAGTCCTGGCTACCGGTCCACGGGGGCTCTGCATTTTAATTTTAAATGAAGCTTCTTAAACATTTTAAAAACCTTATTTACTTTACATATAACAATAGTTTAGTTCTATATTATAGACTTATAGAAAGAGACCTTCTAAAAACATTAAAATGTATTACTGGCATGCGAACCTTAAATTAGAGTGAATAAATGAATACTCGGCACAGCATTTCTGAAGGGTTGCCAACCCCTGATGTAGGCATTAAGCTAGCACCAAAAGGGGGATTACATACACAGTCTCTCCATGCCTTTTGCTGCATCAGTAGCTAGTCTTTTTATGACCTTGTATTGTAGATGTGTGTATGTATAACTATGCCTTAATGTGATGGAGATGAGTTTAGGGAGTGAGAGGAAGTACAGAGGCAGAATGCAGGAGATTGTGAAGGATTAAAGTGGCTCTGTATCTGAAGCCATTAATTACAAACTCCATGAAATAATTCAGCCATCAGTTATTGGTGAAGCCCCTTCTAAATTGCTATGTGCTGACCCACGCCTGATTATTTTCAAAAGAAAAATGGATCAAATTTGTCAGACGCACTTATACTTCCATTTATCAAAAGGTTTTGATTTCCTGCAGTATCCTATAGCTGACAGTGGAGACCTAGGGTGTTATTCTAAAGCAGAACCCTGTATTTGGCTTGGAACTTACTATATTATAACCCTTTAATTTCTATAAATCTTCAAGGGACAGTATAATTTTCTGATGCTTCATCAGCTTTCCCTTATGCGAGATCAGACAGAACATTGACAGATAACTGGTTATATATTTTTGTCTTGTTTATTTTAAGGGTTCATCATCTGCTTTGCAGTTTCCTGAACACAGAAGTTATTCCTCTGCCACTTCACTCACACTACTTTGGTAGAATGTACAAAAATATGCAAATATATGGAATATAGCTTAGTGTTCAATCTATGGTGAGACGTTTTATAGGAACTGATGTATTCCCTAAAGCTCATATCAGACTGACCTTAAAAATAACACACATCAAAATACTTGCAGCGACTATACAGTGTGATGAATTCTCTGCATTTTAGTAAGTCAGCTGAGGGCAATGTGGTGAATCTGCTCTGGGCAGTGATGGGTCCCCAGCATGGGAAGGTTCTTTGCAGAGCCAGTGCAAGGATATTTTGAGCCTAAGGCAAAACTTCCGCCTTGCACCTCCCCTTCCCCTTGGGATTTGGGCATCAGTTCATTGAGGGGCAAATCTCAACAAACCTTTATAGATCCCAGGGGTCAGCTGTGCCCAGGGGCTGCTCCCCAGACCAGGTTTCTCCCTCCCCATCTCCTGAGCTCCCCTGAAGGGTACACGCACCCCACCCCACTCCCCGTGAGCCCTTCCCACCCTGGAGGCCCCCCCCGCCCCAAGCCACGAGTCCACTCACTGGCTTTGCTGGGCTTGGGCCGCTGCAGCAGCTTCTGCACCATGTCGATGTCCTCCGTCTTCACCACCTGCATCAGCTCCTGGTCCTTGTCCATGGCAAGCGGCCGGGTGCAGCGGAAGCGGGCTGTCCTCAGAGGCCAAGCATCCCCTGACCAGGGCGTGGGGCCCCAAGCCTGCTTTAGGAGAGGCAGCAGCAGCTCTCACACCTGGGAGCCACAGAGCCTGAGTGCAGTGAGGGAGGGAACCAGGGGGCCCACAGGATCAGCCCCCATGATGCATCTGCTGAAGAAACCTCCAGGGGTCGGGCCATGCTGCAGCCTGGGTAGGAGGGGTAGGGTTACCATATCTGAACTTTCCAAAAAGAGGACACTCCATGGGGGGTAGCCCTGCCCCCTATCCACTCCCTCTCACTTCCTGTCCTCTGACTGCCCCCCACTGCTCCTTGTCCCACCCAACCTCACCTGCTCCTTGTCTCCTGATCACTGCCTTCTGGGACCTCTTGGCCTCTGAGAACAAATCTAAACCTCCTCACTCCTTGTCCAACTGCCCTCTCATGAGAGCCCCCACCCTAACTGCTCCCTTAGGACTCTATCTCCTACCTGTCCTGTGACTGCCCCAACCCCTATCCACACCCCTGTCCCCTGACAGACCACTGGGACTCCCATGCCTATCCAACCACTCCTGTCTCCTGACTGCACCCCCAGAACCCCGACCCATCCAATCCCCTTTCATGGGGTGGCACAGGTTTCCTTCCCCTAGTCCATGTGCCCTGGACTGGTCTGGTCAAAGAAAGGGTCTCAGACACTCCTCTCTGGTGCTTCACCTGTGCTGTTTTATTTACAGCGCTGATATAGTCACAACTTCCCCAAAACCAGGCCCCTTACTGACCCATCACCAGGCCCTCTTGCCCCTTGAGGCTTGTCTCAACCAGCAGAAGCAGGGCTAGGGCTCGATCCCGATCCCGATCCCAATCCCGATCCCCCTCCTGCCTGGCTAGCCTCCCTCTCTGAGCTCTTCTCTGGGTTTATACTCTTCCTCAGTCATCAACCCAACTGGTTCCACCTGGCTCAGTAAGTTGCACTGAGCCTGCCCTAATTAGTGCCTTCAGCTGTGCTCCCTGCTCAGGGGTTTAGCCCTTTAACCCAGTCACACTGCAGGGAAGCAGGGTCTTTAGCAGGTAGCAGAGGTTTTTTAAAACCTCAGCCCTACAACACCCCACATCTCCCCTCCCTGTCCCTTGACTGCCCCAAGCCCTCTCCACACCCTTGTCCCCTGCCGGGTCCCCTCTGAACCACTGACCCATCCAACCGTCCTGCTCCCTGACTTCCTCAACACCTCTCCACACCCCCTTCCCCTGATAGACACCCCCCCAGAACCCCCCTACCCATCCAACCCCCGCCTGCTCCCTATCCCTTGACTGCCCCCTCCAGAGACCTCCTGCCCCTTCTCCAACCCCCTGGCACACTACCAAAGACACGCTACCACAGATACACTGCTGTGCTCCTTGGTGGAGTGCACAGCCCGGCCCCGCTGTGCTGGGCTGCAGGGGAGGAGGAGGAGCTCTAGAGCTGCTGGAGGCCCTGATGCGAGTGGCCCGGACGGCGATCTGGGCTGTGGGGAGCTCTACCGCTCCCTGCTAGCGGTGCCGCTGCCTTTGCAGGGCTGCTGCCCCCCCTGTGTGGGCCGACCCGGCTCCTGGGGCTCGCTACTGCTGCAAGCATGACGCTCTGGGTGCTTCAGGACGGTGGCTCCTCCCTGCCGAGATGGGAAGCCTCACCAGCTGCCTGGGAAGCCTTGGTGAGCAGGGGCCTCTTGGCTCCCTGGGCGGGGGTGGGGAGGTCGGGACCAGTTCCCCTGGGCAGGGCACCGCTTGTTGGTGCCCTCCTCACCCCCCGCATATCTTGGTGCCCTAGGCAACTGCCTAGTTCTCCTAGTGGTTCCATCAGCCCTGGTTCTTTGGCAGTTGGGGGAAAGTTTGGGGACTGGCGGTGGATCACAGACGTAGGGAGAGGGAGGAGGGAGTAAGTCACAGAGGTAAAATGTCAAGGCCCTGGGGGACCATGGTGTTGAAGACAGTTGGGGAGCATGCATTGGGGCTACCAACATTAGGGTGCATAGAGTCTTAGCAACTGGGATACCTACATCCTTGCTTGAACCATGGTGCCTCAGTGTGTTACTGGGGACCGTGTCAGGATAAGGTCTGGTATCAGAGTGCACAAGAGACCCACCAAAGACCTATGATTACAACAGTCTGCTACACTCATGTGCAGAATTATTGTAAAAGCATATGTTTTTGTCCTGATTCTGCAGTGCACCTCTGCCAGTAGGCAGAAAGGTAAAGTCCTGGACACCCTCTTAGGAGGGACAGCTGGCTGCACTAACTGGTTCTCACACTGGATGCCTCTACCTCATTTTGCACTCATGAAAGACCAAGGATAAGAAAAATAAATACTCTTGTTTCTCAACGGAGAGGTAGGAACATAGCAGAGATCAGAAGCCAAAAAGAAATGAAGAAACTTTTTTTGAAAAAGAGTTGTTGGTGTGGACCCAGTGTCCTTTTTGTGTTCACAGACTATCTCATTCAATAACTTTTGCCAGGACCTGGTTCACTGAAGGATGGCCCCCTACCTTTGGTGGCTGCATCCTTTTCTTTGTAAATGATTTTTCCTTTTCCGGTCTGTTGCATTCTCTGATAGAAACTCACCAGGATGACTCTGGGTAGGCGTGCATTTAACCATCTGAACTTGTAGACCACTGTGGAAACATTTTATAACAATTATTCTCATATGTACAGTGGAGATTATTTTAATCTTGAAAGTACTGTAGAAGCATTAAGATTTTGTTTTTGTAATAATATCTAATTTAAAAACAGACTAGCACTTAAAAAAACAGTTAAACAGACAAAAAGCTCTGAAAATGGATCTCTGAAACTCATATCCTTCCCCCAGTGATCAAAACAAAATTAGAAGTACAAGGAAAAATGTGTAATGAGAGTACACTTTTTTTGGTAACTAAACGACATGATTAGGAGTTTAAAACATCATGGAATGTTTTTCAGAAAGCCCTACAGGATAATAAAATTATATTCCTTTTAGGTTGTTCTGGTTATTTTTTCAATCCATTGATTCTGCTTCCATTCTGTATATTTTGGGAACAGTTATGAATTTCTAGTATTCTCTGTCATGACAAGCAATGAGACAAGCAGATAGAGATTTTATATTGTGTTATTCACTCATGTCAAGATTCCCTATCTTTTATAGGAAATGGTGTTATGTGGCAGACATCCCTCTGCTTTAACAAAAGACAATTGTAAGGAATTTTAAATAACCCAAGAGCCATGATTTCTGCTGCTCTGCTAGAACCTATTTTTCAAGAAATCAATGGCATAGTTTGTTTCACTTTTAGATAGTGTGTGCTAATTTCCATGCTTGTCCTGTATGCCCATTAACCCTTCTTATTTGTTACTAAGCTTTGCCCCAGAATAATTTTCTTTTCAAGTTACTTCAGTTGCAGGGGTTTGATTGTTTATATCAAATGTAGGTGCTGACCATAAATTAAAATATCTTTTTTTTTTTTTTACATTTCTATCATGAATCAGGGTAAAGGCACTGTCCCACTGTATTTGGCTCACCCAGAACTGTTGTATCAAGCAGGCAAGGTATTAACAAACTTTATTTGATAACAGTGAAACCTCTTACAAAGCTGCTGCTGCACCCCTCTGTAGCTCTAACTCAGCTTGGCTCAACTCCTCGCCCCTCCTTCCTGTTTCCTGTCCTACAGACTCCCAGTTTTAATAATTACAAGCAGCATCCAAAACACCACATTCCCTCCTCTCTTAAGAAACTCTCTCAATTAAAATAACCATGGTAATTCTAATCACAGCAACAAATACGGAACAAGACACTATACTGTTGACAGAATTTTTACACTGAAAACACTGTAAGTACTACATAACATAGTCTCTAGTCCAGATAGGTGGTTGTCTGGGTCTGACAACCCCAGTTCCAGTGCAATGTCTTGTTGTGTTGGTACTACAGTGAAGTCATCCAATGCAGACTGGGTGTTGGCATTATCTCCTCTTGGAGCATAGGCAGGTGCAAGATAAGAAGCATTCCATTCCCGCCCATCAGAAAGTCGATAGGTGTAAGGCCCCTTCTTCTCTATGATTTTAAGAGGAGCTGTGAATTTATGGTCCCCTTTGCATAAAAGTCCAGGTTTCCTTATTCTAACGAAGGACCCACACTCAAACTTTGGTTCCTTAGCACCCTGCCGTTTGTCTGTGAAAGCCTTATACTTTGCTTGGTTCTGTTCAACTGTTTTTCTCACATCATCCTCATTTGAGGCATCAGGTCTTGCCTTTAACAATCCAGCAATGTTCAGTTTGGTATTCATCTGTTTCCAATGCAGTAACTCTGCAGGTGATCTTTGAGTTGTGGCATGTCGTGTAGCCCGATATGCTTCCAGTTTAGCCGTTTGCAAACTCTCTTTCAAACTTCTGTTAAACCGTTCGATTTCCCCATTGGCTTGAGGATAATACAAGGATGATCTTCTATGTAAAATGTTCCTCTCTGCTAGAAAAGTTTCAAATTCCTGGGATGTAAATTGGCTACCATTATCTGAAACCAGTTCTTTGGGGTTACCTTCCCTGCTAAAAACTGAAGAGAGGAACTTAATTACTGTAGCAGAAGAGATTTGCGATGTAAATGCTACCTCAGGCCATTTACTGAAATAATCTATTAAAGTGATAGCATAACGGCAGTCAATTGGAGCAGTATCAAAGGGTCCTACAATGTCAATCACAAGTTTTTCCCATGCTGAATCAGGAAGAGGAACAGGCTGTAATGGTGGGGTACTTGTCACTGCTGTCTTATCATGCATTTGGCATGTGACACAGGATTTTATGATTGCTTCAGTTTGGGAGTCCATCCCTGGCCACCAATACAGATCCCGTAGTCGTTGTTTGGTTCTGACAATTCCTTGATGAATATCGTGTGCCAGGTGTATGAATTTTGACTGTAATTCTTTTGGCACAAGTAGCCAGTGTGTACCTCGTAGCACACAGCCATCAAGCAAAGAAAGTTCATCCCGAACTCTAAAATAAGGCAGCAAAACTGAGTCAATGTTTTTAGGGTTACTGGGCCATCTCTTTGTCAGAAATTCCCATAGCTTTTGTGAGATTGGACATGCTGAACAAGCAGCTTGGAATTGCTCTCTTGTAACTGCAGTAAGAGTGCTTGTAATAAGTGCAACTACTTCATCCTCATCCTCCGGTGGACCATCTGGTGAAGACAAAGGCAGGCGAGAAAGGCAATCAGCTACCACATTGTGGTTTCCAGGCTTATATTCCAGTTCATAATTGAAAGAGAGTGGTCTTGCAGACCATCTAGCAATACGATTTCCTGCTCTTCCCAGTCCTTTTGTGGTTAGCAGTGTTGTCAAAGGGCTGTGGTCTGTGCGCAACTTGAACGTATGGCTCCAAAGGTAAGCTCTTCATTTTTCAGTAGCCCAGACACAAGCAAGTGCTTCTTTTTCAACTGTAGAATATTTTCTCTCAGCATCACTTAGTGTCCTTGAAGCAAATGCAACAGTTCTCTCCGTGTTGTCCTCATGAACTTGTGTGAGGACAGCCCCAAGTCCATAATCAGAAGCATCGGTGGTCACAATTGTGGGCAATGCAGGACTGAATAGTGCAAGTACTGGACTATGTACAATCAAGTCTTTCACAGTTTCCAAACTAGCTTGTGTATCCGTTGTCCACACCAAGGTTGAACTTCTCCGTAGTAATTCTCGTAACAGTTCAATAACAGAAGCATAATTGAGAATGAATTTTGCATATCAGGAGGTAAGACCCAAAAAGGAACATAAGGTTTGCAAATCTGTTGGAGGAGGAGCATTTGAAATTGCTAGGATATGATCTGGATCAGGTTTTAGTCCAGCCGGTGAAATTGTATGCCCCAGAAAGGAGAGTTCAGTTTGTCTAAATTTACATTTAGACCTATTGAGCTTGAGGCCTGCTGTGCTGATGCATTTTAGGACAGACTGCAGGTTATTGTCATGCTCCTCAGAAGTATTTCCAAACACGATAATATCATCCAGATAGCACTGAACTCCCTGTTGATTCTTCAGAATCACTGATATCATTTTTTGGAAGGCACTTGGGGCAGATGCAAGACCGTATGGAACACGTTTAAAACGAAATAGTCCCTCGTGTAACAAATGCTGTGAGGTCTCTGCTATCTTTATGCAACATAACTTGATGGTATGCACTCTGCAAATCAAGAGTAGAAAGCATCTTTGCTCCACGGAGTTCTGCAAATACTACTTCTATGTGAGGAAGAGGATGGCTGTCAATCACAATAGCTTTATTTGGCTCTCTTAAGTTCACACAAAGGCGAATGCCTCCATTCTTCTTCTGCGTCACTACTATAGGTGAAACCCATTCCGAGGAGTCAATCTCTTCAATAATGTCCTTTTGAACAAGTTTTTTAAGTTCCTCTGAAATAGCTTCCCTGACTGAAAATGGTAAGCGCCATAACTTCTGTCGTACAGACATCACATTACTTTGCATTTTAACTTTATGCAGAAACACATAAGCACAGCCAAGTTTCTCCTCAACCTGATCTTGGGTCCCAGCTGAAGCTGGTGTGCGTACTGCAAGAGTGCTTTGCTGAGGAAGATCAATTCGTCCATTAACTACTCTGAGGTTTAAAGCAGCCAATAAATCTCTGCCAAGGATAGGAGTGCCTTTGTGGACAATGCAGAACTCTGCAGTTACAGAGCAATCACCAAAAGTCACTGTTGCTGGCAGGCAGCCAAGTACTGGAATTTGGTTTTTCAATAGCACACCAAACGAAGTTTGGGTTCAGTAAGAGGCACATCTTTAAAGTAATGCAAATAGGTGGAATCAGGGAGTATGGATACTGCTGAGCCAGTGTCCAACATTAGCTGAACAGAATATGATTTTCCTGAGGGTATGGCAGAAACATTTACAGTGCACTTGATCTGTTCTGGAATATTTGCAGTAGTGATTTTGTCCACGCTCAGCACAGTAACATCTGGTATTGTAACTGCATGCACCTGTTGATTGGACTGGCCACTATGGCATACTTTAGCAAAATGCCCAATCTTCCTGCAATGATTGCACTGAGCTACTTTTGCAGGACATCTTGTGTAGTTTGCAAGGTGTTGTGGGAATCCATAGCGAAAGCATGCCTTTGCTGTACTTTGTATTTGCTGATTCTGTGGGTTTTCATTCGTTTTCCTCTTGTAATTGTTTGTCTGCAACAATAGTGAACTATTCTGCAAAGGTGTCACAGCCTGGACTGTGCCTCCTGTATCCATGCTCATTATTTTGGCTTCGGCTATAGCTGACTCAATCTGGGTAGCAATGGTTATTGCTTTTTCTAGTGTAAGTTGTGGTTCTAGAAGTAAGCGTTCTCTTACACGAAGCATGGTTGTTTTCTCAATGAGCTGGTCTCTAATCATCTCATCTGCCATATTCTCAAAGTCACAAGTTACAATCAGATTCCTCAGAGAAGCAATATACTGCCTTATAGTCTCCTCTGGTTTCTGCTCTCGCTGGCGAAATCTGTAGCGATTAGCTACTACATTCACTTTTGGCACAAAAAAGTTCTTTAATGCAGTGAGTGCAGTCTCATATTTATCATCTGCAAGGGGGAAAGTGTAAAATATACACTGCCCTTGAGCTCCAAGGCAGTGGATTAGCAGAGCATGCTTTCTTACTTCAGAAATTTCTGTAGCACTGATTGCAAGTAGATAAGTCTCAAACATATGGATCCAGACAGTAAAATCAGTTGGAGGCTCACCTGGGCTTTGCAGAAAGGGTGCAGGTGGGTTCAGAGGCAGAAGGTCCATCCTTGTCGCCAAAATGTTGTATGAAGCAGGCAAGGTATTAACAAACTTTAACAGACTTTATTTGGTAACAGTGAAACCTCTTACAAAGCTGCTGCTGCACCCCTCTGTAGCTCTAACTCAGCTTGGCTCAACTCCTCCCCACTCCTTCCTGTTTCCTGTCCTACAGACTTCCAGTTTTAATAATTACAAGCAGCATCTAAAACACCACAAGGACTTATTCCTCAGCCAACAGTATTCCTCAGTACACTTTGTAATTAAACTTCTGAGACATAATTATACATCAATGGAAGATTATATCCTGCCCTCAGAGGGATGACCTTTTCCTGTCTTTAAATACAAGGGGGTAAATTCTGGCTTTATTGATGTAAATGTTAAAATTCCCATTGACTTCTGTGAAGCCAGGATTTGACTTTAAGATACTGTGACCTGAATAGCCACTTTTTTTTTTTTTTTTTGGGTTAAAGAGGGAGGGAATGTCCTTAAAATAGGCTTTAGTTTCCCTTTGGAACTCAGGTTGACCCCAAAAGTGCTGGAATTGCTTTTAGAACTGTGTCCCCTTCATAGAAAAGAAATGACTAAGGCAAAATCTCAACATACTTGTTGTGACTTGCCCCTTCCTGGGTACATACTTTCTTCAACACCAGTGTCTCTGGGTTACTAATACAGCCCTTTACAGTTCCCCCCCTCTAAATTTCCTCTCAGGATACTGTCCTGTGAATATCAGATGATCCTGGCTACTTTTCCTAACTCCATTTAGAGAACCATGCAGATCTCTTCAAAAACCCAACTGCTTGACTATGCCTCCAATTTCTGCCTTTGACAAAACACCAAACTTCTGTTTAACCAGAGTAAACATAATAGTGCCTAGTAACCCCTCTACTTCAACTTCCTGGCAGTCATTTCCCATTTTGTATGTGTGCAGCTGATGGTTCCTTCCTAAATGGAGTACTTTGCCTCTGTCCTTATTGAATTTCAACCTATGAACTTCGGAACATTTCTTAAATCTATCCAGATCATTTTGAATTTTAATCCTATCCTCCAAACCCCTTCCAGCTTGGTATTGACCAGAAACTTTCTATGCCATTATCTAACTCATTGATGAAGATATTAAACAGAACAGGACCCATAACTGATTCCCACAGGATCTCACTTGATATGCCCTTCCAGTGTGACTGTGAACCACTGATAACTACCCTCTGGGAACACTCTGGAACCTCTGCCAGGTATAGTTCTTTTCTTACAAGTGTATGCTAGGCAGGGAGAATGTATGCAGATTAAAGACCCCAACTGTATAAAGGAGTGACTCTAAGATTGAGGAGTGGTTTTGTTCTAAGGGAAAGATGTATGAACTTGTGACCACAGAAAAACCCTCTCTTTTTCTGAAGTTGGATGAGCTTATTAGTATGTGTAGATTCTTCTATTTTTTTCCGTGTGTTTTTTCCGTATTGTTTTTACCTAAAGAACAAAGGTGTTTGCTCAGAAATAGCTACGTGGTAACTAATGGTGGGCAGTTATGCTGTTTATGGCCTCTGAGGAAAAGGCAAAGCAGGCCTGCTAGGTCAGCCTTCCTTCCCTGGGAATTCAAATTGTAGGCAGGGAACTTTGTAGTCTGGAAATACCCAAGTCAGGAGGGGGAGAGACTAAGTAAGTGAAGTAAATAACTAGTTAAGTAAATAACTACTGTTAAGACTAAAATACTGATCTGACCACCAACAAACACTTTTTTTATAGATGTTTTTGTTTGTTTGTTTTTAATCTGGGTAGAATGTTGCAGAGATTTCTCTTTGTGGAATGAAGAATAACTCCCAAAACTGATTCCCTGTATTAGAATTTTGTTTAGGCAAAAATGCTTCCAAACCTTGGTGCAACATACAATTTTAATACACAATGCATTTGTTTATTCATTTCAGTTGTCTTCCATGTGCATGTTTATATTTATGTATATATACATCACCCTGGGTTTGTGATGTTTATATGCATCTGATAAACAGCAGATATTTGTGAAAAATGGCTTACAGACTGCACTTTGCCCTCCTGTTCTCTGCCCACCAGTCCATTTTCCCCCTTATATTAGTTATTCTAACAGTGCAAACCCATGAGCAGCACAAAAGCTGCCATTTTTCAAACATCCTTCTTTCTTTTCCCTTTTCTTTTGCCAGTAAAACTTGTGTATGTACCATACAGTATTCTCATGTATTCTGAATGTGCCATATATTTTACAGAAAAAAACCCTATTTTAGACATGCAGTATTTCAGGACATCTGCATGTTGTGGGTAATGTCCTAATTGTTAGTTATTCTTTATACAGTGCCGTAAATGTGTATAGTGTTTTAAAGACTTAAGACATCATTTCTCTCTCTAAGAGCTTGCACTGGATTAAGATAAAACAATATACAGAAACAGATATGGATCATTTCTGTAGTTTGTATTATTTTATGTAAAATTTGTCTTTTCTTTTTTGAGAGTTCCATGAGAAAAAAGCAGGTTAAATGAATTCAGATATATTCAGAGGGGTGACATCTAATGGATGCTCCAGTGAAAGAATGTTAATGGTTTGTTGTATTACATGAGATACAGTCTTGTACAAGTACATGCGAATCTTCTGAAGCCCTGTTTCTCATCTGATGAGTCATACCCCTGCCCTGAGAGGTCTAAGTGCATTGTCAGATTCTTGAAACACACACACACATACACACACATTATCATTGTTAGCACTGATACATGTTGTTTACTTTTACTTTTATTAAAAGTATAAGGGGGCTGTGAAAAGTTTTGACTTTATAGAATGAACTTACATTATACATCAACCTACAAAGGATGGGACTGTACTGAAGCTTGACAGTTTTTTTGTTTGGTTACATACAGTCTGGTGTAAATTGACTTTATAGACTAATTCTTTATTTGATCAAATGGTAATAGAAAATATCCATATAGCATGAGTTCTTCCAAGCTGAAGAGAGGTTATGCTGAGCAGATCAGGGAGACCATTTTGAGGTTATGCTGAGCAGATCAGACCAAGGACTCAGGAATCTGTAGGCTCTAAGAAATAACTGAATATATCAATCATACTTGCCATATTTAATTAATGGCAGCAAAAAACCCCACACTTGACAGTCACCTCACACATCATTTCATGATTTATATCTGGCCACTATTTCTTCTTTTCCCTTGCAAGATGCACACACTGGGGGAAGGAATGTGGGGGAAGGGGGAAGTAGTAAAGATTCCTGTGCGTTTTCTAGTCATTCTTTTCTCAGTCTTTAGTTGTTGTTTTTGCCCCAGAGTTGACATACAGGTGAACAAATGTGTCCTGTTGTTACTGAATCCCTAGAGGCAGAACATAAGAACCGAGAAACACCGAGCCAGAAAGAATAAATTAAACTCTTTTCTTGCTCAAGGTCTTGGGTCAAATCAAGTTTTTAATCTTCTTGACATTCTTGATATAAACCAAGAAATCCACATTTAGTTCCCCTTTAAGTCAAGAGCAACTAAATGATTCTCACCAGGTTATGGACTTCTTGATCAGGGAAGCTAGTTTACTTTAGCCTTAGTGTTTCTTTCCCATATTTTACTAATGATAATTTGTTCACTTTTTAAAGAAAGATATGAAAAAAGAGAACTAGACTTTGAAAGTTAATGATCTTTACTTACTAAATTCTTCCTTCATTACTGATTCAGTACTGTCATGATGATAGTGGGACCCCTCAATAAGACCCAGAGCAGCTGAACAGAGTACACAGTGATGTCAGGACACTGAAGTATATTTCAAGTTTAACTATTAATAAAAAAAAGAAATGCTTATGTGTTTAAGGATGATGTTTTTCACTTTAGTCAAACTGTGGTTTTGCAAACAGGCAGGCAGTACCTCCCACACACTTTCTTCCTTTTATTTTGTATTGTAGTTTCTTAACTATAGGGTTCTCCAAAAAACAGTAGGGAAACAACCTAGGAAAGCAGTTTAGTTGTGTGAAGCAGAGGTATAATTGATCTCACATTTGGGACCAAATTCTGGCTTCAGAGCTGCATGTGGGACTCCCATCAGAAACAACAGCAGTCGGATATCCTTGGTTGTATAGGCAGAGGAATATTGAATAGGACTAAGGAAGTGATATTACCTGTGTATACTAGTGAGGCCATTAGTGAAATACTGTGTTCAGTTCTAGTGTCCATGCTTCAAAAAAGATGTCAGAAATTACAAAAAGTTTCAGAAAAGAGTTACCAGAACGATTCAATATCTGCCTTATAATGAGAATCAGAAGAGATACTGTCTATAGAGTTTATCCAAGAGATAGTTATGAAGTGACTTGATCACTGTCTACGTGGGAAAGAGTAATAGTGAATGGCTGTTTAATATAGTAGAAAATTGACGAATGAGATTGTATGATTGGAAGCTAAAACTAGATATATTCAGTCTGGAAATATAATGTGAACCTTTAACTATGAGGTAATTAACTGCTGGAACAACTTACTTCACGATATAGTGGGTTTCTATCACTTTAAAACAAGTTTGGATATCTTTTTAAAAGATGTGCTATAGCTGTAATAGAAATTGGGGGCTTGATGAAGAAATAACTAGGTAAGATTCTGTGGCCTGTGTTGTGCAGGCAACGATGTCGTTTCAGGATTGCCTGGAGTACAGTAGGGTAGCAGGTGAATTGATAGCAGAGTTCTAGCAGGAGCGGTGGGTGGCTGACCACCAGTCTGTCTGCCGAAAGCAGTATGGCATCTTCAGGCCCGAAAGGCACGAAATGGCTGTCTGCCGCACCTTGCACGGAGGGAGGGGCGAGTGACGGGAAGTGAAAACAAAAAACCTGCGAGGCTGTTTTTGCCCCCATCATGCAATGCCGGCTTTACCCAGAATTCTAAGGGACTGCGGGGACTGCGGGCACTGTGGGATACCTACCCACAGTGCGCCGCTCTGGGAGTGGATGCTAGTAGCGGAACTATGAACGCGATCTGCCGAATTAGCTCGCTTACTGGAGACCCACACAATTGAATGTATACCATCGGCTACTTTAATTGAACTCTAGAAAGTCGACGTTAACTTGTAGTGTAGACAAGATGTGAGGGTCAGATCTTTCTTTGTTCCCTCATATGATACTTGCTTAAGGAACCCCTCCTCCTTGGTTGGAAGGTTTGCACTTCAATACATTTGAGTTGGAGAGATAGCAACAAAGTTATTTCCTCCTCTTACACTGTTACCTCCTGTTACGATTTATCTGTTTAAACTACTTTTGGTGCAGTCCCTGAAGCCTTTACTCAGTTTGTACCACTCATTGACTTCAGTAAAGTTGCTCTTGCTTACACCCAGCTGAATTTGAGCTTAAGAGTGTACAAAGACTTTCAAGACACCTAAATCCATACTTAGGCATATAAATATAGATTTAAATTCCCTCCTTTAAAACTACAGTTTTTTTCAAAGGAACAGGTAGTCATTTGTTCTGAGAAGAATAGTGGCTGGAAAGTAAGATGCAGAAAACTTCTTTAGCTCGGCCAGGGCTTATTTCTCCATCTTTGAATAGGACTAAAAAGACTAGTTCTGAGAAATCATTTAAAATCTTTTGGTCTGGGACCTGATACACATCAAGTTTTGTGTCTGTACTTTGGTAATAAGATCATGGTGGAAGGACATTTTGCTGTGTCTTGTACTGCTGATTTCTCTTAATTTGCCTTCTTCTCAAAATATGTTAAGTGTTTTGCATGAATTCTCTCTTGCTTTATATGGGTGTTTGGACAAGCTAAGAAATGCTGCCTATCAAGTATCTTTCCCTCTTTTCAAGGCCATGGGAATATGCAGTTATATCCTTCTCTCAGTACTGATTGATAATAATGCTAGGATATACATTGCCTCTGCTTGGTTGTGCACCTACATTGTATGGAAGTAGTGCATTGTTTTGTTTGTTTTTTGTTTAGACAGTTAGCTGTTCTTCAGTGAAGAAAAATGTGAACTGAGCATGCTGTAAGGCAAAAAAAAAAAAAAAGATTGATTGGGTGGATATAAAGCAATTGAAGAGATGTGTGTCCTCATGTGTGTAATAGGTTGTGCCAGGAGCTGGGGTTGGGGTGAGGAGATGCAAGGGAGGAGAATGGAAATGTATTTTGTAGCAGGTTTTCTCTGCTGTTATCTGTCTTCTTTTGCAATATCAACATGAGCTGAAAGACCTCCCATGAAGTAATAACTACCTGATAGAATGTCTATATTGGTTTCAGAATGTACTTTTTTTTTTACTCAAAATATGTATTTATAAGAAATATATATGTCACTCATGTGAAACTGAAGCTGTCTTAATACCAAAATGAGATATTATGAGATGTTATTAGAATGCTGAACATTAATGGAGATTTGTAATTGGCTGTCAGTTGTCTGGGACCAGAGGTATAATGCTTAGCTATTGAATATTATGCAGTTTGGGGCACACTGAGCTTTCAGATAAGAAAACACTGTCTGCTCTTTGTGGGTACTAAAGGTTTATGGAACATTTTGTGTGAGTAAAGGGTTGCACCAGGGTTCTTGGCCAAAATTTGCTCTCCTCTCTGCCCATCTACTTTGCTGCATGCTGTAGCTTGCCTTGGCAGTTGCCTTCCATCTCATAGGTGGCTGTGTTTCAGTAGTGCTATACATACAGTAAAAGCTGGGTTATCTGGCACTTTATCAATGAGAAAGCTCTATTAACTGGCATTTCTGAGATCTCCCAATACAAATCTTCAGTCTAGTAACCAGAGCTAGCATACTGCTCAGGTGGTTATGCAATTGCACATTCTGCACACTCTTTTTATGCAAGAGGCAGAAGACGAGTAAGCAAGTGAATATCAGGGATTTATTCAAAAAAGCAGTTTCCAGGGTATGTCACCAAGTAATTACAGATTCATCCCATTCTTGTACTCCTACTACATCTATAATGATAATTGATGTTGATAATGATGACCCTAAGGCACTGCAAAATCCTTCTGAATCATCAAAGAAAGATTAAATTATTTTCAGTGTAGTTTTAGTGTTAGGTGTATTTTTAGTGATCAGGGTGTACTCATCACTTCTCATTGTGATGTACAGTGTCATCAGATAACCTACTTGTTACCTCTTTTCCCTTAAAAACCAACCCAGGGTCACACTTGTATTAGTTTTATTACAATGCTGCTGTTAGGTCAGACAGAAAAGGGAAGGAGCTTATTCATACACACACACATTCACCGTGTTCATACCCCCATGCATCCACACACTTACGTAGGCGGAGAGTTACCAGAGACAGCATAGGGAGCCAAGAAGCCAAAGCATGGTAGATCTGATGTGTCCGCCTGCAGTCATGGATCCAGGCTGATGAGCAGGTCAAGGAGCAGCAGCCTCTTGTGTGTCTGGCTGCTTCTTTTTAGAACTGGGCAGCTCCTGTCACATTCACTGAGTTTTTCCTTGTGTGTCCATCACCGAGAAGCATCCCCAGACCCTGTTCCTTTCATGCCTCTTTTTTTTTTACAACCCTCTGTGATTGCCTTCTCACAAATTATATCAGACACACCTGGCTCTTGGCTCCGGGCTCTTTTTCCTTGCAGTTCGTCTCCACCCAGTCCCACATACACTTTCTCATTCACACTCCTTCTGATGCAATGGGGTATTACAAAGCTTAGCAGTTCATACAAGTGGTAACTTGAACAGGTTACAGAGCTTGCAAAGGTTACAAAACTTAGAAGGTTATAATAATAGTAGCTGAAGTTACAAAGGCTGCAAAAAAGGTTGCAGAACTTAATGATTCAAGTTACAGATCTTACAACTGCATTTGAGCAGAGGCTTTACATAACACTACTGTATAGAAAACATTACCTGTATACACCTAAGGGCTTCAAGAAACCAACCATTCTGCAGTGCAGTACTACTACTGGATTGGCAAGTACCTCTATACTATTTTATACTTTATTCATTTTATTGTATTCTAATTCTTTGAAAATTGGTATTCATTAGTAAGTATAACACTTAGTTAACTGGAATTTTTGACTAATCAGCACCCCACATTCCCCTAACATGATGGGTAACAAAGCTTTTACTGTATACAGCTTGTGAGGTACTTTGGGATACTTGTGGATAAAAGGTTCTATGTAAATGTAAATAATTATAAATTATTTGCTTATAGCATATATTTCACTTCATATGAGCAATAATACATTTCAGACCATCCATTTCAATGGGAACACTGCAATTCTACAGTCAGTACAAGATACTTGGCCTTTGGATTTATAATTTTACTCAAGGCATGAAAATAATAACCTAGCAGTATGTACTTTGTTCTCTTTTCATGATGGTTAGAATCAATGGCAAAATAAATAATTTGGAGATGAAGATGAAGGAAATGGGATGACAGGATAGAAGAAGCTGAAGGCAAGTTGGCATGTACTGTATATAGATGACTTGATTTTGGTAAACTATGCAAAGTCTATAGCTTAAAAAAGAGCAATGTATCAAAGTGGGCATGAACCAGACATGTCGCGGGAATGCCTGCATTACTGTCAAAAAGATCTCTTTAGAGCATCAAGGAATAGACCTGTGCAAATAATTTTTCAATTCACCAAAAATTTTAAAAAAATATTTGTTTTGGATCAACTGAAAATGAAAATGTTTTAATTTCTTGGTGAAAGAAAAAAACAAATCAAAAAAGCAAGAAAAGTTTTGATTTAGGGTTTCATTAACCGTTTTTTTTATATAAAAAGCAAAGGAAACTTGGAAACACCATTCACAAAACAGAAGGAGGAGGCATCAGTCACCCATATGTAGATAGGATAAGGGACTTGAATCTAGGTCTTCCATGTGCTAGGTAAGTGCCTAACTACCAGGCAATTGACTGTTCTGGGGTGAGGCTATTTCAATGTTTTGTTGAAGTTATTCATAAGGCCAGAGAGAACATGTGTGAAAATAATTCTCTAGCCCAGTGTTTAGGGTACTCTGCTCTAAACATTGACTATTGGGTACAAGGTTTGCCATCTTCCCCTTTTCAGTTTTTGTGAAGCAGCCTTCTAAATCTAGCCTTTTTGTTAGTCAAAACCCAATTTTTCAGGAAATAAACTATTTGTCTGAAAAACAGAACCATCTCAATTCAAGAGAACTCTAGAAAAGATCTCTACATATCATGGTTTGAAGGTTGAGAGACATGCCTTGCCCTATAGCTAGCTAATTTGCATTCCTCATCATTAGAAGCACTATCAGACAGTAAGTTGTCAGTTCTCAAAATTCTTGATGAAGAATAACCTTAGAATTGATTCTTTTTACACCAGTTGCCCAAATTTCTGGATTAAAGATCTGTGCCTTTCTTGACTGGCTCCCTTGTCCTTCCACATCCTCATGGACTGTAGCAGGAGGTAGGAAATCAGGTTTGTAGTTATAAGTGCCAAGCTGCATGATTTTTTTTGCATTCTTCTCCCTTTCTCATTTTCCTTATTTGGCTCCTGCACTCCCACACAGGAGCTGTCATTTGCTCGGTATGACTGAACTCACTCAGCAATCAGAACACAGCTATGCCTTTTTATGTGCAATGATAAAAAGCTGTCATGCATTTTGGATTTTTTCCCCACATTGCTACTACTTTTACCAAAATCATTTGTGTAACTGCTTGCTAACTTGTAAACAATAGTATTTGATGCACAGTATTATAGCATTTTGGCTATAATGGGACGGTACTGTCCATAGATGATGATCAGATTCTTTTTGATCATTTTAAATACTCTTAATCTTCAGAAGAATACTTGGAGAGCCTTGTGAATATAGGACTGCCCTCTTTATATCTTTCAATGTTGAAAACTACAACAGCCTTTTAAAAATGTATAATGTTCTTATAGCCTTTTTAAAGTAGGAAACATTTATATTTAATAGGTGATTTTCCTTTGATAGGCAATTTCTCAAACAGTTTTTTCCAGATGCCCACGTTATTTTCCTTTCCTTCACTCACCCCAAAATGGGTCTTCAGCCTTCATTTTTTGTGCATTGAAAACTCCCAGTCAGTTTTGAATGCACAAGGAATGAAGCTTCAGACTCTGTGTAGACTCATGTTGATTTGAGGCCAAAATTATGTGATAAGCTGGATTTGACCTTCAGCTCTACTCTAACATATCTCTCATTTCTGTAATATGGAAGGTGGTTTTCATAGTCAAAATGTTCACTGGATGAAACTCATGGACTGTACTGGGATAAAGAGGAATATTTCTGCCTGGTTGGTAAACTGGTAAAATTCTAATTTCAGACTATTCCATCTGTTAAAATTTCTACCCATTGACTAGTTCAAATATTTATCCTACTAGGGCATCCATCCTGACTTCTTAGCCTTTCTGTTTATTTTTAATTTATTTTATGATCTCTTATGCTCCTTTTTGCTGCATCTGTAAAATTTCAATTACACAGATCCTAATGCAGTATTTTATCTGACTTGCTCAATTAGTTGGCACAATTAAAGCTTCAGAAATCCTTAAGCAATTTATTAAAAATAAGCTTTACTTGTGTTTTACCAAATTAACTCTGCAAGCCAGCAGCACAAAAGCTTCCTGAACTGTCAATATCACACAAGGTACAGCTTTACTTTCCCTTTTAGTCAAGGCAGGCACTTAACAAGGAGCTAGTCCAGTGTAACTGAAATTCTCCAAAACAGCAAGTCATCACAGACTCAATCAGCTTTAGAGATGGGTCATTTTAAGGGGATCATTAAGTATGCTGCCCTGTGACTATGATTAATATGAAATGCAGCTGGGAACCAGCATTTGAAATTAAAGGAAAAGTTTATTTTTGTATACATTATAGTAGTGCTCTGCTTGTAGTTAAGGTTGAGAAGCATTCTGAGGATGACTCTTCTAAGTGCTCTAAAATCTGCATATTTACTTAGATTGCCTTGAAATGGGAGTAAAAGTCATTTGAGTGAAGGGTTCCCAAGATACAGACTCCTACAAAAACCAACAACAACAAAGCAGCATTTCTTAAATTTGACACATTCTACCAACAATTTTTGCACAGACTTGGGGGTCAGTATTGCTCTAAATGATCTCCGTTGCTCAACATTTACCCCAGCTAATGATTGCCACTGATATCCCATTTGGGGCAGCAATATTGAAAAAGGTTATCCCGAAAAGAGTTAAGCTTTCTGGATAGGTACAAGCCTAATGTATCCAGCCTTTTTGAGCAGCTGTGAATGACAAAAATTTTGTCGTTCATTTGGCAGTGTAGACAAAGACTTGAGTGATAGAAGATCTAACTTTCTAACCCTACAGTTGCTAATCACTGTAGGTCATTTATTCATTCAAGATAAATTGATGCATGCTTTGAAAGTGTGCCTGCTTCTTTAACACAAGGGCAGCAAGGAGAAGAAAGGGCAATGACATATAGTAAGTGTTTGAAAAGTATTTAATGAGGTACTCTGCATAAAAATAAGTTTCTGACTTTGAAACCTGCAACATCTAAAGTCTAGAGGCTATGGACTGAATTTATTCTTAACCCTTCATCATGCTGCTACTTAGGATAAATGATTAACAGTGCTGAAAATGTAATGAGAACACAATTATATTTGTTTTTGTACTATTTTTCATGCTGGTTCATTTGTTATAATGAGAATGGGGAATGAGGAAAACAATGTAAATCTGACCTTTTTCACATTCAGTATTTTGATTGGGCATCTAATCTACCTTTTCTTAACAAGTTATTGAAACAGTAAACAAGAGAGACTAGAAATGGTCAGTGAAACAAATTATGGATCTTTGAAAAGGTCAAAATATGGCTTACTATTAGTTTTCAGAGAAATGTCTAGGGTATGAATATTTAAGTACCTTTCTGAAGTCAAAGATAATCATGATAAGAACAAAAATATGCATGACGTATCCATCCTCCATGGATCAAAGAGATAAATGAATTCTACTTTTTTCAGTTGTCTGAAATATTTTGTCCTTAAGATGTTGTCTTCAGGACAGGTTCCCGTGACCGGCATCAGTTTGTAAATTTGAATATGCATGTAACAAATCCAACACTACGAAACTGCCTACATGCCCTTCACTTTGGTACAAAACTGAAGGATTATGAAATGTGAGCAGTTTAAATTTACAACTGAGCACAATAATAGACAATTAGCCAATTGTTTTATGTGTTACCACAATAAAGAATTACATTAATACATAAATAGCCAAACACCATGAAAATATTGATAAATATTAGATATTTCCATTAGCTGACTTGATAGTAAAATTGTCCTTGATGTTGATATTAGAGAAGAACTGTATATTTTAATGACAGGTATGAATTTATTAATGTGAATGAAAATTTATTGATTTTACTAAAATTGATTGTTTCCATTCATAATGATTTGATTTGAAATATTTTTTATTTATTTATTTTTTTAAGAAAAAGTGAAAAGATATTCCAAGTAATACCACTTTAAGGTTTCCTTGAATATGGATCTATTCAAGAGAGTATATGTCTAAACTGAAAATAAACTAATATGCATTATATGGTGCAATGAGAAAAGTAAATGTTTAAAACATTTTAAAGAGAAGCCTCACACTTGTGCACGTTTTTTGTGAATATTTGTATTTTTTAAAAGAATTTTTTTATCATTAAGTCCAGGCATTTTGCCCAGATTTCTACTTTAAAGTATATGTATATTTTAATCCCTGCCCATGAAGGGCTTTGACCCTTTATCTTGTATGCTATTACAATGGACAAAGCAATCCCCTAATTCCCTCTTCCCTTCCCCAAGAATACCAAGTTAATGCATGTTTCTTGCTGAGGATGATATACCTAAAATACTAGACATAACTTTCTAATAAGTTATTGAGATCCTATGAGACTTTAAATTCAGTAACGGCTGATGGAAGATGAACTTGTGCCACTGGGTACAGTTTAAAATGTCAAAAATTAAATGTGAATCTGAGCAACTAGGTGCATCATCTCAAATGAGAATACAAGCTATTTTTCCTGTAAGGGTAAAATTCTCCGCAGTGCAGTTGGCGTACTTAAGTGGGATACAGGGCTTGTGCTGGGATTTCACCATGAATTCCAAATCCCAAAGGCCTCACTTGGTACCTATTGATTTCTGTGGGAGTTCCCCAATCTGTTCTATTGTAATTCATTAGTACTGAATGGCAGAAAATTGGCAGATGTATTGCAGGCATGCTAAACCCCTGGGGAAAAAACATAGAAATTGAGCTTGTTTTTGTTTTAATTGTTTTATGAGTTACTTGTTGGGTGGTTTTTGGCTTGTAGCTTGTTCCTTCTTTATTTTGATTGGCTCCCAGCAAGGGGGGGAGGGGGCAAGCAAGGACAAGGGCCTGTGGGGAGAGAGTCACAGGTGCACAACAGGCCCACCACAGTCCCAGACTAGGATCTAGTCACATAGAGTATTGGAGTTCTTAGGGATTGGCTTGTTTGGGCCTTGTTTTGAAATGGAATTAGCTTGATTTTTGGCTTATTGTGAAAATTGGGGTGCTTATTTATTGCAAGAAAGTTGGCAACTGTGGTGTGTTGCTGTTATCATTACTATATAACTATTTATTAGAAGCAGCACCTACAGGCCGAGTCGGTCAGAGCCCTGTCATTTTGCGTTCTGAACAAACATAGAAAATGACAGTCCCTATTCCAAAGAGCTTATTGGCTAAAATACAGGTATATCTGTGATTCAGAGTGGGAAAGACAAAAGTAACTAAAATTATATCATCTTAACTTATCATATGGATCAAATAACATAAGTGAAAATACTATGTAAAATATGTTATTTGATCCATATAAGTTAAGATGACTAGATAATCTGTATAAACAACAAGCTCCGTGTCAAAATCTGTAGTGTCAGCATCTTATCCTTCTTCAAATCTCTCCTGAAAACTTACAATTTCCATAATGCCTACACTAAGTTGCAGCATATAATGCATACGTAGCCAGTGAGTTTGATTAATACTCCTGAGTGGCTAAGAACTGCACATAACTATATAATTTCAGTTAATTTTGTCTTTCCCAACCTGAATCACCGATGGCAGAAAAATTAATCTTTCAAGGGAAGACTTTGCTGAGAAACTGTCTGTGGAAGCAGCTGCAGGAAGAAGCACTAGTTCCCACAGCAAAAACAAGGGCTGAGATCATCTCTACAGGAACAATGAGAGAAAAAACAAGCTGGGAGCAAGATAAAGGTACAGTAGGAAAAGGAACAGAAAGAAAGATTTTATAAAGGAACAGAAGTTGTCATCAGAGCAAGGAAACTAATATTTCTTATACTCTTTCCTAAACTCTTTGATTTTGCTGGTAATTTAACCTGGCTGAAAAGGATGGACCATCTCAAGCAGTTTCTTGTTGCCACAGGAAGGTCAACAGTACTGAGGAGCATCAATTAAATTTCTTGATATACACCACAGAAGATGGGGGATGACATCAGTACTAACTTTAGATCAGAAGAATGTTTACAAAACTGAACAAAATGTTTGCTGTGTGTTTCAAGAGAAAGTTTGAACAACCCCAGCAGAATATCAAAGGGAAATCTGAGCTTGCACATTTAAAAAAAAAAAAAAAAAAAAAAAAAAAAAAAGAAAGGCGGGGCGGGGGATGCACGGGTGCGGTGGAACACAAAATAATGAAGCTGACTATTTCAGATGGAAAACTTTGCAGGCTAGTAACAAAGAGTATTTGCGTGGCTGGATGTAAACCAGAATTTCCTTGCTTGGATTTTTGTCCCACTTTTGATTTTAAAAATGTCCAGCTCATTGGACAGTTTGCAGATTACTTTCCTGAAGTCAGGAGAAACTAACATTCTTTCCAAAGATGACAAAAGTCCCATTGACCTCAGTGGGCCAGGATTTTCACCTACAGTCCCCATATGAAACATGGTTAAAGCTGTAACCAGAGTTCTAGTCTGGTCTAGAGATGTCACTGGCAAATTTTATGATGGACCTCATGTTTAAGGCAAAGAAGGGCTGCATGCTCACTGCAGCATGCTGCTCTGTTCATTTCTATATCACTTCATGGAGTTGCTAATAAAGATTTCACCATTATTTTAACCGTACACATCTCTCTGTACTACTTGCTCTTCTGCACAGCAACTTGACAGAACGGGGCTTGTCCTCCCGTAACCTATGGATTCCTCAAAACCTGCCCAAGGCAAAGGGTGTCTGAACAGAACTCCCTCTCTCTACTACTTCCTAGAAGTCTCTTCTAGACTTCTCACCCAGTAATTGTCCCTGGGGGGAAGCATTTACTTGAGCATTGTTAGCCCCTGGTCCCTCCACTTGCCCCCCATCTCAGGTGTGAAGTCAAGACCCTATGGAGCCTCCATGGAGGCTATATTTCCCCCTTCTACACCCAACCTCTATTTTTCACTCTACAGTGAAATCCTGAAAGAGACTACATCTCTTTTTAGAATGGGCCACCAAATCCATTCATTTTGAATAATTGATAATTATATCGTGTGTTTGGCAGAGAATTCAAAGGAATAGGTGCTTGGGCACAGCTAACATGCAGCTCTCATGTTCTTGGATAAGTAAAACATGAGCATCACAATCTTATCAGGCAACAGAGGACTAGATACAAAATATAAATTTTATTTTGATTGGATTTTTAACAGGAAAATAAAGGTTCATCTCCTGTGTTCATGGCTGCTTATCAGTTTTGCCAGCCACATTGCCTCTGTGCATAGCTTTGCATAGAATTAAAAGGGGTAACATGCAAATATCTATCCACAGAACAACTGGAGTATTCTTTTACAGTTATTGAAAAGCAAAATCTGAAGCATGCAAATGCCAAAATCATTGATGTGTAGGTGTTTGTGCTTTATTTTCTTGTACTGAAGATCCAAGTGCAGTACAAAACCAAAAGCAAACACCTTTTACACCTATGAATATTGCAAAGACAATACACACAAAATGCTCACCAATAAGTAGCTGAATCTACATTGCTGAAAATATATTGGGGAGGAAGGAAATGTCATTTACTCAAGTTTGGGTAGAATCAGTCCTGCAAATCCATCAGGAAAGTTTACCAGCCTAGGAAGAAAATCTATTTGCTAACCCTTTACTGTAATAATGATGATGATGAAACATCAGATAATGATTTGCTTAGCCTCCAAAGAAAAGCAAAAAAACTTTTGTCATGGGCAGGAATGTAGACAGAATTCTTTCAGGTGAGATTAGATAATAGACCATCCTTCTTTTTTTGAACTTCATGTCATTGTTTCACATTTTTCTGAGTTAAAATAACTGTTAAGTAACCTGGTTTTTGTAATTAGGCATAAAATCTGAAGCTAAACATTTGGAGACCACAAAGTCTTACTCTTTATTACTGTTTTTACAGTTCCACTAAAATAATGCTTTAAATATGACCAATACTTAACCAATCAATTGATCAAATATATTTTTGGACTGGCCAAAAGCCTAACACTGTCATGCACAGCTTTGTGTACGCAAGCCCTTCATGTGCATTTTTTGAGAAATAACACTTTTGCATGCAGTTGATAGATTTTTGTACACAAGAAACCCATCACCTGTGTGTGCCGATTTTAATAACGGAAGAGTGTCTGTGCAAAAATAAGTGTACAAATGAAGGCAACTTTTGAAAATATAACCCCATATAAAGAATAAGTCAGGATGTAACTACCCCCTTCCTAGATTATTTTCAGGGTATAAGCCTAAAACCTTCAGTGCTTAAAATCATAACAATTCCTCCACTCAAGATAAAGGAGGAACTTCCTTAGTTAGCAGCCCTACTGGAATTTTATTCTCTTGTGTGGATTAGCCACATAATAGGAACAAAGACTGATGTGCTCCTAGCAAAGGTTATATGTATGTAGCCCAAACTTCAGACATTAAATCTGATACCACCACAGCTTTGTGAGGTTTGAAATCTGTATCCAGGCTTTGAAGCTCAGTAGCATCTCTGATGAAAACTTCAATTTGTTTAAAGTCTCATTTAGCAATGAGCTAACCTGAAATAGCAAAATTCATACTTTGCTTGGATAACCATCCAAAATGTGGAGGTTTATCCAAAGCCTAGCAGAACTCATCTTCTGAGTAGAGCTGGTGAATTGCTTATTGTAAATAATTTGTTCAATGAATTCTGGTAATTTTGGTGAATAAATTATTAATGAATACATTGTATTTATTGTTTGAACATTTCCACTCCATATGCCTTTACTGTGATATTTTAGCAGTTTTGGTTCTGGTATTGGCCAGATATTGGGGGAAGGGAAAAATATCTAAACATTTCATAACGTTAAAGATTTTGTTTGCATTTGTTTCCTCAAAGTGAGTGAAAATTCTGGGGCTGCAGTGTTCTTACAATTTCTTAATTACTTAAATCATCCTTAGACTTCTTAACATTGTCCAGGTAACAGGTTATTACAATATGTTTCCCAGTTCTTTTTCTTTTTAGAAAGTTTGCCTCACCTGTGAATAGCTACAACTTTCTCTGCTTCAATGAAAAGGGACAGCTCTGACCTCCATTCTGCAATAGATGAAGGTATTTCTGGCATTTGGCTTAGAAACAATCTACATCCTTGTCACACAAGTTAAACTAAGATTTATAAGATAATGCTGAAAAGACCTAAGCATTGTATCCTCCATAATGGAAAGTAACACTGAGAAACAGAGATATCTGTGTTCTTCCACGGAAAAAAGGTCTTTTAAATTGGAAAAGTAGATGAACAAATACCCAAAATGCTATGCAAATATTTGACTTGTTTTTAGTACTACTGGGATATGGAAGTTGCAAGAACAGACTGTTTTTTCCCAAATGTAGACTGCATCTGGAGGCTTCTAATACCTCTTTCTGAGCCTAGAATACCTACATTTATTCATGTGTCATTTTGATGGGTCTGTTTCAAAGCTTTATAGGGCAGAGTAGGAATAAAAAAGCACAATAAAAAGATTTAAAACTAGGTCTTAAGCTGATAATTGAATTCTGTTTTGGTGTGTATTTCTTTGCAGTGAGGTTTCATTCCATATCAGAATTACTTTAAATTCTTTTAGAATGCACAAATAAGAAAATCTAAATTTTCCAGATTTCCCATTCAAACTATTAATAGAAATTGCAGTTAACAAGTGACTCGCTATTGATGGATAACTCCCTATGCTGTTTGTATTATTTTAAAATGTCATTTACATTATGTTGTAGAACACGTAAATATTGTAACTGACCCCACTACTGAGTATCTCTGTGTGTTGAGATTAAAAAGACTCCTTGAACTACAGCTGTTCAGCTCTAGAGGGTGCTGGAACAGTTCCAATACTGCCTTAGGCCCACATGGAGCTCATTCCAGGATTGGGGCTCATTCCAGGGGCTTTAGACACCACTAGGGAATACGTAGAGTACCTGGGATTAATTTAACTGATTACTGTGGTTAAATACAAATAATCTAGGCTGCATCCTCTGGAACAGTCAATATAACTGTGGTTGGGGTGATTTAAAACAGAATCTCTGAGCTGAGAACTGGAATCAGAGGAAACTGTCAGGAAACTGGAGGTCAAAGGAAGTATAGCATCATGTGCTGTTGGCAGGCTACCTGTAGAGTGGGCATGGCTCCCTCAAAGTCAAAACACTTGGCCACAATCCTGCAATTTATAATTTGTTGGCAGAACTCTACTGCAGTAGATGGAGCTCCATACAAAAGTAAGCATTTGCGGATATGTTGTCAATTGTAGGAGTAAGGCCTTATTGAGGGTAAGATGGAGCTATCATGGATCCCCCACGGGTGCCACCTGGAACTGAGGTACCGCTGAGCCCTCTGATTCACCAGCCTGGGTTTCCTCTCACACTGTGTTGCTGTGACGCTTCCAGTCCTACACTCCCACCAGCATTCACACAGGCAGAGACACACCCAGCTGCAATTGCATGCAGACTCTAGTCAGACACTGTATGAACCAACAACAGAGAGGCTACAGCCAAAATAACCCCTAGCCCCAGTATAACACCCTACGGCTGTACCATCCTGCCCTGGTCAAAACCCCTACCAATATGAATTTATTACTCAGTTTGCCCTTCCCTCAGTGAGGAGAGGAATATGCAACAAGCCTATATTAACCAAGCTGAGATTTTTGAGACACTTCAAAGGATAGGGACTGTCTATTATGTGTTTGTACAGTGCTGTGCACAATGGGCCCTGATCTCATTTGAGACCTAATGCTAATAAAACATTATTATTAATAAATCTCTTCAGCCATTATTGGGTCACTCATACATGGAAAACTCTCACAGTGCTTATAAGTCATGGAGAAAGTATTTTTGCTTTGAAACGTCAGGTTTCACATACAGCTGCAGTCTGAACTTAGAAATAAGTTCTTTGCCTCATTTGAAAAAATATGACTTTTCAAATAATGTTCTGAGTGTTTAAAAATAGGGTATCTAGCAAATACAGTATATTGTTTTTCCTTTCTATGTTGTAGCACACATGGAGTGCAGTGATTCCTGACCATATTTGTCTATGTGATTGTGCCCATAGTAGCCCATGATCAGGGTGACTTGAGAGTGGGGCCAATAAATCTCTGTGTTAACATGCAGCAATCTTATACAAGCTCGGAACAGGATAGATCTGTTTACTAGAGTGACTGTTTCACAATGTGCTTTTTCAGGGGGTTGGACTAGATGACCTCCTGAGGTCTCTTCCAACCCTAATATTGTATGATTCTATGAATCATGAGACTAATAAATTATAGGAGTCACAAGTTTCAATTAAAGCAGTAGCAGCTGCACAATTAAAAATTAACTGTCATAAGGTCTAAATATGCATGATGGGGATCAAATTTTAAAAGCAAGGCAAATTCATTCATGTTTGATATCTGCCTGGGTGATTATCTGGGAACTGTTGATGAACAAGCCTTAGAAAGCTGAGTTCAGAGTGGTACACAAGTTTGTAGACTTAGCTAACCTGTCTATGAGGCTCTCTAGTTTGCCATATTGGTCTGGAAATATTATAACTGTAAGTTTTCTCATGAGATTTCTGGTCCTGGCCAGGGTCTGCATGTGAAAAACAGCTGAAGATTTCAAGACCTTATATAAGACTTCTAAAATGAGTCAAGCTTGAGGCAGAGAAGATTCTTACTGTTCTGTGACTCATCCCTTGTGAGGATATTTGGTGTTCAAAGCTTGTTGTTTCTTTGGGAGAAAATGTTTGGTCCATAATTGTATAATTAGCATTTCAGAATCCCCCAAGCCCACTCATGTTTAGCCAGAAGGAAACTGTCCTGGACAAGGGTGACCAACACCATTAACTTCTGCGGTAGCTAAGCTTTAATTTAAAATAAGTTACTAGCACTTCCAGCTAAGAATAAAACTAAAAATAATAGCTGAGTTAAACTGCTGCTGTAGCTACTGGTGGGAATGCAGCTGCTGCTGTTATGCTGTCTGGTCTGTAAGGATGCTCCATTCACTTTACTTGAACTCTTCTGCAGAGTGCTTAGAGAAGCAGCCGCAACAGCCCCTGATGGTTCCTCCTACATGGATTCCTTGAGGGAATAAAGATCAGCAGCTTCTATGGGCTCCCACCCCCCCGTCCCGGAGTAGGCCTGTTTTTCCCCCTCTTTTTTTTAGCTAGCTTAGACCAGAGACAGAACAACACATAGCTGCCTTCTCCTACCCAGCACCGGTGGCCTTCTCTTCAGATCTGTGGGGGAGGCGGAACAGAAGATACCTGGCTCCCTATCTTTTTCCAGGGACAAGGGCCCTGGTCTCTCCCCCTGGCACTCAAAGTAATGTGGCCAGATAAGTGCAGTGCCTGCTATTTAAAGCCAAGTGGAAGCTGGTGGCACTTCTGCACAGGATGCACTCAGCATTTGGCAAATGTGGGTCAGATGAGAACAATTTAAAAAGAATTAGCCATCATCTGTAGATCTGTTTTATTTCTCTTTATTCCTGGTTTTTAAAAGGATGTGTCCACTTAAAAGCCACATTTCTGTCTACATTGTTTTTTACCTACTATTGTTGCAAGTATCCCATAAACTCATATTCTCCTGTATGTTAAATGATCACCCCACAATTATAGCGTGTGTGTTCAAGATCAAAAATTAAGTAAAAATGATTAGAGTATACATCAGTAACTTAGGGATAAAAAACATTACAGGGATGTTATAATTCCCCAACCAAATATTATTAACCCATACAATTCAGAGTGCATGTTACACTTAACTGAATTCCAAGTACTTTAAAGGTACACACACACATGGTTCCCATTAGTTATCATTCATCTCCACAAGCTGATAGTGTTTTTTTCCTTTGGTTTCCTGAAGAAGAACATATAGGCAGTCCTTGGACTGCTGTTTTTTACATTAAATATAGCAAAGGGCCTTTGCTTGTCAGAGGATTAAAAAATATGTGACTCTGTGTCTTGAGCCACTGGTGAAATCCATGTTAGGATTAAAGAAAAAATAGGGACACTTAATTGGTCACCATTACTATTCTGTCTTTAAATGGAATTAAATGTTTATCTGTGGAGAATTTTAGTAACAGACATACCTATGGTTGAATAGGAAGGAATATTTCCTTCAGAAAATAGATGCTTATAGTTAGAGAATCACTTTCCACTGAGAAATAAGAAGGTGACATTTATTCTTTTCAGGTGAAACTATCCTCCAAAACCAATTTCCTGTGCAGGTAGTTCTCAGTCCTTTTTATATTGTTCCTTTTTTCAGTTTCTATGACTGCTTCTGCTCTGCACAGGGATAAACCATATCTCTGAATAACAGTTATCAATATGCAAGTCTTTGTCATGATTGTCAGTATGTGCCATCTTGATTTGTGAGATTTATGCTAATAAATCAGATTAATTTATAGCAGCCTGACACTTAGCTCAGTTTAACAGAAACTTAATGGGTGAGCAGTTGAGAGTCTGAATCCCTGGTGAGAAGTTTAGTGTTACTTTACTTGCCAGCACAAATCTCCAGTCCATAATTCAAATGTTTTAAGATACTGCTTTTAAATGTTATTAATGTTAGTCATTACATTTTTGTGCATATATTTTTTTGCTTTGAAAACCATCCATGTACTTCTAGAAGTTTGTTGGCAGTTAATGAAATCACTCAGCCAGTGAACATGATTTCATGTTATTTTATTTATTTTTTTTGAGAAAGAGAATCAACAAACTGGATATTTACCAGGGAAGTGAGTAATCTACAAATAGCCCACCCCTCTCCAAAATTCATATTTAATGCTATATGAGGATGTCTAATCATCTCAGTGGAAGCAGAGGTAATTTAATACTGTAAATTCAAAATCCAATCAGTGTTTTTTCTCTGTTAGTACAAGCGAAAGGTTCAGAGAACACAGTAGCACGAGGGTATTTGATTTCTAAATCACTAATTTGGGAAATTGTGTGTGTGTGGTGGGGGGGGGGAAGCAATTTATGAACATGGCATAGTGGGAGGTAGTATTAAATTCCATGAGCATGGATGAAGGCTGAAGCATTTTAAAACCACTATAATTAAGACTCAGGAGGGCATAATTCTAGTGAAGAAGGAAAAAAAATAAGGAATGAGGAGCTTCCAATGTGGCTCAGAAATTGCTCAAAGATGCGAATCCATATCAGAAGTGGGAAAGGGGCATAGTTGAGGTTTTGCAGGTGAATGGTAATCATTTACATTTTTGTTACCCTTATCTAAGAATGTATGGTAAATATGAGCAATCTGAGTGTAGTATGTCTATAACAGGGAGCTGGCCAGGAGGTTCTGAGCCAGCCCCTGTTAGCTCACTCCGAGAGCCCAGCTCCCATTAAGGAGAATTAATGGGAGCTGGCAGGGTGTGGCTCATTGCAGGGCTAAAAGAAAAACACCAGTGGCCTTTATGGGCCAGGAGGCTTTATAAAACTAGCAGGGAGGAAGCCCAAGGAAAGGTGAGGGGGAGCAGGAAAGGGAGGAGCCTGTGGCTGGAGTTCCCTGCTAGCTGCATAAGCTAGCTGCCCCCAAGGGGCTACCTGGACTGGACTGAACTATACATAAGTGGTGGTGGTGGTGGGAACTGATACAAGGAAATACAAGGGCACTGGTGTTTGCACAGAAGTGATCAGCTAATTTGTGGCACGCGCAGCGAAGGGCACCGCTACAATGTCCAAGATATTGATGTTACAAAGTCCACATAAATTGAAATTAGAGCTTTGGGGCCTAATATAGAGTTAGGTAGCTGAGACTGGCATTCCTTCTGCAAAATGGCTGCATGTGTTTGTGTAAACTGGAAACCACATACTGACATAGCAGGGAAATCAGGCGTAAAGGGTTTGATTTTCACCCTCAATAGTTTGTTCTTCTTTTGTTTGCCCCAAATGCCAAACAAACCCCCAAAATAAAGCCAGTCTGATTCACTAATTCACCACAGTATTCCTGCTACCACAGTATTCTTGCTACCCCTGAACAGACTTTTAACTGTCTTCTATGGGTGATGTGGTGGTCTCTTGCCCACCTAAACCTTTAAAATTAAGCTGTCTAGTGTCCTCCCCATCCTGACATTTTCGGTAGGAGGGTAGGCAAGGTGCACCTAGTTCCTGTTCCCCATATCTCCCAGTATCATTATTAGAAGATTCTGCCATTTACCCGAAAGGTGTCCCAGAATGCACCTCTCTGTTGAGAAACTCTGATCTCTAGCTGGGTTTTTACTTGGCTTCAGATTTTGATGCCAAAGGTTTGCACAGCTCTAGATGTGCCCTGGGAAATGTTATATGAATGGCCTCTGAAGGTTTCTACCCTCAGAGGAGGAAGGACATCTCCCAGATGATGTCTGTTGCTGTCAGAGAAAAAAAACATCCACATAGTAAATGAGAGGGGGAAAAAATAAGAACAAAAAGCAAAGAGAAGTAAGCAAAGTCCACCAGCATACATTTTTCTACAAGGAAATAGACTGTGTGGGATATTCCCATGTCTCCATCTCAGAACTCATGTGGAAGGTAAAATCTCGTAAGCTGTCCCAACTGATATGCCTCGGAGGCAAATTCCTGCCAATTACAAAATAGTCAGTATTATTGATTTAATTCCATGCATCCCTGGCTTATGTCACCATTTTTACGTGGAATTATTTTTCTTTATTTACTGAACATCATTCCCTTTATTGATGGTTAATTGTTATGAATTTACCCAATCAATACGTGCTTATGCTGTCTGTTTTTGATGTCTGGCTACTGGTCCTTGGTACTCCACATGTTCTGTTTTCATTTTCCATGTGTACTGAGATGTCTGTTTACTATATTTTTGGATTCTAGTGTGAACTGACAAAATGTACATCTCTTCAGTAGCTGCCAACAGCAATGACCATCATGTTGGCAAATAAAATGAAGGCCATGGCCCACAGGAGAATGCAACTGTTTAGTTTCTTCCTTGTGCTTTGGCTTTTTCCAGCAACAGAGCTTCACATTCAATAGAACTGTATTTAGATAGTTGTTTATATTCCATTATAGCAGCTATAACACATCTGCCTGACTTGAGCTCTTAACAATATTCCCATAAACTTGGTATCATCAGGGTCATATAACCTTGTCTAATGAGTAACATTAATTAACAAACAGGAAACATGATTGTTAAAACTATGAAGGCTTAAAAAAGGTCTTTTTTAAAGTGCAACTTTGGTCACAGGCAGGCAAGAGTAATTCATATAATCCTGACTTGAAAATGCAATGTCAGGCTTAACACTTACAATACACTACAACTTGCATCTCATATACTTGGCCTAGATGATTACCAAAACCGATGGATGATTCCTTTTAGCGGTTGTATTCCAAACTTTAATATATGGTTCCATGCTTGATGGATTAAAACAGCAGGCAGTTCATTTGTAATATCTTTTAAAATAGCTTGAAATTGCTTTTAAAGTATGCTTAATGTTCACTTGTGACATGAGTGAAAGATGCTTTTCATAATGTCACCGCGATTCATCAGAGGTGTAAAAGACAGCAAGGTTACAATAACAGAAAGCTCTTGTAGAAAGATTCTTTCTGTTGTGTTTATTTTCTGCAGTGTTTGTAATCTCCAGAATCACAAATCATTGAGAGTGTCAAACTGATAATCAGGATTAATTGTATCACATTGATTTTACTACTGCTTAGGGTAGCATCTGCTCTAGTTATGAGCAACGTTTTAAATCACTGTAAATGTGAAAGTAATGATAAAAATATTTTGTCTCTGGAATCATCAGACTTTGTCGCACTGCAGGAAGCAGATCACAATCAGCTTCACACCTCTCCATGTTTAATCAGGAAGATATCACTGATCTTCTTTCAGTAAAAGTTGGAACATAATCAGTTATTTTGCATGAAAAAGGTCTGAAAAATAAAACAAATAAGTGAAAATAAAAACTGCAGTACCTCTTAACTTTGGCTGGGCAATTAAGTTTCTTGTAGCCACTCACACTATTGTCTGAAGTTACAATGCAAGTTACCACTGTCCAGTATCTAGGTATTTTACACTAATATTAAACTCGTGTGAAAGGGAATGCGAGGGGAGCAGTTTGTTCTTTTTATTGCTTGACTGGTGATGGGATCACTGTAATTCACTGGGGGCACGGCACTGTACCACAGAACAGAAGAGCTGCATGTTACATGAGTTTTGTACTTCCCTATAACCATCATGATATATAGATATAGATATTTTTGTTTTCTCTAGACATTATATACATTCCTAGTAATTTCAGAGAGTTTTATACAGTATAAGATGTTTGAGCTCTAGCATAGTTTTTGATAAGTGTTTTCCTCCTTTCTTTTTGATAGATTTGGCAGTTTTACACGCTCAGTAAGCATGCATTCTTCTTTTGATACAAAGAGAGGAATAATTTTTGCCAGTGCAGGGTATATAGCTTCCTGATCCTCTTGTATCTCGTGCAAAATTGTGTAGATTCCATAGTTGCTTAACAATTATTTTTTCATCATCCTATTCCTCTTGCTCTTTGGAGCTTGTTTAATTCCAGTCCTGTTTCACTGAAGTAATCTGGGTGTCCAAACCTTCCTTTGAAATAACGTGGGCTGTTGCTCTAGATTCTGTTACTTATTTACTCAACCAATTTTCATTCCCTTCCCTTCACAGTAGAGGTGCTATATGGGTGCTGTAATTTGCATAAGAACATAAGAATGGCCATACTGGGTCAGAGAAAAGGTCCATCGAGCCCAGTATCCTGTCAATGCCAGGTGTCCCAGAGGGAATAAACAGAACAGGTAATTATCAAGTGATCCATTCCATGTCACTCATTCCCAGCTTCTCGCAAACAGAGGCTAGGGACACCATCCTTGCATATCCTGGCTACTAGCCATTGATGGACCTATCCTCCATGAACATACCTAGTTCTTTTTTGAACCCTGTTATAGTCTTGGCCTTTAGAACATCCTCTGGCAAAGAGTTCCACAGGTTGACTAGGTGTTGTGTAAAGCAGTGATCCCTACTTCTTGTGTTATGAGAAGGAATAAATAACACTTCCTTATTTACTTTCTTCACACTAGTCATGATTTTATAGACCTGAATCATATTCTCCTTAGTCATCTCTTTTCAAAGCTGAAAGGTCCCAGTCTTATTAATCTCTCCTCATATAGAAGCCATTCTATTCCCCTAATTATTTTTGTTGCTCTTTTCTGAACTTTTTTCCAATTCCAATATTTTTTTTTGAGATGGGGCAACCACATCTGCATGCAGTATTCAAGATGTGGGCATACCAAGGATTTATATAGAGACAATATGGTATTTTCTGTCCCTTTCTTAATGATGCCCAACATTCTGTTAACTTTTTTTGACTGCCGCTGCACATTGAGGGAGGTGGGCCAATGGTTAGGGAGAGAATTGTAGTCAAGTGAGGATCCTTTACATTTGAAAAACAATTTCCTTGAATATAGAAGTGAAGAAACTCGGTAAGGAAGAAGGGTAAAGAGATTGATGATATGAAAACATTAAAAATGAGGAAGACAGCAAGGGAGGTAGGAGGCATGAACTGATGGGGTCAAATTTAACTGAATCTGAAATGGGTCAGCGAATCAAACTTCATTTACATATACTTGTTTTGATCATCATTAAATACACATAGTTCCATATGACAAAGCAAGAGTGATAAAAAAAAGTCTTTTTGTTTTCCTTAGAAAAACATCCTTTGGAGTAAGAATTAGGAGTCCAAGGGTTACTCCATTGCAATAACCACTGTGAATAAATCTGTTTAGATAATTAATTAAAGCAGTTTTGAAAGAAATGCCTGTAGTAAAATGTGGAATATATTAAAATTAATTTTGTGAAATTCAATTCAAGGAGTAGCACCATATTGTATAGAAAATTATTAAATGTTCCTCAAAGCTTCTCTGAACCATTTAGAGTGACTGCAAAACCCAAGGTGGGCCACATTACTTTCCATATTTACTCTCCAAATCCTCATGTTATTGTGTTTGTGATTCTGGCTGTGGAGGGATGGACACAATTCCCTCCAGAGCATGTTAGTGCCGACTACATATCTCCCAAAGACTTTTCCTCTATCTAGGGATTGACTGCTGCTCAGACTTTTCTCTCATGTAAACAAGTGACCATTTGAAGTTATGAACCCAAATCCCTGAAGTTACCATCTTCTAGTACAGTTAAACCGTTAGCTTGGTTTCTGAGAGTTCTTAATTATTAAACAGAATATTTTGCAATTATATTTTATTTAGACAGATACTCATGAAGAGTATTAATATTTGATCTTGTTCCCACTGAAGTCAGTGGAACTTTGGTAATTGATTTCACTGAAAACAAGATGGGGGTCTTTGGATGTGATGTCGACTCATTAGAGAATATTTACAGTCAGCTCATCTTTAATAAAAGCTTTGAAGAAATTTCTTCCTGAGCTAGAATAAAATTTGAAAAGGGAGAAGGAGGAGGAACAAAGGTTTGTTTTTGTTTTGTTTTATCATATGGAAGTGTGATTATTTTTGGCTGGATAGTGGCTGGCTGCTATGTCAGTGCACAAAGGATGGGAGAAGTGCATGAAGATCTCTACCCTGCTGCCTGTGAGCAGGAACTGGAAGGAATCCCAGTGGGGAGTGTAGTCCCTATTTCCTGCTAAGTGCTCCATGGATGTTAGTTGCGTGCAAGGGGACAAGGAATGAAATGGTAGGGGTGTGGCCATGAACCCATCCAATTCTCTACTAGGTAGGCATAGAACACTATATACTCTTTCCAAAGGTAGTGGATCTGTCACTCCAGCAAGTGCGTCCTAGTGGCCCCCAGGTGGCATTTTGGCTAATTCAGACAAAATTTCTCCAGGGATATCAGATACAAGGTAGCATCCCTACACCCTCATCTGGTGAGCCTCCAGTTTGCCTGAGAGAATGTTACTCTGTGAGAGTAGTGATTTTAATATTTGTAAAAGAAAGACTAGATGAGTTAACAGAATATTCAGTCAAGTGGTAGACAAGATCATCAAACCCCAAAGAGACGGAATTCTCTTTTATAGAGAGAAATATTCTCACCACTTTTGAATTCGTATTTGTTCGATTTAAATAAAGTGGAAAATGTTGATGTGTTCAGCACAAGTTTTTTTTCCTTTCAGATAACACATATATGAGAGAGGATTGGGGGAGTTGTATGTTTTTTGCGGGCAAAACCTAGCTGATTGACTTAGCAAACACCTGTATAAGGTCTATGCAAATGATTCTGCTGAATTATTATTTAGTAAAAATGTCATGATACTATTGCAAATTAAGCCATCATCTGCATTTCTATTATTATTTTTTATTCTTCATTTACATACTTTTCTACTTTATTTTCCAAAGCAAAAACTGGGCTCTGTTTTCTGGCAGCCTTTTATTTTTGGGGTGACCAGTTTCTACCAGGCTAGTTAACAGTATTAGCCTCAGACCTTCTGGTGTCCCAAGGCAGTGTATACATAGAGGTATCCATTACTCTGAGTAACAGTGAGACCACTGTTCTTCTGACATTTCCAGTAAAACTGTGACATCTTAAATCTTGATTGTTTTACTTTTAAAGGTTAAGCTGGAAAGTGTGTGATGCCTCCCACTTCTCCCACTTTCATCAAAGCAGTAAATATGTACTCAGGGGAACATGCTCACCATCTAGAAATACTACTGACATATCTATATAAATTAAAGAAGGGAATTAATCAGTCTCAGAAGATGTTAAAAAAAATGGAGCAATGGCTTAAAGCCAAGAAAGGAAAAATGTAGGCATGATATTAGAAAAAATTCTTAACTCTGGTCTCAATCCAGCAAAGCACTTAAGCACACACTTAACTTTAAGCACATGAGTAGTCATCTTGATCTCAATGGGATTACTATGTGGTAAAATTAAACATATGCTGATGTTCTATTGCATTCTGACAAAAATATTACAAAAATTTCCCACTTTGAGTCCTTCATGTGCATCTGTTTCATTGTATACTTTGCATTGCTACCGACTGGTGGGGGATTGGAGGATTAAGTGTGCTCTCAAGGCAGACTAAGAGATGTAGATGTGTGTGTGTGTGTTGCCTCCCCATCTGGTGGAATGAAGGAACTGGTTGAAACTAACCCAGATCAAGAAGGGATCTAGAGGGACAATGCAAGCTCCACGGATTCAGGGATTCCTCTCAGCAGGGAAGCTGAGTAGAGACCCTGTCTTTAGAACAAAGGACCAAGACAAAGAATAAGAATGGGCTTTTGGTTCTGAAGGAAGCTAGCTCTATATTGGGACTGAGTAAGGAAGTGAGAGTGAGGCAGAGCCTGAAAATGGAGTTCATTACAGCTTGGCTGGTGAATTGCTTTGGCTTGACCAGAATGGACTATGTGTTAACCATTATTTATCTATGCTGGCCTAAAGATTTTCAGTGTTGTGTTCTAGCTGACTAATTAAGCCTACTCTGTTTTGAAAATGCTGCTTTGGTGTTACTGAAAATACTTGCTGAGATGAATTAGTCCCTGAAGACTGTATATGTCTCTATCAGGAGTCTATTTAAATTGGACTCACTAGGCAGAGCTCAGAGTGTGAAGCAGGAGTGCTGGAGCCCAGCTACTCACTCTAGGAGGTGGAGAGGCTTTGTGGTCTATCTTGAAGGAAGAGTGAGATCCCTAAGGAGTCTTCCACACTAAGGAGTTTCCTCCAAGAAACTCTTTAAAAGCTGGGATGTAGCACAGGTCCCGTGGATCCATGACACTGACCTTTTGAAACTTGTTCCAATTCAGAATGGAAATGTCAAGATTTCAGAATTTTTCATGGAATGGAAATTCAAAAAAAATTCTAAACTTCCATAACAGCTTCTCCACTGAGCCAGCCCATGCCTTAAAAGTCAGTCTCTCTTTTTCCCCATTCTAAACTGCTTCATAGAAGAATACTGCTTTTGAGCAGCCTCATGCTGGGGTCTGTTGGTTCCATTAACAGAGCTTTCAAATAGGAGATGTGTGAGGGATGGTGCAACAGGGGATATAGTGGGAACAGAGTCAGAAAAAGACTTTTGTTTGTTTGAAAGTCAAACAACTGCTGAGTGTGACCTGACCTGCCTTTACTCCTTCTTTTTATCTTTCAGAACAGCGAGACAGGCTTTGTGAGGTGAAATCAATAAATATGCCCTGCTTCATAGCAGTTCCCAGCAGTCTTGGGGGTTAAAGAGACTCAGCAATACCCAGCCATCTCTGCTCTAGCCAAAGATGCAAGTCACGGAATCACAGCCTCACCGAAAGGCAGCAATAATAGTGAGTCACCACTCACACCATGGCATCATGCAGGTAAACTGAGTCAATCTGAAACAGTGAGCACATGTCCAATGAAAGAAGAAACGAGGAGATATGTCACAAGCTAGTCTCCACACTGAAATGAAGTTTTTCCACATGAACTCAAAACAAGATGACAGTCAAAATGAAAGAATGATTAAATTTGGCTGAAGCAAAACAATAAAGTTTAAATGAAATATGTTATTTCTATTCAAATTGTATCAAAATTTTTCCATGCCACACCACCACAACATCTTTATCAGCTTCTGTTCAGGTGACACTCAGGAATGGAATAGATGGGATGTTGTAAATTTGGATTAAGATGCATTGAAAGCAGTGTGAGAAAGTGATGCACGTAAGGTCAAACAAATGCTGATCTGTTACACTAATGTAAATCCAAAGTAATTCCACCTCAGTGAAGATTTTCCTGTATTTAAGCTGATGTTACAGAGACCACAATTTGACCCAGTGGAGTTATTTTAGCTTTTCACCTGAGATAAATGAGATAAAATGAGATAAAAATCTGCTTCATTTTGTCTCCTTAGAGTGATATAGTGCCTAATATATGGCTCCACCTATGCATGGAGCTAGGGGTGTGATACCCCGCTCTAGCAGACATACTCATGCTAGCTCTCACTGAACTAGTGTGCTAAAAATAGTAGTGAGAAGTGGCACAGGTTGGCCATACTGAGTACATTCCCACAGGGTTCAAGCAGGTTTGTTCTCGGCACAGCTGGCCATGTCACCACGTGCAGCTACCCATATGACCTCAGCTACACTACTATTTTCAATTAGTACCCAATGAGAGCTAGCATGAGTACATCTGCTTGAGCTAGGAATTGCACCCCCAGCTCCCACATATTCTACATGAGCAAGTAATTGTATGCTACAAACAGAAAAACCCTCCCTCTCACTCCTGGTAATTCAAACAAAAGGCAGCCTTTGTTTGAACATAATTGTCATTTTTTTCTCTTAATGTAAAGCCTTGATGATAGGCATGTCCCTCCCTTTACCCATGAGTACTCCTATTGAACTTAATGAATGTATTCACCTGAATAAAGTTAAGCACCTACTTAATTGGTTGCTAGTTTGGTCCTTTGATTTTTTTTGGACAATTTGTTTTTTATAGCATTTTAGATTTTACTTTCTCCCCTTTTCCATTAGTTTCTGAAATTACTTGAAGTGGGTTCTCTAGTTTTGGCTTTCTTTAAACTATCTAAGAACAGATCTGTGTTTTTCTTCCTGAATTTGAATAATTTTGCCTTTTTAATAACAGCTTTGATTTTCTCTCTCTTCTGGAATTTAATTATTACAATACTTTATTTTTATTTTTTTTTGGTAATGTAGCCACGTAAGGATTTTTCTCCTTGTGTCTATGCTTTCAAAATATCTACTTCAGCATTTTCGTCTTCATTTTAAAGATAAATACAGCAGTAATGATTTTTTTAACTCTTTGCATTGAACATTTTATCTCTTTCTCTCTAAACTATCTTCTCGTGAGGCACTGAGAGGTTTGACAGAATAGAATGATCCCTTGCCACCTAGTTGAGTATTTTTTCTACAGGTAGATAAGTGGGCAATAATAGTCCATGCTTCCTTCTTTCGCAGAGATGCTTGAACCTTACATACATTTAGTAGATGAATATTAGACCTTTTATTAGCATGTGCACATCTCCTGTTCAAAGCACAGTTTTGAACGTATATGTGGACTTCAGGATCTATCCTTTAGAGCACAGCATCTTCAAAGTGGTGTTTTGTAAAACTTAAATAAAATGTATGTTGTTTTCATGTATTGCAGTAGTACAGTAGTTCTTTGATTCCTCTGTATCTAATAGTATCCTGTAACTTTCAAGTATATTAGGCCAAATTCATTTGTAGAGTAACTCCACTGAAGTTGATGGAATTATACCAGTGATGAATTTGTTGATTTATTTCATTGAATGAAACAGAGAGCTAAACCGGTTTTTACAGTGGTGATGGAGTGAGGCTGTTTTCAGTGGTGGCAGATGACAGAACAAGGAACAATGGTCTCAAGTTGCGGTGGGAGAGGTCTAGGTTGGATATTAGGAAAAACTACTTCACTAGGAGGGTGGCGAAGCACTGGAATGGGTTATCAAGGTGGTGGGATCTCCATCCTTAGAGGTTTTTAAGACCCAGCTTGACAAAGCCCTGGGTGGGATGATTTAGCTGGGGGGAAATAGCAGGGTTGGTCCTGCTTTGAGCAAGGCGTTTGACTTGATGACCTCTTGAGGACTCTTCCAACCCTAATCATTTATTCTTCTATTCTTCTATTCCAGCCATAATTCTTGTCCCGCTTATTTTAGAAATTTGTCATCTTGCAAGCACATTTTCTTCTCCAATTCCTGCCTATCTATCTATTTACCTTCCTTCTTTCCTTCTTTTTTTGTTTTGGAGAAAAGGCCAATTTTGTTATTTGTTTGTTAGGGTATGTCTACATATATAGCGGTGCAGTGCATGTGATGAAGGTGCTCTATGACAATGAGAAAAAGCTCTTCTATCAGTATAAAAAAACAACCTCTGTGAGTGTCATAAACTATGTCACGGGGGAAGGTCTCCCACCAACATAGTACTGGGCACATGAATGCTTATGTCAGTGTAACTTATGCCATTCGGGAGGTAGTGGAATATTCACAACCCTAAGCAACATGTTCAGACTGTAGTGTAGACCTAGCCTTAGTGTACTATTACCAGGATCTCAGTACAACTCTGGTAACAGTGTCCATTAAAGAAGAACAACAAAATAAACATGAATCCTTCCCTGAATTCTTGAAGTGTGTCTTATGCACTTTTCAGTGAGTTTGAAATATATGAGAGGTGAGGTGAAAGAAGTCTGAATGCAAATGTTTTTTTAATTCATTTTAACAAATTAACAGATGTACTTGTAAATTCTAAAAAAGGTGTATTCTGTGTTCAAAGACCTAAACGTTGGTGTAGACTGCTCTATTTTCTGCCAACATGGCTACCACATCTATATTAAGCCAACAAAATAGCTCTCTCTCATTGACTTAGAAGTGCTACTGTGGCGCAGCTGCGCCACTGTAAATTATGTAGTGTAGACATAGGCAGTGACTGAGATGAAAAGCTTAAGGAGTGGAGGCTGGGATATGTGTCCCAGGATGGGGAAGATAAAGGACCAGGAAAGGGACAGGCTGGAGGGGATAGGGCAGAAGGGCGTATAGTTAGGGGGAAATGAGAAAAGAGTCTGATCAGTAGAGCACATTCCCCTCCAGAACTTGAAATGGAACCCAAAATTCCTGAATCTCTCCATTCCTCTGCTGTCATCAATTATCTGTGAAGCCCACTGGCAAACTGTGTTTTCCATCCCCTTCTGGTTCTGATCCACATAGAGAATGACAACTGCTAGATTGCTAGACAACTGTTAGCTAGACAATTTAGTTACTCTGTTAGCTCAAGTGTTAGAGGTCTGTGTTGTGGATCTAAATGTCCCAGTGCTGTATCGTGTGGGAATTAATATGATGAAATGTGGTTTTTTCCGATTCTGTTTTGAAAACCTATGAAATTACACACACACAAATCTGTATTAAAAGAATATTATTAAGATTGAAAAGTCAAGCACTCAAAAGTTAGGAAAAACAGAGTTAAGGTTGCCAGTATGTCCATATTCATTCTGATACAGGGTTTAATTACAACACTTTTAAAAATTAGGACACTTTTTAAGGCACCCAAATAAGAACCTCAGAGTATAATGATAGACACCCATTTAGAAAAAATCTTGGCCTGAGTGCTTAATTATATAACCTTAACATTATGTTAACATAACTCTTTTAATATAATACAATATCTTACCTGTTTTAATGATTGGATTTTGGGTCTGCTCTAGAAGACTGTACTTGACGTTTCCTTTTAATTCTTCTTTAAAATATCTCAATTTTCTTTGAAGCTGTATCTCCAGCCAAGACTTTACCAGCAATCAATACTCATTTGATACACTGTACTTTATGTGTTGAGAAATAGGAAGCAAGATACAATGCTGAAACACTCCTTTTAAATAAGGGAGCCACATTACCCAAGCAAAGCTCTATCCATTTTTCATATATAAGTGTGCCTAGTTGTTTAATGTTATAACAATTCAAGATACTAATTACAATGTTTACAGATGTTACATTATAAAAAAGAAATTTTACAGGAATTAAACTGTCCTATAAAGTCCTTTTGGAATTATTACAATACCCAGGCAAACTAGTTACAGTAACCAATCCCCTTTGAGATGTTCAAAAATACCATGTGCCCCAGGTTCAAGTACCAAACATATCAAAGAGTACTTATGACTGCTTGTAATTTATATTCCGATTCCGTTTCTAAACAGCTTATAAAATGCTGATGGTTAATATTTTATAAATTGTTAATTCTTGTAGATTATAAAATCCAACAGGTCAATAGGTTTAACACCATATACTGTGATGTGCTTTTCAGTGCAGAGACTGCTTTTCCGAGTTCACCACGGGGTTCAAGGCACACCAAATGAAATAAGGAGGTGGTGGTGGTGTTATAACCCTATGCTTACCAAAATCACCCAGGAGAGGGCCTGGTGCACACAGGGGAATCAGCATATAGTAGTGAGTTCATTGCCCTTTCATACCCCACAGCTCCAGTAATAATTATGCTTCAAAATTCTTCTTGGGGTAGTTCATCCCTACACTTCTCCCATTGCAGGCCAGTGCTCAGAAGACATTTTCAAGCCTGAATAATGTTCTCTTGACTCTCTCTTTGTGTAATGAAATGCTGACCTAGCCAGTACTCATGTATTAGTTTTCCTTCCTCCCCACCCCAGATCCACTTTCATAGGATGTTTGCTAACTTTCTGGTTCCTAATAACTTTTTCAGTGCAGAGTTACCCACTCAAGGAACTCTTTTTTTCTTAGCAGGATTTTCTGTCACTAGCCTTTTAAATTTGGTAGCCTCAACCGCTGAAGGTCTTATTTAGCTATTTCACAACTAAAAGCTGCTTCCTGTATCTTCCAGCTGCTAGGTACTTGCTATATTTCCCCTTTTTATTTCAAAGAAGGCACTTTCTTCCACTAAGTATTGGACATTTGTCAGATTGAAAAAAACATTTGCAGTTTCTAAAACGTTACAGGAATGTAGAATTGTAACAATTAATGCAGAGTAAGAGGGAAGGGGAGATATTAATGTATATAATGCATTCAGCAAGATGACTTTTTCAGATTGACTGAAGTGTTGAAATCACATATGGTCATTGAGCAAATCATGAAAGTGAAGCATGTGAACTATTGCAGTGGCTCAAGACTAGGACTACGATTTTGTCATGGAAGTCAGGACTACGATTTTGTCATGGAAGTCACGGAATCTATGACTTCCAGAGACCTCCGTGACTTGAGCCCCTAGCATCTGGGAGTTGGCCTGAGCTTCCAACCACAGAGGGAGGCAGCTCCCCACAGGCAGCTCCCAGCGAAGGCAGAGGCAGGGGTGCCTGGAACTCCGAGGCAGTGCAGAGACCCCAAACTCCCTGCTGCTGCAGGCAGCAGGGCTCCCAGGAAGTTATGGGGGGCCTGGGGCTCAAAGCCACTGTGGGCAGCTGTGGGTGGCCCCGGGCTTGGAGCCCCAATCTTGGAGCTGCCATGGGCATTGGAGGGACCCTGCACCTACAAGCCAGGCCCCTCTGTTTGATGAGGGAGCTTGCAGCTCCCCCTTTTGTCATGCATATTTTTAGTGAAAGTCATGAATAGGTCATGAGCGTCCATGAATTTTTCTTTACTGACCATGCCCTGTCTGTGACTTTTACTAAAAATACACAATACATAATCTTAGCCTTACTCAAGACTGACTTTATTGATGTACATTGTCATATAACTTAATAGCCATAGAGGACATCAGAGGATAAGGTTTCAAAGCATTCCTTGTTAGCTGTTCAACTTCCCTTGACTTAATTGGAGTCAAACAGCTAAATCACCACTTGGCACTCTGAAATTGTACCCCTTTTCAACTCCCCATGTCAAAGGAAATCAGAGCAGAAGACATGACATGTATATTGAAGCAGTGCTGGGCAATTGCATTAATTTAAAAATATCAGTAACCGTTTACTCTGCATATAATAAACTGAGAGGCCAGTTTTGTAAATCATTAGCAGAAACTAAGTTCCTGCTTGGTGACATCTCATTCATCAGGATCTTATGCACCCTGTTAGGCTGCTAACTGAATATTCTGATCCCGTGAAGTTAATCAAGTAATATCAAGGCTCCAGATATTGCAGAAGACATTGGATCTAAATTATGTGGCATGCCTCCCAATTTATGCAGCAGAACTGCCATAGAATTATGTAGTAATGCAGACTGCTTCCCAAACCATGCAATAACCTTCACTTTTACTGAAACAATTCTAAAAATGCACACCAAAGTGAGGTTATGTAAAATGTGTATTATTAAATTGGATTATAGCACAGAAATAGCATGTTTGGAAAGCTTAGGGGCTTTGCAGAAGCTGGCTGAGGAAATATGGTACATCTAGAGCAGTGGTTCTCAACCAGAGGTTTTCTAGGGGTATTCAACTCATCTAGATCAGTGTTGTTCAACCTGCAGGTTGCAGCCTCTGTGGGGGTGTCATGGGATGGGTTTAAGGGGATCACAATGCAGGGTTGGCACTAGAGGATTGCAAGCAGGACAATTGCCCAGAGCCCCATGCCACAGGGACTCCCGCAAAGCTAAGTTACATGCTTCAGCCTCATTGCCTAAGGTTCACAAGTGAAAGATAAGTACAATATTTATATTCCAATTGCTTTATAAGTATATGGTGAAAATAAGAAAGTAATGGGTCTTCGGATGGACTCAGTATATTGTGAAACAATTGTTATAATTGGAGAGAGAAGGTGGGTGAGGTAATATCTAGCTTGTCTCTGTCACCAGCAAAAGTTGGTCCAAAAAAGGTATTACCTCACCCACCTTTTTTCTTTAATCTCCTGGGGCTTACATGGCTACGATGACACTGCATACTGTTTTTACAATTGTTAAACGACTTATACGAATGAGGCTGCTTTCTCAGTTAGATACATAATTAAAATAATTAGCAGGATTTTGTCATTGCAGATTTCTCTGCACACTTTCCAAAATCTTGAAATAATCCACAGTTTCCCCCTCTATTTCCCTTCACCTTTAAATCTTTTTAAACTAACTAACCTTCCTTCCAATAACTTATTCCCAGGTCTTATATAAAATAAAACAAATACCTGAAAGGGTGCTAGGTATCATTGTCTCAGTATGTTTAACTTTTTAAAATAATTTTTGTACTGGTTACTGCTTTATTTTATTTGATCAAAATGTTGTTGATAACCCCATTTTTGTACCTATGGATTCACCTTCTATTTTACATTAAAGACCTATTAGAACATTTATTTAAGAACTGCACCCTGCATTCTACTTATGTGAGAATAAACATAATGAGGCAAAGAAAAGACCAGTACTGCCTCCTCCCCAATGTCTAATCTCATTGGGCTTCTGCTCACTGAAGAATCCTCTTCTCTTCAGACTGAGGCTGCTGCCCCACCTGCTACCACTGTGGCTAGCTCTGTTTTTGCTGCTAATATATGAATTCCACAGAGCTGTGGGGAAGGGTTTGTGGAAGAAAATGGAATGGTCAGTCAGGAACCCCTCAACATCCAAAATGTGCTTAGAAATAAATTGGTTTGTAATAAATAGTGTTTAAAAGTGTTGTCCATTTCTACACTGACTTGCATTAAAAGGTAGGTACTGCTAATGAGTGGAACTGCACTATAAAGCCCCTTTACCTTTAGCATGAATTACACCCCATTTTAAACTTAACAGAGTTTTGACTAAATACTCATTGAAGTTGTCTACTAAACATAACAAGGATTTCCTTCCCAAACCAAAACAGAATATCAACGTTTACCATAAATATGCCTGCTGATCAGAAATCACTGAAGTACTCTCATATGAGAAATAATTCTAAATAAAAACCTAGCTACAAGGGCCACCATTCAGAAGATGAAAACATGAGTTATATCTACTTGTATTTTGGTTTAATGAATGTGTTTACCATGTTCTTTGCAAAAGCTGTAGTAGCAAATTGGAAAAAAAAACAGGAAATCACTGATTATATATTGTGACAAAGCTCTGTCCTTATCCTCGTGGATCCTGCGTTTCCTGGCGGATTTTTAGTAGCCTCAGCGGCTCACTGTGACCCTCCACGGAGCCCTTCTCTCTCTGGAGACAAGGTCACAGTCTATTGAGCCGTTTTCATCACAAACCAGTGAGGAGAAGCTATCCTTCCTGGCACAGACTCTATTGTCTCCCAATCTCAGAGACTGATTAGGGGAGGCAGAAAGGGGGGAGCCCAGGCCCACCCTCTACTCTGGGCTCCAGCCCAGGGACCCTAATAGTATCAGCTAAGATGGCTGACCTTTTATCCACAAAACACAATACAATTCCCTGGGCTACTTCCCCACAGCAGTTCCCGCTTCTTCAAACTCCACTTCACCCTTACCTCAGGGCCTCCTTCCTTCTGTATGATATGTTTTCCACCGCTCAGTCTTACCAACAGCATAACTTCCTTCCACAGCTCCTGACACCCACAGCCCACCTGACTAACTGGGAGGTTTTTATCTGGATTCAGCCAGTCCCTGATTGGCTTCAGGTGTCCCAATTAGGCTAGCTGTTTCTACTCCTTTCTAGAAGGTTCTTAATTGGCCCCAGGTCTCTTGATTGGCCTGGAGTAGCCTTTGTTTGGCTATCCAGGGAACAGGGACCTGCACACCCTGAGACTAATGTGCCTGCCTTCCAGCACTCTCCTATATCCTTCTGGTCTGACTCCGTCACAATATTAAAAGGATAAACAATGAAAACAGCTTCACAGTTAGGCAAAAGGCAATGGCAACAATTCAATCGGTGGTTTAGGCTGTTTACAGAACAATAATGGGAAGGTGTACTTCAAGCATAGGAAAGCAGTGTCCCCTTTGTAAAAATCTTGTTCTGAAAGGGCCTCCAAAGATTTCTCTCGTTCATTTGGGCTTTTATAAATATTTATATCCATAAATATTTTATCCTTACTAGCACTCGATGGGAGAACAGGGGATGTCAATAAAATACACCCACTAGGGAAATACGTCTAACAATAGATTGAAAGGTAATTCCTGCTTTTGTGTGGCATGGCATCCACAATCATTGCTATGGTAGAAAAGCAGCTTAAGTAACAAATCTGGAAAGACTGTGACAAAGTCCTCATTTGATGAGTACTTAACAGTTCCATGTTGGAGTGTCAGTGCCAATCAACCAGTTTATCCAGCCTGTGAGAATGCTTGCAGGATTCTGTCCCAGATTAGGATATCTTGGCAAAAACTTTGGTTCTAAACACTTAACTGGTAGTGTAGACATGATTTGTATCGGCAAAACTTATGCTGCTCAGGGGTGTGGAGCCCCCCACCTCTGCCCCCAAGCGACATAAATTTCACTAGCTTAAGTGGTAGTGTGCACAGCACAATGTCGGGAGTGCTGCTACCCACACTCATTAGGGGTGGTTTAATTATGTTGATGGGAGAGCTCTCCCATCGGCATAGAGTAGCTACATGAGAAATCTTAAAGAAGTGCAGCTGCGTCAGTACAGCTGTGCTGCTGTAAGGTCTCTAGTAGATATGGCCTCAGTGTTTTGTTTAATTTATGTTGCCTTCTTAGACTTTTGAGCTATAAGATCTGGGCACGAGTTCCCTTCTGGTACCTTTCCTACTCTAATTGCAGAAAAGGCTGCTAAGGGAGATGATTGTTGGCTATTGTGGGCTGCAATAGTACCAATACATGAAGGGTGCACAGCTGTATGCCTCTCTTTCACTGAAGCCAGATGATGCAATTTTTTGTTTTCGGACTTCATGGCAACCGTTGGGGTAGCCGCTATCTCAAATGATGTCATTTTGGTTTGTGGAGAAGCAATGTGGCTTGATTTTCAGCTGTGCTGAGCACCAACGACTCCTATGGTTTTGAGTGGGGAGTTACTGGTGTTGAGAGTGACTAAAAATATCAGGCCTGATGGTACCTAGTGACTTTCCCTCTCAATAATGTGGCTTTAAAATGCTAGCTGGATGATGGTTCTGGGAATGGCATTACAGTGAAGATGCTATGAAGCATCACTTAATAGCTAACTCCTCATGTTGAAATATAACTAATCCTGTCTAACAATTCTAACCTCAATATTATAGAATTTCAGCATTTGTGAAATGGTAGTAAATTCAAGTAACAAAGTAAATTGTTCGCTTTTGCAGTCATAACAGTTTCCACAAACACATTAGTACCAAACATTAGCATGAAACCTGAAATTATAGCAAATACTTAACGCCAGAAATTGATCCATGTGAAATCACAAAATTAGTCATATTTGGAAACTGATTTTGTGATGACTAGTGCAGCTGAAACATTTCAAACTGTATATATACAAAAGATGGTTAGATAATCATTGGGATACTATTTCATGAGTGGTAACCATAACAATAACTGTAGTGCCATAGTTTGTGCAAAGATTTTCACAATTAAAGTAGAGATGGACATGAGATGGCCTGAGCCTGGGCTTTGAAATTCTGGATCTTACAAACTAAGTAAAGTCAGGCCTATGAAATACTTGGCTGGCAGGTCTTCAAGGAAAAAAACAAGTTATAGGTGGCACGCTTTCTCCAACTCAGAATTTTAAATGGTAAGTTCTTTGCGGTTGGGACTCTTTGTTTTTAAGTCTTTATGTAGTACTGAGCACACTGCCATGGCTTGATAAATTAACAATACATAATAATTAACTGAGCCAACATCCAAATACGGAGTTAGGGGAATAGCTATCTATTAGGGCTGTTAATCACAGTTAACTCTCACAATTAACTAAAAAAAAATCGTGATTAAAAAAATGAATCGTGATTAATAGCCATTTTAATCACATTGTTAACAGAATACTAATTGAAATATATTAATATTTTTTGGATGTTTATCTATATTTTCATATATAGTGTATTCGGTGTTGTAACTGAAATCAAAGTGTACACTATTTTTTATTATAGCACTATAAAAATGATAAACAAAAGAAATAGTATTTTTCAGTTCACCTCATACAAGTACTGTAGAGCAGTCTCTCTGTTGTGAAAGTGCAACTTACAAATTTAGATTTTTTTTTATTACATAACTGCATGAAAAAACAAAACAATGTTGTTTTGTTCATGCTTCACCCACCATTCCAGAGGATGTGCTTCCATGTCGATGACTCTAGTTAAAAAAATAATGCATTAATTAATTTTGTGACTGAACTCCTTGGTTGAGAACTGTACGTCTCCTGCCCTGTGTTTTACCCATATTCTGCCATATATTTCATGTTATAGCAGTCTTGGATGATGAGCCAGAACAGGTTGTTTGTTTTAAGGACACTTTCATTGCAGATCTGACAAAACGCAAAGGAACCAATGTGAAATTTCTAGACATAGCTACAGCATTCAACCTACGGTTTAAGAATCTGAAGTGCCTTCCAAAATCTGAGAGGTATGAGATGTGGAGCATGCTTTCAGAAGACTTAAAAGAGCAACGCTCTGATGAGGAAAATACAGAACTCAAACCATCAAACAAGAAAATCAGTCTTCAGGTGGATCTGATTCAGGTGATGAAAATGAACATACATCAGCCTGCACTGCCTTGGATTGTTACCAAACAGAACCCATCATCAGCATGTCCTGTGGAATGGTAGTTGAAGCATGAAGGGACATATGAATCTTTAGCATATCTGGCACATAAATATCTTGTGATGCTGGCTACAACAGTGCCATGAGAAGACCTGTTCTTCTTCTCAGGTGACATTGTAATCAAGAAGTGGACAGCATTACCTCCTGCATATGTAAACAAACCTGTTTTGAGCTTCTGGCTGAATAAGAAGTAGGACTGAGTGGACTTGCAGGCTCTAAAATTCTATATTGTTCTATTTTGAATGCAGTGTTTTTTATATAATTCTACATTTGTAAATTCAACTTTCATAATAAAGAGATTGCAATACAATACTTGTATTAGGTGAATTGAAAAATACTATTTGTTTTTTACAATACAAATATCTGTAATAAAAACAAATATAAAGTGAGTACTGTACACTACATATTTTGTGCTGAACTGAAATCAATATTTGAAAATGTAGAAAACATTCAAAAATATTTAAATGGTATTCTATTATTGTTTAACAGTGTGATTAATTGCATGACTGAGCTTTTTAATATGCGACAGTCCTATCTATCCATCTATCTATCTATCTATCTGTCATCTATCTATCTATCCATCCATTTTATCTAGGCACTTTTGACCCATTACACCATAGTATTCATGCACTGGATAAATTTGTCACTCAAGTGAAAAATAAAACTAGATCTTGATATTTCTGATAATTAAAAACCACATTGTATTGTATCACATTAAATTGGATAATTTCGGATAATTCTGATATTTCTGATAATTAAAAATCACATTGATAATTTCTGATAATTAAAAATCACATTGTATTGTATTGTATTTTTTCTGGGAAGAAGGATTTTTTTGCCCTGTTGTTCTGGTCCAACTCCAGTCTGGGTTATTCTCTCAACAAGGAGAATTCAGCAAGGCAATATCATGATTACATTCAGAAACAAGGGAGAGGAAAGGCCAAAGAGATCGCTTATAGCCATAAGCTATCTATTTTCAAAGAGGATTTTTAGAAGTAAAGGTTAAAAAGAATCTAAGAATTCAATCTTATTTTATCAAAGAAAAATACATTTTTACCTAAAGGCAGGGTTAATTAACAGAAAGATTAGCAGTCATTATGCATAGCTAATTAAAAGTGAGTTAAAAGGTTGTATAATTTGGACAGTGGTAAACTTGAAGTGCTGGTTAGCTTGAAAGAAATGCTAAACATTACTCCCTATTATTCATTTGGCTAAATTTCCAGATCAATCTAAATTGAAGGGTAAAGGGGAAGGACTGTCAGTGATTCATGGCAATTAGCAATTATAACCACTAAGTGTGTTTGTTGTGAATGGAGTTAGCATGTGAACTTATATGCAAAGGCACTCTCTAAAATCTGGACAAGAATGGTTAATTTCCAAATGATGGAAAGGAGACTTTGGAATGCTTTTCCCTGGAAATATATTGTGTAACCAAAATAATTATTCTTTTGTGGAGTTTGATAAACCCTGGGTCATTGGGCTTCAGGCTGATAAGATTCATTGAGATTCAATGATAAAAGGGAAACATCTTGCCTGCTGTCATCTCCCACCCCCTGCCCCTACAAAATAGATTAATTAAAAACCCTAAAACAGATTTTTTTTCTGTAAATTTCCCTGGGAGCACCCACAGTCACCTTAATGTCTTTCTGGAGAGGTTTCAGCATAGTTCCTTTGGCATACCTTTCTGTGAGCATGTCTTCACTACCTGCTGGATCGATTTATCGCATCTCATCAACACATCTGTGCTAATGTGTAGGTCACATCATAATCTATCCTTTAGTGATGCAACTGAGGATGCTGCAAATATCTTGTAGGTTATATACTGTAGTTGGTCTCCCATTTCAATATGTTTATTGATGAGAAATCCTTGATCCAAAAATGTGCTTGGGCTAAGGTTCACCTCATTTTTGACAGCTTCAGTATTTTTTACACTTTGATCTGTAACATGCATATGATGTGAGTATTCAGAGCTTAATTTCAGTTGGATCTGTCCAAAGCAGAGCACTGGCAAATATTTTCAACCCCTGCTGGAGTTTTTACAGTTTTTTGGGCAGGGAGGAAGCCAAGGAGGAGGAGGAATTTCCAGGAAATACTCTGAGAATTTAAGCTGTGTCGATATTGATTTTGACTGAGATCAGAATTAGCGAGTGCAATGCTATTTAAATAAAAAACTACATTCTCATTTCCTTTTTCTTCCAGCTGATTTTTTGACCCTCTTGTTAGAAGCTTGGAAATAGTTTTCTGTGGTAATACTTACATGCTGAGATTATCTAACTGTAGGGCAGGATGGTACCTCAAGATATCATCTAGTCCAACTCCCTGCACTGAGGCCCAATCAAATAAAACTAGGTCATGCTTGATAGGGTGACCAGATAGCAAGTGTGAAAAATAAAGATGAGAAGGGGTTAATGGGTTGTCTATATAAGACAAAGCCCTAATATCAGGACATCTGGTCACCCTAATCCCTGACAGGCGCTCTTAAAATCCTCTAGTTATAGGAATTCCACAGCATCCCTTAGAGGCCTATTCCAGAACTTAACTATCTTTATAGTTAGTTTTTTCCCCTAATAGCTAACCTAAATCTTCCTTGCTGCAGATTAAGCCCATTACTTCTTGTCCTACCTTCAGTGGACGTGGAGAACAATCTTCTATATAAACAGCCCTTAACAAATTTGAAGACTGCTATCAATTCTCCTTTCAGTCGTCTTTTTCTTAAGAAGAAATGTGCCAGTTTTTAAAAATCTTTCCTCCTAGGTCATATTTTCTAAAACTTTTATCATTTTTGTTGTTCTCCTCTGGACTCTCTCTTATTTGTCTACATCTTTCCTGAAGTGTGGTGCCCAAAACAGGACACAGTACTCCAGCTGAGGCCTCCCCAGTACTAAGTGCAGTGGAACAATTACCTCCTATGTCTTACATACAACACTCCTGTTGTTACTCCCCAGAATGATATTAGCATTTTTCAAACATTGTTGGTTCTTGTGATCTAGCTCTAACTCCACAGCTCTGTTTCTGTAGTACTATAACCCAGCCAGTTATTCCCCCTTCTTTATTTGTGCATTTGATTTTTCTTTCTTGGGTGTAGCAATTTACACTTTTATTTATGGAATTTCATTTGTTGTGTTTTTTTTTTACCAATTCCCCAATTTGTCAGTCACTTTGAATTCTAATTGTTTCCTCCAAAGTGCTTGCAACCCCTCCCAGTTTGGTATCATGCACAGATTTTAAAAGCATACTCTCCTCTCCATTATCAAAGTCATTAATGAAAATATTGACTAGGACTTGACTTAGGACAGACCCTTATGGGAACTCACTAGGTAACACCTCCTAGTGTGAGTGTGAATCATTGATAACTACTATATGAGTTTGGTTTCTCAACCAGTTGTGCAGCCACCTTACTATAATTTCATCTAGATCAATGAATCCCTGGTTTTTTCATAACAATGTCAAGCCTTGTTTTGAGTCAAAGCCTTACTAAAAATCAGGATGTATCACATCTACAGCTTCCTACCTTCAGGAACCCTGTCATAGAAGGAAATTGGATTGGTTTGTTGACAAATCCATGTTGGCTGTTCCTTATAACCCTGTTATCTTCTATGTGCTTACAAAGTGATTGTTTAATAATTTGTTCCAGTGTCTTTCCAGGTCTCAAAGTTAGGCTGACTGGTCTATAATTCCCTGGGTTCTCTTCCTTCCTCCCTCTTTTTAATGATAGGTGCTATGGATGCCCTTCTTTAGTCCTCTCGGACCTCATCTATCCTTCATGAGTTCTCAAAGATAATCACTAATGGTTCCAAGATTGCTTCAGCTAGTTTCTTAAGTACCTTATGACAAATTTCACCAAGCCTGCCTACTTGAATGCATATAAGTTATTTAAATATTTTAATGGGTTCTCTCTGTTCCTTATTTTCCTACCTTCTTGTTGTTGTTATTGTGTTGAATATTTACTCAGTGTTATCATTTTTAATAAAAACTGAAACAAAACAGGCATTAAACATTTCAGACTTCTTGGCATCATTTGTTATCTGCTCCCCTTTCCGGAAAAGTAATGGACATACATTTTTCTTCATCTTCCTCTTGCTTCTAATGTATTTAGCAAACTTATCATTCTTATGCACCCATAAAAACACACTGATTCATTTCCACCAATATTTTAGCATGGTATCTTTCATCAATATTCATAATCCACAGAAAGACTCAGTCAGTAACCAGGTCAACTTTTTGAGAACCAATTTATAGTCATTAGAACTAGCAATACCTGCAGAATAAATTTTCAGGACATGTTGTGAAGGCCAAAACAAAAACAGAGTTCAAAAAAAGTTAGAGAAGTTCATGGAAGATAGATCCATCACTGACTATTGGCCAAGATGGTCACAGATGCAACCCCATGCTCTGGGTGTCCTCTAAACCTCTGATTTCCAGATACTAGGACTGCATGACCAAAAATAGATAATTTGGTAATTTCCCTATTCTGTTCATTCCCTTTGAAACATGTGACATTGGCCACAGTTGAAAGACAGGACATTGGCCTAAACTGATCTTTGGTCTGATCCAGTATGGCCATTCTTATGTTCTTATGTTTCTTTGTAGCTTTTAACAGATTTGGAGCATCATGCATATCAGGCTGAAAACATACTTCTATATCAACATTTTTCATAAGATCTTTAGCCATTATGTAGATCTTATCAAGTATGGTATGACAAATAAATCCACCAGTTTAAACTTATAAAACTAGAAATTTTTCTAGGGTCAATAGAACATACTTTGGTGTGTTTCTTCTATAATTTTCATTAAGTTGTAGTATGAACCAAGTGAAATATATGGCAGTTGTCTTTTTTGAAGTCATTGACATTCTTGTTTTAGTAAAGCTAATCTGAAACCATTTTCCTGCTGCCCTTTGGCAAAGGCCAACTTCATGTAAATAAAGATCATTATCTTGTAATCTGATGTAAGTGGACAGATGTTTCCACTGCTGTAGATTCTTTTTGGAATCCACGGAGATCCATAATATTTTATAGTAAATTGATACATGCTTATCTTAGTGGATGAAGCATCTGCCAAAGATCCTCTCTTTTCTAAAATATTTTGTGGCACCAATGAATCAGTGACATACCATGGCTGGAAAAGAAATGGAAACTCACACCCCATTTCTTTTGATGGTATTAATTTGGTGGCAAATTCCAGACATGAAGTGACTTACATTCCTTAGTTTTTAAAAAAAATTACAGGCGACATCTTCCCTGCATCTTATCATTTCTACTTGCTGTGCCAAACCAGAATGGAGTGTGTGTAAAATTGGAACAACACAACCTGTCACCGTAACTACTCCATCCTTCCTGTTCATTTATCATGCTGCCAAAATTAATAAATAAATGCACTAGTAAATTGGATCTTCTTTCTATTACACTAGTGCTACCGCCACAGCTTCTGTATTCAGTACTGTCGATTCGACTGAGCACTGTCCTCACTCAGATAATATAATTAACTAAGGGTAATCAGCTCCTCACTGGATTACCTACTAAAAATCAACAAATATGTTAGTATATTAAACACAACTAATTGGTTCCTCAAACACAAGAGGTTAATTAAATTTTAATTTATTCTCTTACAAAATATTTCTGAGAATTTACAAGTGCTAGAGACCAATACAATCCTTGCCACATGTGCAGTTTGCACTGTTTGAGTCATTATGGTTCAGTCATCTTAAAAGCTGCTGCCTGATTGGTTAATATAATGATAATTTTGACAGTGCTTCCTCCTTAGGAATTAATTTCTATATCTAGGGCTGAATAATTTTTTCTGGTATTTTATTGATTTTTTTTTTTTAGGTAAATGTTGTTTATCTGCCTCAACTGTAGAGAGTGGGAAGCTGAGGCAGCTGCTTTGTTGCTGGCAAACAGTTTAAGAATTCATAGTGTAGGAACCAATCAAAGCATTGGGATTATAGTAATTGATCAAAGCAGAGAGATTTGTGCAATTACAGTGTGGTTATATATAAACTACTATACAAGAATAATACCAACCTCTGCAATCTGGCAAATGATGATTGTCAGACAGCATCCTAGAACATACATAACCGTCTGGGTATTAAGAAATACTTATACAAAGGGTACGCAGATCAGACATCCAGTCAGAGTGCACAAAATTACATAATTCATAGAAACTGTGCTGTTAAGGATCAATATCTTTACAGAATCCCAGCAAAATAATTGGTTGGGACAATTCATATTGGCATAATGTTACATATTATTCTCCTGTGGCATCTAGTTTCTAGCCTCCCTCCTAAATCTCAATTCCAATTCTGATAAAAATGTTAGTCATTAAAGAATGATCTAATAATCCCAAACCAAAGTGTGTAACATCGTCCATCTCAATCTAATTTTTTGGAAGAGCAGAAGACAAAAGAGCTCTGCTAATGTGTACAGCTTACATGTATGTACATAGGGGATTTTCAGGCACCTTTATGTTCCTCAATCCTGCCATTGTCTCATGCATTAAATGAGAACAGCCTCAAGGCTGCTTTATTGAACATCAGCTTCCCATGGTATCCTGGGCCTATGGATATCCTAGCCATGCCTTCTCTTTTCCATGTCCTCTGCATTGTTGCCCTGTGACATCCTAAGAGTCCCCCTACACAAGAAAAATCCTCCAGTAACTGAGTAATCTGGATTTAGGGCTATTCAAGGAGATGGTTTAAGATACTTTGCAGACCCCTTTAGTAAGAAATTCATAGCAAAAAAGGGAAGCTTCTTTTTGACTGCTTCTTTATCCAGGGATCAAACTTCTGGAATGTTTCTCCCAATGACAGGGTAACAAAAAATAGCATCCAAACAAACTTAGTGTGGATAAAGAGAGAGATGTCCATTCAGTTGTTGCAGAAGTGACAAAGAGTCCTGTGGCACCTTAAAGACTAACTAAAATTTTAGAGCATAAGCTTTCGTGGGCTAATACCCACTTCGTCGGAGGCATGCAGTGGAAGTATCCAGGAGCAGGTATAAATAGGTAGGCAAGAACCTATTTATAGGCCATAATAACTCTAACTCAGGAACCAATCCGTGCAACAAACCTCGATGCCAACTCTGCCCACACATCTACACCAGCAATACCATCACAGGACCAAACCAGGTCAGCCACACCATCACTGGTTCATTCACCTGCACATCTACCAATGTAATATACACCATTATGTGCCATCAATGTCCCTCTGCTATATACATTGGTCAAACTGGACAGTCCCTACGAAAAAGGATAAATGGACACAAATCAGATATCAGGAATGGCAATATATAAAAACCTGTAGGAGAGCACTTCAACCTCACTGGACACACCATAAAAGATTTAAAGTTCAGCATTTTGCAGCAAAAAAACTTCAAGTCCAGACTGCAAAGAGAGACTGCAGAGCTGCAATTCATTTGCAAATTTGATACAATCAATCAAGGATTGAACAAAGATTACGAGTGGCTAGCTAACTACAAAAGCAGGTTCTCTTCTCTCGCTATTCACACCTCCAGTTCAGCTGCTAGAGGAACACCTCACCCTCCCTGATTAGAGATAACAAGCTGGTTCAGTCTCATTGGACTAACCCTGTTATCTCCCACCTGGTTCTTGCCTACCTATTTATACCTGCCCCTGGATACTTCCACTGCATGCATCCAATGAAGTGGGTATTAGCCCACGAAAGCTTATACTCTAAAATTTTAGTTAGTCTTTAAGGTGCCACAAGACTCTTTGTCACTTCTGCAATTCCAGACTAACACAGCTACCCCTCTGATTCTTGATGACATTCAGTTGTTGTTTACAAACATCACTGTAAAAGTCTGAAAGATGCTTTCAATTGGGTGAGATTTTTAAAAAGGGTGAGATTAAAAAAGACAGGTTTTTTGTTTTATTTTCCCTTTTGAACTTTTGACTATCTTTATGTAAGATGCACTCTCAGTATTGCCCCCTGGGAGGTACATTCATCTGTGCAATGTTGAGTGATACATAAGTTTACTGGAAATTGTCCAAGGAGCTTTTTAGACTTTTCCATACAGTGAAATAACCTGCACTAGCTATTCCACAATAGTTCCTCATTCTATTCTTATTCTTTGGAAGTGGATTAAGCTAAACCACAAAAAGATACTCTGTGCAGAGTAAGACTGCTCACATGCTGAGCTAGTGATGAGGAGCCATTGCATTTAAAATTCACACTCTAGTTCATTTTGCAAGAGTGTCTCTGTTTAGACAAGACATAATACTAATTTATATGTCTGGCAGGCACATTTCAAATGTGTGTGTTCCATTTTATCAAAATAGATAATTTGTCATAACTATTTTAAGTTACTATGGCTAAAACTGGTTTGATCAATGTTGACTATGACTAGCTATATTGGTGTTTAGAAGCCAGCAGCTTAAGCATATGTTGATAGCAATAACAATAATTTATAATGAGTGGCAACAGCATCTAGTCTGTCATATCTAGAAATCCTGGCTTTAGGATAGGAAATCTCATTCCAATACCTTGACATTAATCCTGTAAGTACCTCTGTCTGCTTATTTAGATGTATCCAAACAGATCAAACAACAAGAAGCAGACACTTATCCAGGCATCCTCTACAACTATTGAAAAGCAATCAAAAAACAACAGCAAACTTTATCAATTACAGCAATGACTTATTAGACCTTAGAGTAAAAGGGGGAAAATAGAGAACTACCCCACTTTCCTTAAACATCACCCCTCAAACAACAATACTTTCCTCAAAATCATCCATAAAAGATACACCCATGCATATTATGGAAACATGATAGGAATCTCCCTTAGCATTTCAGTAGGCCAGCTGAGTTTTTGAGGGAGAGTGGTTGCAGGAGCAGAAGGAAGAGAGATGGAGTGCCAAAGGGAAAGGTGACTATAAAATATTTCCCTGTCACAAGCTTTTATTTTAACTAGTAGGCAACTTGCTGAAAAATAATCCTCAAGTTGCATTTTGTTAAATGGTTCTGTTTGAAAATTATTTTAAGATGTTTCAAATTCTGCCTGCCAGTCATTCTGGCTGGAGTCCAAGCCCATTTGATTCTCTCTTTACATTAAGAGCAGCTTAAAAACTGAGTGAAAATCCCTTAAGAACCAAATTCTAAAGATTTATGCTTCTCCCCCCACCCTCCATTTTCTTTGTGAAATTTGGATCCTCTTAAATAAAAGCAGACCTGATCTATGAGCTTGCTTCAATTTCTTTTAGCACAGAGCATGTTTTTCTAAACATATATCTCATGCAAGCTTAGGTGTTTTACAGACAGGTCTCCCGCCCTCCCCCCGGAATTAGCAGTTTATAAAAAAATGACATCTCTGCTCAAAATGGTATTAACAATGTGTTGGTGACAAGAAAATACAATCCTGTCAAATTGGACTTCATGAATAATTCACAAGGTCCAATTTAATGTTTTATCTCATCATTAAAGAGAAAAAGTGTCTCTATACCATATATGCTTGATGATAACAACTTTCTTTTTTTTTTTTAGAAATAACACAAACACTTCTCTGAATTGTGATTTCATTTTGGTTTTATTTGAATTCTAATTTTGAATCTCACAACATTGCAGGCCACTATATTAAAATACATAGTTCCCGCTAGACTAGATGACATGGTTGTTTACTCAAATGAATTCAGAAATCCCTATGCTGCCAATTTGATTTTGGATTTCAACATTGGAACCCTTAGAACCAAGGAATGTGGATGTCTTTCAAAAAAGTTCTTCCTTCAAGCAGCTCTCGGTTGGCAGTGCAGCGGTACTAAGGCAGGCTTCCCTGCCTGCCCTGGCTCCGTGCTGCTTCCAAAAGCAGCCAGCATGTTTGGCCCCTACATGGAGGTGTGCCAGGTGGCTCTGTATGATGCGTACTGACCCCACCCACAAACACAGTCCCCCTAGCTCCCATTGGCCATGATTTTTGGCCAATGGGAGCTGTGGAGACAGCACTGAAGGCAGGAGCAACACACAAAGCTTCCCTGATTGCCCCTGTGCCTAAAAGCCACAAGGACATGCTGTCCGCTTCCAGGAGCTTATGGAGCCAGGGAGGTTTCCTTAGCCCCACTGTGCTGCTGAAAGGACTTTTAACAGCCCAATCAGCAGTGCTGACCGGAGCTGCTAGGGTTCCATTTTGACCAGGCATTCTGGTAAGAAAGCAGATGCCTAGCAACCCTATGTGAGTTTTTTTGCTCCACTTGTATTAATGGGGTTCTATGTTAGTAGAAACGGGCAAACATTTTCCTAGCTAGTTCTTCAAAGCATTTTCTTCCCGCCAATCCACATCAGCTTGGTTTAGCCTGGGTTGAGTTTTAATTTGCTTCTCTTCATGTGGGATCTGATTTCTTGGGGTGTTATATCTTAGGAGTGGAAGTACTAAGCATTTTGATCAAGCATTCAACTTCTGGGTGCCTTTTCTGAACCGAACCTTTGAAATTTTTGAATTTTATCACTCTTTTTATATGCATCAATTCAGAGTGAGATACCCAGTTGGTTATCAGCATATTGTTGGTGTCTGAGCCCATGGAATTTCACTCTCTCTCCTGCTGGTCTTGTATAGATATTGGAGAGAAAGTGGGATAGTACCCATCACTACAGGATTCCATAGCAGCCAATGCCAGGCCCAGGTGTTAGCAATATGGCTAAATTGTTAGAATCATGTTGGAGAGTGAGTGGGGGATGAGGGGAGAAAGCAGAGCTAGTGGTTGGAGCCAGAATCAGGAACCAGCACCGAGAATCGGAGCCGGAGTCTGGAATCAAGAACAAGGATTGAGTTGATGCAAGACAGGAGTAAGAGAAATTGCAACTGTGGGCTGATGCATTGGGCAGCCAGCAACCTGCTGCTGCAAACTGAAAAGTGGGCCTGCTGGATTCAGGAACAAGGCCTGACTCTCTTCAGCCAATCAGGCAGACCTACAGGAACCTAGTTGAATTGTTTAATCTGACTGCAGGTGGGGCTGGCTAATCATCCGACACAACTGAAAGTGTTCAATCCTGACAATTACTATTCTGAGTTCCGCAGAAGCACCATAATTGGGGGCAATATAGTGCTACACCACCTACTCAAGCTAAATCATGGAGGTATATTAACAATGCCTTGTGGTTAGTCTATCAAAAGCTAATGAGAGATCCAGTACCATGAACATGGAAATATTGTCTGTATTGATGGACATGAGGAAGTTGTTTTTTAGTGTTATCATGCCTGTCTCCATGCTGTGCCCTGGTTTGGAGACTGAGTGCAAAGTAGCCAGAATGTTGGCAGATCATAGGAAGAATCAGTGAATGTGAATAGGGAGAATGAAAAAGGTTTCCAAAAAGAACATTGCAATTCATTAAATTTCCAGCTGCTGAAATTTTCTTAGGCTGTGCTCTCAATAAAAGTGTCCATATGTCAATCGTTAAAGGAGACAAAGTTAACCATTAAAGCTGGTGTACAATTTGAATTTCAAAATCTGACAGAAAAAAGGGGAGACATTTCACAATTGTTGTTTACAAAAATTGTTCCTATTTTCAATCAGCTCTATTAATCAACCAGAAATTGTTTCAATTAATCATTAGTTTGGATAAGATAACTGACTCAATCTTTTGCCTGAAATTGAAACAAAATATTTTTCAAATTCAAAAAAGCTCATGCACGTTTTTCACGATTACTTCATGTTTTCACATGCATCTCCATGGCCTGGCTCCAGGCAGAAACAGCAATGAAATTTCCAGCTCAGTTTTTCTGACTCAAGAAATGCAGACAGGCCAGATAAGTTTTGGTTAAGCCTCCAACTGAGTGTCTTGTTCAAACTGAACACTAGCCATTCTGGAAGTATATCCCTTTTTTCCCATCCCACCAAAATCTGTGTATAGCCCAAGCCCTTTGTCAAAGACTATTTAGTTTTCCCATTCCTAGCATCCATTTTCACTCTTGCTTCCCTAATTTCTAATTTCCTGCAAAACAAAGAGCGAACATTTAAAGCTATGCTCTAATTTTGAACATAATTTGTTGGAGTACACATTTTTCAAAGAAAATAGCCGTGGCTGCAAATTTTGACAAGCACCTAACGTGGGGCAATCACATGCTAGTAGCCATTTCAGTGCCAGAGTTGGTGCCCACAAAATTGTGCCCTCACATGATACATGCAAGATGGAGGGGGTGAATAACGCCTTTTGATGGACATCCAGCAAGCCAGTTAGTTGTAAAATCCCTCTTGAGCTTTTCCCTGCTAGCTTTACCTGTAAAGGGTTAACAAGCTTTAGCAACATGATGACTCACCGGTGTGGCGCCTCCTGCTGGTCGTCCAGGAATTAGCTTTCTTTCAGCTTGGAGCGCCCTCTGCAGGTCAGTGTCTCACCTGCTGCTGGCCCCATGTTCCTCCTAGACTCCAGTGCCCCTTTCCCTTGGGGTGCTGCCCCCTAAAAGTGCCCCTTTGTCTCTATGTTCTGCCCACTGCAGAACCCACAGATTTGGGTCTCCCCTCCCAGAGGAACCCCCAGCCCTCTAATTCCACCTTGCCTCAGTGGCTACTGCTAGTCATCATCTAGCCCCTGCTCACTGGGGCAGACTGCGGTCTGTAATGGCCACTCATCACTGGCAAGAGGCAGGACTTTCTGCCTTTATCTATCCTCGGGCTGCCCGTCTGCAGCCTCAGTACCTTTCGGGGCCTTTGACAAGGCCTGCAGTCTGTAGTTTACCAGGCTGAAGCTCCTCAGCTCCTTTTACCAGCAGTGCTCAGCTTCAGGTACCCTTCTCCCAGGCAGCTAGGTCCGTCTCTCTCTCTACTGCTAGAACAGGAGCTTGGATTATTGAAACAATAAGAACAATAAAAATGGATTATTGGTGTCCTAAGTGGTTTGTGCATGTTGTGCGATTAGCTGGTAGCCACAGCTAATTTCCTTTTTGTTTCTCAGCTCTTCCCCAGGGCAGTGTGTGTGTGTATGAAAGGGCTCGAGGATACCCCACAGGGAGGAATTCCCAAATGCTCCTTCCTGGGTTCAAAGGTGTTTTTGCATTTTGGTGGTGGCTGTGTTTACCAAGCCAAGGTCAGAAAGAAGCTGTAATCTTAGGAGTTTAATACAGGCCTGCAGTGGCAAGTATTAATTTTTAAAATCCTTGTGGGCTCTCACTTTCTGCACTCAGAGTGACAGAATGGGGATTCAGCCCTGAAACCTCATTTGACTGTGGAGGCCATATTAAGGCTACTTTAAAAATTGGTGTTATTATAGAAATGTTGTTCATTCTATTACATTATTTCCAATATTAGTTGTCATATCAGTAAAGACATTAGGATAACATATCCAAAACATGTATTATATACTTAGGACAATTACAAAAATATGATAAGCTTGAATTAAATTTATTCCTGCTTGGGTTTTACTTAGAGCTGTAGATTAATCTCAGTTAACTCATGTGAGTAAAAAAAATTAATAGTGATTAAAAAAAATAATCACAGGTTTAATCACACTGTAAAACAATAATAGAATACCAATAAAAATTATTATAAATATTTTTAGATTTTTTTTACATTTTAAGACTGATTTCAATTTTAACATAAAATACAGAATGTACAGGGTTCACTTTGTATTACTATTTTGATCAAATATTTGCACTGCAAAAATGATTAAAAAGAAAAACTATTTTTAATTCACCTCATACAAGTACTGTAGCACAATCTCTTTTTCGTGAAAGTGTAACTTAAAAATGTAGATTTTTTTCTGTTACATAACTGCATTCAAAAACAAAACAATGTAAACCTTTAGAGCCCACAAGTCCACTCAGTCCTACTTCTACTTAAGCCAGTCGCTAAGACAAACCAGTTTGTTTACATATATGGTATGATGACTCAGCACATATTGTTTGTTTTAAGAACACTTTCATTGCAGATTTGACAAAATGCAAAGAATGTACCTATGTGAGATTTCTAAAGATAGCTACAGCACTCAACCCAAGGCTTAAGAATCTGAAGTGCCTTCCAAAATCTGAGAGGGATGAGATGAGGAGCATGCTTTCAGAAGTCTTAAAAGAGCAATAGCCCGATGCGGAAACTACAGAACCTGAACCATCAGAAAAGAAAATCAACCTTCTGCTGGGGGCATCTGACTCAGGTAATAAAAATGAACACGCGCTGGTCCGCACTGCTTTGGATCATTATTGGGAAGAACCCATCATCAACATGGATATATTTCCTCTGGAAGCATGAAGTGCCATCTGAATCTTTAGCACATCTGGCACATAAATATCTTGTGGCACTGGCTACAACAGTGCCATGCAATTGGCTGTTTTCACTTTCAGGTGACACGGTAACCAAAAAGTGGGCAACATTATTTCCTGCAAATGTAAACAGTCTTGTTTGTCTGAGTGACTGGCTGACAAAGAAGTCGGACTGAGTGGATTTGTGGGCTCTAAAATTTTATATTCTGTTTTTGAATGATTTTTTGGTACATAATTATACATTTGTAAGTTCAACTTTCATGATAAAGAGATTGCTCTAGAGCACTTTTATTAGGTGAATTGAAAAATACTGTGTCTTTTGTTTTTTACACTGAAAATATTTGTAATAAAAACAAATATAAAGTGAACACTGGACACTTTGTATTCTGTGTTGTAATTGAAATCAGTATATTTGAAAATGTAGAAAACATCCAAAATATTTAAATGGTATTGTATTATTGTTTAACAGCCCTAGTTTTACTATTAAAACCTTGCAGGAGATAGAAAAAAAAATGAATCGATAGCTTATAAATAGAATACACTTCTCTGGGGTCACAATATGCTTGTAAGAGTTCTCTGTTCTCCAGTAGAGAAGAGTCTCCTCTAATCTGTTTGATCTGTTGAGTGCTTGATCTTAGTCAAAGAATAGCTCACTAACATTCAAGTTTCTCCACTGTGTCCACAGGTGTTTTCCCAATAGCATGTTTTCACACAGAGGTGTCATAATATCACTAACCTTCATTAGTCAAAGAGTAAGCAGTCACATGGAGAGAGAAGCTAGTGGGTTCATTTTTCACAGGCATCATGCTGTTTTCTTTTCACTTATGGCTGGCTACTTAAGCCTGTACATACCCAGCAATTTGTGTTTAATATTTTTTTCTTCCTTTACATCCATCCATCACCTATACAGTAATTATTGTCTATTTTTGATCAGTTTTAGTTATGACATTTCCCTAGAAGCAGGGAAGATCAATGCCTAAAACATGTAGTGCTTGCTGGATTGATTTCTTCAGATCAGCAGCATTGCAGGGTAGCCAAGCTTGCAACAAAAACATATCAAATTGCTTTTATATTTCAGCACCTTTCTTTCTCTTGGAAGTTTACTTTATTTCTTAGTGACTGTAGTTGTTTGGCTGTTGGGCTGGGCTTATACATCATCTTTTTATGTCTCTTGCCCCTGGATCCCCTCTAGAACCCTCACTTGTGGGCAAGCTCATTCTCAGGATTCTTTTGGAGTATAATTAACTCCAGTCCCTGCTGCTGCTCCTCAGATCCAGCTACAGGGTGCTGATGCTAAGCAGATATCCACAGCCCCTCACAGGGCTGAAGTGTTTATCTGTCCTAGAGAAGAGGACAGCTAGCCATTGCCTCAAGCTAAGCTCCATAACAAATTTCCCCATATACTCTGTGGCCAGCTTCACCTTTTTAAATTCCCCTTCTCAAAGCAGAGCATGTGATGCAACTGAACATGATTAGCACTGCCTAAGTGCAGTGATGCTCATTAAGCCTGCAGTGAGTGGGATGAGGGTGTTTTCCGTTACAGGGACATCTTGCTCAACATAAATATTTGTGTATTTAAAGATTTTGAACTTGCACAATAATCAAGTAACTTTCCACCTTCAGTAAGTGTATGGCAGTACTAAACAGTAATAATATTACAGTAGTGACATTGCTTCTAGTAACACTTCCTTTCTCTCATTCTTTTGTTCTTGTCTATTTACAGGAAAGCAGGGGCTTTCCCTTGCATGTGTAGGGAAAGTGCCTAGAACAATAGAGTCCATATCATTTTCAGGGACTCTAGGTACTACCAATATGCAAATAATATTGTTAAATGCTGTACTATGCATTAGAGACAAACTGGTTGGAATATACACCTCTTGGTATGTAGAAGTACTTAAAAAGATGTCATTCAAGCAGATTTTTCAATGTCTGCCACATCATTCCCAGAACTGCTGTTTTTAGGGGTGATATTTTCACTTATAAAGGCAGGTAGCACATGGTGCACACCACAGACAGATAATTGTATGGGTAGTAAAATGGCCACTTTATCCACAGGCATCTCCACACCCATCTTTTTGTAGCTTCCTGAAACAGTCTGACATGGTTTACCTTGTCTCCGTTGTGCATCTTTCAATCAAAACTTTTGTGCTTTGTCCCTTAAATATCTCACTGATGCTCAATTGCTTTTTGACTCTCCTTTTTGGGAGTTCTGTAGTGATGAAAAATATGTAAATTGCAAGAGAAATAGTTGTATTATTCAATTAGTGAAGTATTTTGAGCCCAAAACTCTTCCATTCTGCAACTTTTCCAACCATCAATTAGACATTTTTTTCATAAAAATCATGTAAAAATAACCTAAGTAGTCTTTATGTCATCCCAATTAACATTCTTCAGTACTGACACACTAACCTTCAGAAGAAACTCCCAAATGTCTGATAAGCTACTCTTCCAATAAAGAGGATTTTAAAAATCAACAGCTTGTTCTTCTCATAATCCGTAGAAAGAAATGCCACCAACAATTATTCTTGAAATCTTGTTCGTGGGTAGCATAGTGTGACAAGCCAACTCCTCACTGTTCTAGTTCAAGCAAGGTACACTGCATAATACATCAATAATCTCCTCTTGAGCTGTGGACCACTATCTAAGATAAAAGTCCTGACATTTGGGAAAGATAAAGTGATGGATCAAAATCCTCAGTAGGATCACCAGTCACAGGAATGTCAATTTGATAGTTATTATTCATGCATTGGTTGAAGTCAGTTTTTGAATGCAAGGTCCTGACATGCTTGACCAGGGTGTCCCTTTCCCCTTAATAACATGAAGGCACAATTTCTTTTGCATTGCACTTTCTAATTTCCCATTTGGAGGCTTAGGCTATATGAAAAAGGCTGTCTATGATAAATTGTTCAATCCTGTGTTCTCCTCTCAGATGACCTTTAATCAGTTTTTGACTTTTTCTGTAAATTAGATTCCATGTATCAAAGGGATCTTTTTTTCTCTTCTTACTTGATGATTGCATCATGGATTGTATCATTATTTTTGATCCATTATTTGTTTTTCATTCTCTGTAAAGATCAGTGTAAACTTCCCCTAATCTATTAATGTCCTTAAATATTGTCCCAAAGGTATATTTTTAAATTGATAAAAATGACAACCAACTAAATCACAATAAAATTTTGTCAGGTGCTTGAGATGAAAATTGTTGGGGAAAAATGCCTTTATTCCAGAGAGTTTCAAAACCAGCAGATGACTCTAGGACTCAAAACATTAACAGCCAGATTCTAAGTGGCTGTGAATTTAAAAGCACCATTCAATTAACCTATGTATATTTACAGAGGTTCAAGGTATTGTTCTTAATGCTGAATATGGCTCTGAAATCTTGGAGAAAACTGACAAGGCAATCATGCAGTCTTGTACACAATTTGCTTCTTTTCTTTTAAATAAAGAACCTAAAATAGTGGGGTTAGGAATGTATTTAACTTCTTATGAAGAAACCTCTCCTACAGCTCTCCTGTCCCCAAACACATACTTTAATGTTTGTTTGTGTGGACGTGAAATCACCAAACATTTTCTCCTGACTTGTTTCCATAAAATCACCAGTCATTTTTCCCTCGACTGGTTTCCATCTCAGATTAAACAACTGAACTGATAAAACTGCAGGATGTTCCTCAAAGCATGGTAATAAAAAAATACTTAGCACTTTCCTTCAAATTGCTTTGCAAACATTAAAGCCTGAATCCTGTCAACTGCTGAATGTCCTCACATCTCATGGACATCATATGGAGGAAACGGATCTGATTAATCATGACCTACCTCCAGTTTTACACCTGTGTAAATTTCTGCACCAAGATAAACTCTGCATAGCAAAAAGGGAGACTGCCAGGGAGGCAGTTGCGGCTCCTTTCATTTCAGGCTGTCCTGAGATCTGCTTAGTTATTCAAGATGACTATGATCCCTATGGACAATATGCCAGCTGACAATTGCTCTGTTCTACTCTGCCCCTCATATACCCTCCCTTTTCTGGCATGATCCCTGTTCTGTGGTTCCCTCGGCTTTACACCACCTGATAATTTCCTTCTGCCAGGGAAATTCTCAGCAGTCCAGCTGTGGCTAGATTATCTCTTCTTTTGCTGCTTTTGGAATAAGGGGAAGGAATAGGGCTAAGAAACTGGCACACTGGCTTCACTGAAGTTACATTGGTACAAAACTGGAATAGTATAGTGATGAATCAATCTATAATAGTTTTAGTAATTCATAACACAACTAGTTAGTTTGCTGCTATTGTTCACAAGGCTATTCGGTACCAGTGAAATAGAGTAGAATCATCTGTTTCAGCCCACTGTAAATGGGGAAAGTATGAGTAGCAGCAAATACAAAAGGGTGATGGGTGGGGGGAGCGGGGAAGATCTGTAACAGTCCATGGAGAATAAAAACAGTAAGAAAGAGGGAGAATGGACAACAATTTGGGAAGAAGAAATTCCCAAGAAGTGGGAAGAAGATCCTAGAATAGAAAAGGATGGAGATTGTCTGTGCTTGATGTCTACTTGTAAGGTTTTCTTTCTTTTTTAATTTAAGCACACTCCCTTCAGCTTTCTGAGTTATGAGTTCTTCATAAAAATGCACAGTTCACATTTTACAAAGGTATCTGGTCACTTATTATTCCCCCATGCAATACATTCAAAATTGGTTGATATTTGAAACATCAAACTTGGTGCACATGAATCATCCTCACCCAGGCGCGTGTGCTTTGATAAATTTGGAAAAGATAGTAATAACATTAGAAGCAATTAAACAAGACATCTATGAGCATGCTGATAAGGCTTTTAAACTAATGGAAGTTCATCACTTCTGATCATGTTCTTCCTGACTAGGGGCCCAGTCAAGGACAGGTTATTGCTGAAGACAGTTTTTATGAGTGAATCTCTAAATGTTTGATTTAAAAAACACACAAACAAACCAAAAACTGGAAACAACTTTAAAAATTACTTTAACATAAGAAATGAGAAAAAATGAACACTGTACAATAATGTGAATAGACTCAAAACAATGGTATTAAAAATTACTGGATCTTTGACTTTTTTAGGGTCTCTCCACAATTTTTATGTATTTGTCTTCCCTCTGCAAATTCTAAACTATTGTTATTGATTTTTTAGTTATGTTTTTGTCTCCTTCTGTTGCTAAGATACATACATAAAGATCTACTATTAACACAGCTGTGCAGACAAACAACATCCATCTGCTTATTTCAATGTTTAAGAGTGCCCCAGATGCTCATGAAAAAATTAAAATGACAAGAGCATAAACAATTACTGCAACTGCTAGCCTCCTACAAATACACAGTCATTTGCCTGCTAATTAAAAGGACCTTAGCAAAAATTCCCACAGACAAAACTTGGTTAACTTGTAGTTAAAGGTGCTTAATGCCCTTCAGAACAAGGCATTACACACACAATTACAAAGTATGGAAACCTCAAACTAAGGTTACATATGCAATTATGAAGGTAGCCTTAATCATATTTTTTCTCTTTCTCACACACACACATACATAACCCACCCACTCCACACCCAGAAACACCTTAATTCTGGTGCTGTAACAAAACACTCCCAACAACTACTAAGTGTACAACCATATCTAGACTAGAGAGTTACCCAAATTAAAATATTTTACTACGAGGCCCTGATATAGCTGCATTGGGGCATGTCCAAATTTAGACTGGAAAGTAGGGCTAGTTGAAATCTGGGGGAGGAAATTCATGTGTATTTTTTTAAACAAATAGTTTTCATTCAAAAGTTTCCCATGATTTTCCCTGTTTTTTCAGTGAAAATATTCAAAATGATTTATTTCCAAATGAAATAGTAGTGGTAGGAAAAATGAGCAAGAGCAAGATTTCTCCACACCCCCATCCTTTCAAACCAAAAAATTCTATAACTCTCGGCGGGGGCAGGGGGAGATGGGTTAGTTCTAAATTTTTATCTTAAAAAAAAAAAGAGAACAATGAAAAATTAATGATGTCATCCAAAGCCTCTGTTGTCTGTGGGGATGTCACTATGGTGGGGGGGGGGGGTCCAACAGAGAAAAATTACAGCCTACCATGTTGTCTTTTTGCCCTGACTTCTGAAGGACAGTTTTGGAGTAAGGATAAACAATAAAGATATTTAAATTATTCAACACGCCTCTGCCCCTCAAGCTGAATCTTTCTTTCTAAGAAGACACCAGAGCATTCCCTGTTCTTTTTACTTTATCAAAGCATTTTTGTTTTTAACTAAAGTGATTCAGATAACTGTTATCTACTGTTTAATATAAATTGTCAGTGTAAAGTATCTGAGACTTGTGGCTAAATTTTACTGTTTTGCTTTGCCTTTCTTGACTGCCAAATGATCCATTTTCATACAGGCCTGCCATTGTAATATTGGATAACATCAGCCTCCAGAAAGATTACACATCAGTGAAACACGAATGGAAGAAATTGTTCCTTAAAAAATTACAGAATGACTGCAGAAACGCTCTTTGTAAAATACTACACCTTTCACCTTCTATCTGCTCTTGTTAGTGATTTTGTGCAGTTTCTTCTCTGTAATCCCTGGAAGGCAGGCTTGAGTGCTTTAGTTCATTGTGCACTGTTCTGAAATCTAGAGAGGCATCCTGATCTCTCTGTTTGTTGAAGTTTATTTTCATTTACCTGATGGACCTATAGATTAACAGGGAAAAGAATAGTCATAGCACCACGTATGGTTACTATTACACTTCAGACAGATGGGTCTGTCATAAGTATATCAGTGGATAGAGCATTGGACTGAGACTCAAAAAAACCTGTTTCCAACTCTGCCAAGGGTCTGTTGAGTGATCTTGGGCAAGTCACTTCCTGACTCTGGGCCTCAGTTTTCCCATCTGTAAAACAAGAATAATGAAGGTGAAATCCTTTGTAAAGTGCTTTGATATCTACTGCTGACAAGTGCTATTTAAGAGCTAAGTATTATTTATTATCTCCTCTTTCTATAAATTTAAATGAAATATTTTAGAATCACTGATATTACTTTATCTAGAATAAAGAGCACAAAGAGTTAAAGGTGTTACCATGATCTTGAAACTGTCCCAAACCAGTTTTAAATGAGGTTTAAGGGTTGATATACAGAGATGTTAGCTTGCTTAATAACATGGTAAGCATACTATAAAATTCATGCCAAAGGTTAGTAATTTATTGATTGAAACATACAAAAGGATGTTTTTGTAAGAACCAAAGTGAGGTAAAGAGCATTGAAACTGAAATTGATTGTTTATGCACAGCAAACTTAATCCTAACCTGTCAAAGTCTTGTTTTGGAGACAGTGTATATTGGTTAATGTTTCCTATTTAGTCAGAGAGTCCTTCTTAGTGGGGAAGAAATGGTTAGTTTTGTTGTTTAACTTTGAATCAGGAATGATAGTTACTTTCCTGCTTTAGAAAAAACAGACAGAAACAGAAGAGAGAGGAGAGGATAGTAAAGATGAGGGAAATACAGCTTTGCTGATGATCTCTGGATACAGCATGACTAATCAGTTACAGATGGATGCTTTCATCTGGCAAGTTACCTACAGTCAGGGACATAATTTGGTTGATCTGGTTATGTCTCTCTCCTTCACAGGTCCTTTTTAGGCTGATCAGAGCTGCATGGGCTATCTCATCTTGCCACTCTGGTGCCGTGCATCGAAGTTGATTTCAGGATCAGTTGAAAAGCGGAGAGAGAGGATAGTGGGAGGAAGCAAAACAGAAAGGAGCACACAAGGGAGGGGAACACAGAGTAAAATATCACATATCTCCAGTTGGGGTCCTTGCTGGTACAGCAATGATTATCAAGTGTCTCTACTGGAGTATCAATGTCTGGTGTCCTGGCAACAATCCTTCTTTTGCAGCCACAGTGATAGTCAAAGGCTATTTTCTCCCTTAAAGGCCCCAAAAGGGGCAATGGGTGCATTCACACCCTAATCACTACTGTAATAATCTTTGTACAAGGTATGACTTGTAAGATAACATTTGGAAGCTCATAATTTGATGGCCAACATTGTCCTGATAAAATGTGTGTGGCAGCACTGTGTATGTAAAGTTGTAAGATTCCCCTGTAGGATGTACATGTTCCAAAACCTACAGCCCTGACCAAGCAGATATCAGCAAACTTATCTGCCCGAAACAAAGCAATGTGTGCTTGTCTTAATTTGCATTAAACAGTAAACACAGTCATCAAGCAGAAAAGGAAAACAAAGAAAGCTCACACAGGTAAAAATAGCCAGCAGGGAACATCTTTCCACATACACTTTTTGGCTCCTGATACTCAGTTGGAAATGTTTTTCAAGGGGGATCTGGAACAATTAAAAAGCAGTGGCAAACACCTCAAGACACTACCCCTTTCATTCTCTCCCTGCCTACCACATTTTCTGCACCTGAGAAGACAAATGCAAAGAGCTGTTGGATTCTGGGGAGGGGTCTTGACTGTAGAGTTTGGTCAGTAACTGTGCTGGAAGTATGTGGTGAGAAACTGTGCTTGAATCTAATATATTTTTTAGATTAGGCACTAGTAAGTGTTTTGTCTTTATTTTTCTTGTAACCATTTCTGACTTTTATGTCTCGTTGCTTTTACTCACTTAAACTCTATCTCTTTGTAGTTATTACACTTGTTTTATTGTTTTTTCTAATCCAGTGTGTTTAAGTTGTGTCTGGGTAACCCCATTTAAGAAAATAAACTGGTATATTATTCCATTAAAGTAATAACAGATTTAATATACTTGTACTCTCCAGGAGAGGGCTGGGCAGAACAGCACATATATTTCTGAGGGAAAATCCAGGACTGGGGTTGTGTTGGGGTCATCTTGCAGTATAGACAAGGCAGCTGAGATCCAGGGTATAACTGGCAGGCTGCAGTTACACAGGCACTCAGGATGTGGCTTACATGCTGTTTGTGAGTGGCTGAGACTGGGAGCTACTTCAGCAAAGCATTGAAAGGCACCCAGGATTGCAGGACAGGGGTGTGGTCTGTACCCCAGTATGTCATTATGGAATAATCATTCTTTCATTATTTTGTCCATCAAGCTCTTTTTTGTCTGTTTGTTTGTTTTTGAGAAAGATGTGCTCAGAGAAATGCTTTGCTTTTTTAAAAAAAACAGTTAAATATTATTTTCTTAATACCTGTTTTATCAGCCATCAGATTTTTTTAAAAAATAAATCCAAATATATTGGCATTATCAGCAAAATATTATAAGACTTTTGATTGAGGGAAGGTAGTGAAATGTTTGGCTCTTTCTTCTTTATACTTTGTAGATTTATTAAAAATAATTAGACCACAATATTATGTGAAAAACTATAATGCCCTATCTTATTTATTTGTATTGGGGTAGTGCCGAGGGGCTCCAGCCATAGACCAGGACGTGATGTTGGATGTTGCACAAACACAGTACAAAGAGATGGTCCTTGCCCCCACAAGCTTACAATCTGAGTATAAGATGAAAGACATAACCCATAGGGAGAAGGAAGAAACAATGAGACAATAGTAGTCAGCATAATAAGCAGCAGCTGTTACACATCAGCTGCTTAACCACTATCATTGGTTGAGCAATTAAATACAAGAAAGAAATGCCCTGATGTTTAAAAGACAATTGCAAAGCTGCATAAGAGGTTTTCCTTATCTGAATCCATTCTTAACCTTACAAAAATTCAGGCTCAACATATGGGCTGAGGTTTCCAGCTGATTCTCATTTTGTAAGAACTACTTCACACTCTCATTATTGTGTTGACATGTCTTCATGCTTCTTCATTTAAAGAGAGACAGACAGTGATATAACAGACAGTTCACAGAAAACTTACTGGCCAGACAAAGGCAGTATTGTTTTTCCTTCCATTTATCTATTTCTTATGATCAAGGCTCATGCTTATTATAACTCATACATACATTAGGGCTAGGTTGTGTCTGGCCCACCACAGGTGTGTAAGGAATGAGAGAGAAGAAAGAAGTCTCTACTTCCTGCTCCTTGAACTTATGTACTGGGCTGAGTGAAATTCTAGCCATTGTGCTCAAAGTAAGATCGCTCCAGATAGTTAGTGTTGTGCTAGTCTCCTGCAAGAGAATGGGGAAAGGAGGGAATCCTAACTTTGTCTCCCACTCTTCACTGGCCAATTGAGTTGTTACTTCCAGGGAAAGAGTAGAGTCCACACAGCATCTGCTCCAAGACGATAGCAGTGCTCCTAAGTTCCTGAGATGCATTGTACCCATAATAGGCCACATTAGGAAGCAAAAATTCTAGCCATAAATAAACAATTTGGTCTTCAGCAGTCCATGACAGCTGTTAAAAAGTATCCAGGGTTTCATGTTAATGGACTGGCACAATATAATTTTAAAAATCCCAAGATTTGTTTTAGATTTTGTGGGTTGTTTGTCTCTCATCTATTTAAAGTGTAAAAGCAGGGAATGCCTCTTATGCTAGTACATATTTGTACAATGCCTTGTACAATGGGGTCCCCCAAATGACTGTAATACAAATGATAGGGACATGTCTACACCGGCAAAGTTACAGTATCACTCAGGGAGCTCAACGGAAAACCACTGCTGTGTGTTCACACTGACAATTGCCTGTGCAATAGTGTGTTCACACTTGCGGAGCTATTCAGAGTGGTGCACTCTGGGCAGCTATCCCACAGAGCACCTCTTTCTCTTTTGCCACTAAGACTTGTGTCCCAATGCCCTGTGATTCATTGCTTCACATCCCAGCAATCCCTGTGCTTCCGTCCACATCTGGTGCCATCTTTCAATGGTTTGTGTACTGCGTAGTCTGCTCTGCCTCTTTCTGGCTGTAGGATCCTGAGCTGCTGACCAGAATGCTGCTTGCACTGACCAACACATCACGAGTAGCAGTGAAGTTATGACACTCCTGTTAATACAGCCCAGAATATTAGCCTTTTTTGCCACTGCATCACATTGTTGGCTCATATCATCCCCTATAGCCTCAGAACTTTTTCTGCAGTACTATTGCCTAGGTAGTTATTCCCCATTTTGTCATTGTGCATTTGCTTTTTCCTTCCTAAGTATAGTGCTTTGAAGTTGTCTCAACTGAATTTGATTTGCTGATTTCAGACCAATTCCCCAATTTATCAAGGTCCTTTTCAATTCTGATTCTGGCCTCTAAAATGCTTGCAACTCCTCCAAGTTTGGTGTCATTTGCAAATTTGCTAAAAATATTCTCCACCTCATTATCCAAGTCATTAATGAAAATATTGACTAGTACTGGAACCAGAACAGATCACTGGGAGACCCCATTAGCTCTCCCTCCCATTTAGGAATAAACCATTGACAACTATTCACTGAGTAAGTTTTTGTTTTAACTAGCTGTGCACCTATTCTGATGGGGGTGTCTTTCCCCTTACAGTGGTGTCTAGTGATTAGCCTACTCCTTCAGGTGGCCTGGCTCTTTAAGATTTTGAAAGGTCTGTTATATATAAAAGGACCTAGGAGATATTGATTGAGAGGAAGTGGTCCTGAGAATAAATGGTGCTTGGGAAGAAATCTCATCTCTGCATCTTTAAAGGCATGGGGTCCGGAGCCTTGAAGAGAATGCAGAACAAGGCTCCCTTCTCACCCAGCCAACTGGGAATGAGCTGGGAGAAGGGGACCTGCTTAAATGCTGCCTCCTCCTATATAGCAGGGCAGATGTTAGCAAGAGGAAGATGGTCTGTTGAATCCTCTGAAAAGTAATTGAAGAAAAGGGGCAACAGAGGGGGAGAAAGCGGCTAATCTCTTACACATGGTTAAATTATACCCTTCCTGTTCAGCTGGGACTCCTGATTTAGCAGTAATAATTGTCTTAAGTAGTCATCTCTATGTGATAATTCCTGTTTAAGAATAACAGAGAGGCTGCAAGATAACACAAAAGGGACTGGGAATATGGCCCAGAGAGTGGGTTTATTTATTTGGGGATTCTGTTTGGGCTGGTTACTTAAAAGTGGATTGAAGTCAGAGTGAACAAGTTAGAATGCTTAGCTATGATGGGGAGGAAACTGATGCAGACTCCATGGATCTTGAAAGATGTGTTGATCATTGTAGAAAAAGTGAAATAGCAACAGGTTTTGCATCTGTTGTTCTGGCAGACAAGTGCTACTTGGAATTGGTGTGTCTTGATCTGTAGGGAGCTTGCTTCTGATGGGGATAATTTCTCAACATAACCAATTCTTGAGTGAGTTGCACAAAATCTGGGTAAAAACTAAATAGTAGCTTTTGTGTTTAAAAAAAATTAGTAAAAAGGAAAAAAATGAAGGGTCTATTCTTTTCTAGCCTGCCTTGAGTGCTAACATGGTAAACTATTGAGTCCTAAATGACTTAGTAATTTGTGAAAAATGATTTGTGAAAAAAGAACGAGCTGCCCCTCTCAATGGGCCAAATACTGCACTTGATGACTGCATGCTGTTCTCTTTAAAGTCACATGTCAGAAGGAAGAATTGGATGCTATGGCTATAAAATAGACTCCTTTAAACTGAGATTTTTCGCAATTTCTTCCTGTAGACTTGTTTTGTGTGGGTACGACTTTTTTCTTTTTGAGGGAAGAAGCTTGAAATAAATCTAAAATATATTCTGCACTTTAGATTCTTGAAACACCAAGGTCTAAGAAACCCTATAAGCTATACATCTGCATGGTTTAACAACTGAAAGAAATTACATATAGTTGGCATGCTAGTGTATCAACAAAGGGAGCAGCTGCTCCTATGTAGACAATATCAAAAGCGGGGGAGAGAGAGAGGAGACTGAAATTGTGGCATGTGTGGCTTTTATTTTTTGGTTGTTTTTTATTTAAATGGCAAGGTCTGATTAATCATACAAGAACAATGAGCATTCTTTACTGGCAGAAGGTGGGAATGAAATGGGAACTTTGCTTAGAGCCAAAGAACTTGGTATAATAAAAAGACTATATATAAGCAAAGATAAAATTTTAATAGATTTTTAAAAAAACTATTGAAAATGTTGTAGGAGACTACAGAATTTCAGCTGGCCTTCAGTAAATCTGTAGAATTCAGTTGATTTAATTCACATTAGCAAATGATCTGGCCCAGGAATTATAAATCAACTTTTTTGTGTGTGTGTCAACGGCACAGCATAGAATCTGTAACAATTGCTACCAAGGCTCTGCTTGTCCTTTGTGTTAATGTGTATTTCTCAGAGTTTTCTCACAAGATGGCAGGATTACTTAGCTCCTGGTTTTTTTGTTTTTTGTTTCTTTTCTTTTATTATCGCCCAGATGCAAATGTGAACACAACAAATCACATGATTCAGATTTAAGTTTGTGATTATTCTGATCTTCAGCAAGCAGCTCTCTCCTTTCTTAGGAAACTGCTCTTTCTCTAGCAGCAACCTTCAGCAGTAATGAGTGGGGCCTGTTAGAGCAAAAACCAATTTTAACATCAAAATCACTTCTAAGACCAAGAATACATAGGTTTAATGTACAAATCTCTTTCTCAGGCTCTGCTATCCAGCTGCTGTCTCAAAGTCTCTAAAATAATCTTCAGTTGTTAAAAATTGGCAGTGACTCAAAGTAATGCTCGGCGAAACAAATTCCTAATACAACAAAACTCAAAGCACAATCACTTTGCAAAAAGATGTTTACACTTAAATAAGAATTTTCATGAGACAGAGGAGTTAACAAATTATTCTTGTAAAAAGTCTCACCATACCAGGGTCCTAATTCAAAATCCATTAGATCCAGTGGAAAGATGCCAAGGATGTCTATCCTGATATAAAAACTGTGGCATAGTCATGGCTGGCCAAGATCAGTTGACTTGGGTTTGCAAGGCTCTAAAACTACAAGTTAGATGTTCCAACTTGGACTCCGAGATCTCACAGGGTGTCAGATCCTGGGTTTCAGTCCAAGTCTGAGCGCGTACCATGCAATTTCTAGCCCCAGAGCTTCAGTTAGCTGATTCTGGCCCTGTATTAGGATCTCCTGAATTTATCCACACTTTTTTTTTTTTGTCAGGGAGAGGGGGAAGACAAGGCATGGGAGGGAAGAAAATATGAGAGGGGAATTTTTACCTAAAATGATATCTGCACACTTAGAAATACTAATTCTTGTCTATCTCCTCTTAGCTCTAATAGGTTTCTAAAGGAACATAGATCTCCAGAGAAGATGGGGTAGGAGGGAAAGACAAAGATAAAATGTTTTAGTACCAGCTTTTAGTAAACAGCTGTTTACACTGCTTTGTTAAATATCAGGCTTATACTAAGAGAAGGGTGCAGGAATTTATCAAGAAACCTCATTTTAAATCACAAATTGAAAGTTTCTTATTTTGACTTCAGAATAACACTTGCCAGTGCCCTTCTTGGCTCCAATTTCTACATGTTTCGAAGATGAGTTTGTGGTGCAGTCTTGTGTGTGTTTTCAAAAAACAAAAACAAAACAAAACCCAAACTCAAATTAGTTATTGTTCAGCTGTGGAGAATTCTCCTTCAGTGTTCAAAATAATCTTGCATGTTAGGATTTGGCAAAGTTGCATCTAGCCCATCAGACCCAAATGTATAGTTTGCAAATGCTTTGCCTAACAGAACCAAGTGGGATTTATGCATTTCATCATATTCTGTTCCTCGATTTACATTAATCCAGAATAAATTCTAGGAACACAGAAATCACTATATCAGCTCAGGCTGGTATTCTGGTTCGCTATCCTGTACCTACACTTACAAGATTATCTATTATGGGAATTATTATAGTAATAACCACCTCATAAAAAAAGTTTCACCATAATCCCTATTGGTTAGTAATTGACTGGTATCCAAAAGTTTGAAGACTTATATCTATCCTTTGTATATTTTCAGCCTCTGCGTTGCATTACAGAAGTTCATCAGTATTTGCTTAGTTCCAAAATGGACTTTTTGTCATACAGAAAGTGGTCACAGATAAAATATAATATAGACAGTGGGTTGTGGGTTTTTTAGGTTTTTTTTTTTTTTTTTTGTTAACAGAAAAAAGGAAATCAATGGAACAAGATGAAAAAAGCAAGTGATGTTTCCTACTGTGGGGTAAAATTTGGATAAGCATAGAAATCTTGATTAACTGATTCATATGAAAATCCTATCAGTTGCTTTATAAAGATAGATACAATTGCTGATTTAGGCTCTAAGCATGATCTTGCAATTTCATACTGTTCAACTTACTTCTACTTTGCCGCCTTTAATTTTTTTCTAGAATATCTTTGGCCTGTATGAATAAATCTTTCTAGAAATAAGAGTACATATGTGCTTATGCTTAAACTTTTTTTAATAAAAATTATTTAGTCTTAATTTAATTAAGACTGTCTACTTATCTGAATTTATTTTTGATCTAGAATAGTCATGAGGCTCCAGTAAATTTCATGTGCAATGTAATCAACTACTCGGTGCATGACAATGTTTTTCAAAAGGAAAGAATGGATTGTACATTTCACTTTCCATCCTTCCTCATCTTACTGATTAATAAATTAGTCAGTTACTGATAAAACTATCCTTTGACTAAATTGCTAATTCAAACTATTGCTCTCACTATCATTAAAACACTTTATATTAAGGCCCACCAGTTCTGAGTGGAACAGATAACTATTGCACCATACTTTCAGAAGGAGAAATCCCCTACTGTGGGTGTTGTTTGAACCTGTAAAATTTGCATGAGCAATGTTGTTACATGTATAAATCTGCATATCTGTGTCTCTAAATACCAAGTTGCATGCAGAAATCAGGGAGAGGGTATGTATTGTGACTTACATTTGCCCTTTGTTTTGTTGGTTACCAAAATGCAGGTGCAAGTGTGTGTGTTATGGGGGAGAGGGGGAGTTCCCCAGGTTTGTTTATATATATATATATATATTAATTTTTGCATGCAAAGTTGGGTGTCATCCATTTTGAAATTTTACTTCCTTGTTTACAAGAGACTGGCAAGATGAGTTAGAAATACCATGAAAAGTAACTAAATATCAAGGCCCTAATATTGAAATAGCCTTCAAAATACATTCACAGGAAAACTTCTTCTAATGTAGTTTTTGTAATGATTCTCAAATACAACTGGACTAAGGGGGGGGGGAAATGTTTTAATGTCAACTTTTTAACTTTAAGAATCACAATATTTTTCATAATTCCCCACCTTTTTAATAGAGTACCACAGAATAACATTAATTTATAACATTGAAATATTAAAACGGAAGAATTCTTAATTGCCATATTTTTTATTACTTGTAACTATGGATAGTGACAGAAAGCAGATGAGGTAACACTTAAGCCATGTTTTTACTTGATGTTTCTGTTGACAGAACAAAGATAAAAAATACAAACAGAATGACAGATAAAATTCTCCTCTTTCTGGGAGGACTCAGGGCAGGGTGCCACAAAAAATATGACTCAAACTTCAAACCCTGCAGGAAAAATAGAGAAGCTGGGTAACTGAAGCTTGTGTATGCTTAATGTGTGGCTTACCTAAAACCCCAAAGGTTGACTGTGCAAAAAGCAGATGGGACAAAGATTACTTAATCTGTAATGTAGAAATGTATAAAACCTGTTAGTAAACATATCGTTTTAAACTGGAGAAGCACTGGACTAGAAATGGAAGAATAGGACTGAAGGAACTGACCAAAGGGTCAGAAGAACTTCCTTATGCTATAGAATGTGGTAATTTGAGCCCATGTAACAATTCTGTCTTGTCTGTTTGTCTGGCATAAATGTATGTCTACACACTAAGTGACAATTTTGTCTGAAACCATATTATTAAAAGCAAAAATTGATTAAACCTAAATTGGGTGGACTTACAACTCATTTTCCAACTTTGACAACAATGATGCTAAAACATTTAATTCCATAAATTGCACATACATTCAGTGATATCAAACTGGAGTGTAAACTTGATAAAACCAGACTGTGACCATATTGCATGCTCCACAAGGAGGCTTAAGGCCCCTTCTTACTCCCTTGTGCTAGCTACCCAAATTGCAAGTAATAGCATAGGGAGGAGAGCAGCTTCCACAGGGTTGCTGTATCCTCTTCTATGCAAATGTGCAGAATTACAGAGGGATTTGACAGAGCCAAGGGTCCAGCACCCCAGTGTGCTTACTTGTATAGCTATGTCAATTTGCTAGGGGAAGGACCTGATGCAAGGTATTCCTTTGTTGGAATAGGGGGAACCCATGAGGCACACTGATTCAGTCACAATCTGCTTTCTAGCCTGGTGCTTCAGAAGGAGAGTAACAGTGTCCCACCTCTTGCTTGGTGCCGGAAAAGTCTCACAATAGAGCCTTTGATCTTCACTATTTACCAAGAATATGTTTTTACAGATTTAAAGCCTTTATTTCTTACTCTTTCTAGAACCTTTGTTCCTCTCACTTGGAAACAATCAACACTGTATACAGTCACTGATTATGTTGACTCACTACCATTATATTACAGTGACAACATTAAATCATGTGCGCAGGTCATCAGTTAACCAACAGACTGTGCCTTCTCACAGGTTGGATAAAGTTATGCATCCAGCACTCCTCTAATAGCAGAGCTCTGACTTGCCCTAGCAAGTCACTGTAGAGCAGCCTCATTTAATGACTGCGCCAAGTACTAATATGAAGTACAGGTGCATTATTACTATAAAAGTAAGGTAATGGCCACTGGTGGAACTCTGGTTGTCATGTACTTGTAGTGTTTGTTTCCCCCATTAAGTTTATTACAGTTTATTACACGTATTGACATAGGAAGAAAATACTACAACCTCTAGTCTGCTCATCACTAGGCAAATCCAAGAAAGCAGTGCCTACTACTAAGGTTAAGATTTTGTCATGGATATTTTTAGTAAATCATAGGCAGGGGCCAGGAAATAAATATATCACAGAAGCCTCAGTCCTCCAAACATGGGGTTTAAGTTGAAGCTCAGCTGCCCTGGGGGGCTGACCACCCAGGCCCACTGCATGAGGCTGAAGCCAAAGCCCAAGTAGGGTTGAAGTCATGGGGGCTGTTCAAGTCACAGAATCAGTGAGCTCTGTGACTAAATTGTATCTTTATCTACTGCCAATAATGACGTTTAAGAAGTTGTGTATATTTTTAGGGACATTCCTTATGGGCCTGATCCTCCTTCCTTTGATGTCAGTGACTAAACCCCTATTGAGATATGTTGGAATACAATCTGTCTCTTAGTCTCCCCATTTTAAAGACTGCATTTTTCCCTCTTATGAAGATCTTTATTAAAGTGAACTCTCTTGGAAAAATCTGTATTTAACTATCTAACTATCATTAGTCTAGGATATTCTTTCTGTAATGAACATTTTTAAACAGATTCATCTCTTGCTCTAGAGAGAAAGATCATAAGTAAATGTATCCATTTCTGTGTCTCAATTCTGTATTTCATTAGACATACAATATTCTTAATTAAGATATTGCTACTACTTTCACTTCTTAAAAAATGCAACTTGTGAAATGTGACATCTTTGAGATATATTTCAATTTCTTTTAAAATTGAATCTTGAACATGCAATGAAGGAAATAAAGAAGAAATGGACAACTTAACTATAAATTCTGGGCAAACCTCAAGAACCAGCATTAACTGAAGACCGAGTCAGTGTCTTGGGATCTTTGTATGTTTAATTATTACGTTAGCAGGCTGATAGGGGAGATTTAAATTGATAGTTGTTACTGCTGCATAAAATTGGTAACAAGAACCCTACATGAGAGACTTCCAATCAGTTAGTCTAGCCTTATCCTTCTAAGTTCAGAGACTAGATACAGAATAAAGCTCTGTTCCTGCAAAGCTAAAATTTATTCATGAATCATGTCATACATATGTCAGTATAATTGCTACCTATTATAACACTCCTCTTTTCAGTCAGGAAGCCAATTATGTATGTAAGAGAAGACTTAGATCTTAACAATAAATGCATTGCACTTCTCTAGAGTCTATCCACACATTTCAAACTTCTGTAAGATAATATAATGTTTTGTTCACAGGAGACAATTGATGCTCAATATTTCATAGTATTATAGTTTTAAAAAACTAGAATAGTTCAGCTTTATAAGTAGCCTAGAAACATCTAGCTACATGAGACTTAGAACCTTGCACTGATTTATACCACCTGAGTCCATCATTGAAGTTATTGGACCTATGATAGCTTACAACAGCTGAGATCTGACCTTTAGTCACTTACATGATCTGCTAATTCAAGACTCAGGTCATATTAACTCAACCTACATCGTCTCGGTGGCATATGGCCTAACCAGGGAGACCTTGGTAATACAGCTCCAATGTAGCTGCTAGGAAGGTGTTTGTATGCACTGGAGCAGGTATGGGAACATTGCTTACAAGTATTTTTTTTTTCTTTCCTGATTCAAATTAAGTCTTGCATCTTATTGCCTGGATAGTACAGCGATGAACATTTATAGAATACCCATGGATAGCTAGGCAAACTTTTTTGCAAAAATCTACTGGAAAAAATAAAAGGAAATTGTTTACCTTTTATGAAGCTGATGGAATTTTTGGAAGCAAAGTATCTTATTAGCTGGCACAGATGAATTATGAGGAACTACATCTGAGATTCTGCAGGGCCTCAAGTTTGTGCCTTCTGTATATTCTGTTCATACATAGTCTCCTAGCTTTGAATTGTTTCATTAACAACTAGGCAAGTCCAGATCCTGTTTGGGTGGTCTACTGTTGACACCCCACCATCCCCCATACACACACACTCTTCTCCCAGGTTCCGAAGGGAAAAAAGGTTGCAGAACTCCAAACAAATCTTTGACTTTACTAGGTTTTAAATAATTTAAGTGCTGATATGGTCCCGTCCAACCATATGCAACTTGTGTGTGACCCATAACAACTTAACAAAGGCATTAAAATGTAATTGAGACAAGCTATTTGAATGTGATTTTCAAAGAAATGTACTAGACTCATATCTTTTAATATGTTTTGCCTGTATTGTTAGAGAATCAAGGATAGACACTAATTGTATTTGTCTATGTTTACCTATATCTTGTTACAAGTTTAACTATGGAATCCAATTAGCATGTAGATACTAAAATCCTGTTTTTGTCTGCTAATGATTCATTACTACATGCTATTGACTCAAAGATCAAAGACATAAGATACTGTAAGAACTAATATTATTTACATTGTCTTCAGCTTGCCTTAACTGATGCTATAATAGAGCTGTCTTGATAAGGCAATTAATCATTTGAACTTTATGTTAATGTATCCAGCTAGTTAGTTGGGTGTCTATAGGAAACAGAAGATTAACTTCAAAACAAAGGGCCTGTTCTGACAATTGCTGACCAGAGGCTTATCAGATGGCATCAGCTATAAAGGAACCTTCATGCCTGTTCTTTTAAATATCAGATATGCTTAAACTTTTGAAAGCAAAAGTCTAAATTGCAAGACTGAGGTTTCTGGATTTACTCTGGATTCTCTCTGGAATTCTCATGGAAGAATCTGAATAAACTTTGTACCTGAACTGCCTGTTGGTTTATAACCTTTTACAATTAATTCCAGAAAGACTTTTACAAATCATCAGCCTCACCATCTCTGCTATGAAAGTAACCTAAGGACTTGTATGTATATTTATCTCGTAACACTTTTCTTATTAATTAATTGGCTGTAAGCATGTATTTGGGTGAGGTCTGAAATATTCATTGACCTGGTGGGCAATGTGTCCTGTCTTTTGGGATTAGTAGAACTTTACCAAAAACCTTATTCACTATATTTAATTTCTCACTGTATTAGACTTGACTGTCTAAATGGGACCCAAAGAGTGGATTGCATAAGGGGATTGTATTGGACTTCTTGATAACCAATGTGATGTGGTAGAAGCTGTTTTGGTGATTGTCTTGGAATCTAATTATAGAAAGTCCCATAATTGTGGGGGGTTGTTTGCCCTAAGTAAGCATTGTCAGTGTGGCTCCTTTAGGCAACACAGACACCATTGTTGGTAGTTTTAATGTTACACACTTTTATAAGCTACAGCTGGGTATTTAAGTGGGTGTTAGATTTTATTTAAATTGGTGCTGCTTATATTCTATAAAACAAAATTGTAATTGTTAGGAAGACTATTTTTTTCTGATTAAGATATTATCTCAAAGGCTTTGTTTTAAGCTAGCAATGGGCCCAAGGCACCAAATTCAGTTCCAGACTTAAATGATTTCCCAAAGCTTGGTTTGAGATACTTCTGATTACAATGGGGAAAGCAAAATTCGTAGCACTAGAGTTCAACCATAAGGTTAGTATCTAGAACAAGACATACCCAAAGTATTTCTTTTAAGGGGAGTATTAGGCTTGGGGTCTTAGTTAGGTCTTATCATTCCCTATTAATGAACTCTAACTCATTCTCTTAGTGTCTTAATACTTTGCAGTTGAGTACTTATCAACCTCATCTTTATTCTAAAGACTTGACAATTGTTTGCTCTACTCTTGGTGGACCAATAGTGGGAGTCTTCTCACTTTTTTGATTTTGGGGCTGAAATAGACTTTGATCTCATTATGGTCATGGCTGTGAAGTGAAGTACCTCTACGATATGACTAGTGCTGTCACTGCTATAGCACACAATATCTCAGGGTGTTTCACAATTCCTAGATAAACATTTTTGCCCTGGAACTTTGGGCCTCATCTGCATAGTGACTGCCTTTGTCTCCTACTCAAGCCATTAGAAATTGAGCGCTCAGCATCTTTCAGGATCAATCTTTTAGTTGTTTATGTACAGTGAAACACCAGGCTTTGCTTTCTATTCTATATACTACCTAGTCTAAAATTGCATTTTAAAATCTTTAAACACTATTTTGGGGGAGATGAATGGGGGGAGGGAGACATCCTTTGTTCTTAACACTTTTTATTGATTTTGTTTTTTCTTTCAATGTTTTCTGCTTCTTGATACAAAAGCACTCTGAGATTTCATGAAAGGCACTATAAATAGGGAAGTTCATATTGAATGGCTGGGCCAGACGGCTGAAATACAAAGGCTAGATGACTTCAGCAGGCTGCTATAATCTTCATGTTGCAATCTTGAAGTGTGCCTTGAATTGCTGCATAAGGCTGGAGTTTCCAATACAACAAAACTCACTTTCACTGAAAATGGCAGAGGAACTATTTTAATCTAATACTATACTTTTACTTGAGCTTAAGTACAATTTCAGAGAAAAAGCTTCAGACAGACCTTAAAGGAGCCAGTACCATAAGTGAAGCTGCATATTTGAAGTGAAATTTGGACAGAATCAATGACTTAGGTATTTACTTTCTTATTCTCCAAAATGTCTGTCATCTATTTTTAGAGGTGCACATTTGACAAAGATAAAGAGGTGAATCAATTTTGCCTGAAACATTAAGAGTTGACCAGCTTAAACACCTGGGCTACACGGCAGACTACAGAGAATGTGAGTTTGGCAATAACACTATAGAGATACAAATGACCTGAGTAGTGAGCACATTAACTTCCTTAGCAGTGCTATCTCACTCTATTAATTACCTAGTTAATGGGTTCTCAATGCATAGATCTCAAACTCTTGTGGTGCTAGTTGAGAAGGGGTCTTGGCAGAGGTGGATTAAGGTTTTTTGAGGCCTTGAGCCAATGCAAGGGGGGACCCTCCATGATTCTTCCGCCTGCAGCCTTACCCATGGCTCCACTGCATCTCTAACCCATTTTCTCCTTTCTGCCACCCCTCCAGTACAGTCCCAAGATGGGAGAAGCTCTGTCCTCCCTTCCACAGCCCCCTGGGCCACGGTTGGGAGTGAGAGCTCCCCCAGCCTTGAGGCCATGGTGGGGAGCTAGAACTCCTCCAGTTCTGGGGCTGCGGTTGGTGTATGGGGGCTTCCACCACCTGGCACTTCTGCAGGGGTCTGGGTTTAGGGTTTGAGGGCTTCCCCTAGCACTCCTGATGTGGTTAGGGTGTGGGGGGTGACCACTTTTCCTGGGCATGGGCCCCATTAGCTAATCCACCACTGGATCTTGGCTAGATCCCAGTTAGACTGAGGGGGTGGGAGGGTTACAATATTGGGCAGTCAAGAGTCACTGACCTAATGCAGTCCTGTGCTATCTTTTGGACTTGTATAGCACCAGGCATTGCACCATATAGGCACTGAGCAATACCGAGTAGAGCTTATTGGAGATTCTTGGCTGAAATACAGATTGCTTGCTCACTCAGTAGAGGAGTGGCTTTCCACAAGGTTGTGCTTAACTAGCAAAACTTTGCTATAAAGGGTGATGGAGGAAGGAAGTAAAAAAGAACTAAAACCTGACAAGAATGCAGTATTAATGCTGAGAAAACAAGCACATATTAGAATCCTTGATTTTTTAAAAAAGATGATCTAGGCATGTGTGTTAGTTTTTTTTTATTACACAGCCAATAACAAACATATTTAGCTTGTCTTTTAATAAGGAAAACATCAATAGAAAATGACACATGTCCAAGGTAATGTGTCGTCTCCAAGGTTTTGACTTTCATGACCTTTTCGTTGCTCAACTTCTCAATGTTAATACAGTATTAATGGGCAGATTGGGCATTTCAGTCCTATTACTGCAGAACTCTTAAGCAATGCATATTTTGAAATCAGTGTGATTATTCATGTACACAAATACCAGCTCAGATTTTCAATTTTCTCTTAAGAAAAGAGACCCTAGTTAATGATAGCATTAAATGACTGCAAGTAACTTTCATTAGAGCTACAGTCAAACTTAAGTGCTTAAAAGAACTTTTAGAAATAATAGCTTATGGTGGCAAATAAATGGCATCCCTAAGGGGTGAGACCCTTAGATGTAAAGGCTTTTGTCTACACTGCAGGCAAAGGTGTAAATAAAGCTCAAGTAGGTTGTACTCACACTACCTTTAATCTAGCTACTGTGACAAAGCTCCAAGTTTGTACTTGTGGGTCCTGAGCTTCCTGGCAGATTGAGGGGCCTCAGAAACTCATCTAGGCCCCAGAGTGACCTCCCTTTCTCAGTATAATTGGCAAGAGTCACCGCCTAGTGAGTTACCTTCATCACAGGCCAGTATGGAAGATGGAAAATGGGGGGAGCCCGGGCCCGCCCTCTACTCCGGACTCCAGCCCAGGGACCCTAATAGTATCAGCTAAGATGGCGGACCTTTTAGGCACAAAACACAATACAATTCCCTGGGCTACTTCCCCACAGCAGTCTCCACTTCTTCAAACCCCACTTCACCCTTATCTCAGGGCCTCCTTCCTTCTGTATGATATGTTGTCTACCACTCAGTCTCACCAACAGCACAACTTCCTCTCACAACTCCTGACACCCACAGCCCACCTGACTAACTGGGAGGTTTTTATCTAGTTTCAGCCAGTCCCTGATTGGCTTCAGGTGTCCCAATTAGGCTAGCTGTTTCTACTCCTTTCTAGAAGGTTCTTAATTGGCCCCAGGTGTCTTGATTGGCCTGGCGTAGCCTGTGTTTGGCTATCCAGGGAACAAGGACCTGCACATCCTGAGGCTGATATACCTGCCTTCCAGCACTCTCCTATACCCTTCTGGTCTAACTCCCTCACACTACTTATGCCTAAAAATAGTCATGAAGCTTCACCAGCACAGACTGTACAAGCCTTCCCAGAACCCTGGCTACCTACTCTTGTTGTTAGCCCCTACTGGGCTCCCTGTCTTCACTGATGTTTCTAATCATGCTAACTATGTTATAGCTAGCATGGGTTTGCTTCCCTGAGCTGCAGGTGCACCTCCAGTAGCATACCATTTAACTGTAAGTAGTGAAGAGACTTAAAATTAAAATGGTTCTTTTTGCAGGATACTCGGGGTCCCATAGGAATGAGGCACACACATAGCTGCTGAATAGAAGTAATGAGTTTATTGAAGGCAAAAGTGGCACACCCGCAACAGGGGCTCCCTTCATTGCTGCCACTGAGATGGGGAAAGCCCGATGCACCAGAGCAATGCTCGGGGTGAAGCTCATCGCGCGTGGGAACACAGGCAGAGAAATATCAGGAACATTTGCATCTCATGCATACCTCATGAATAACTAATACCTTGTTTCTATCTTGTTAGTATTACATAATGGAAGCAGATGTCTCATTACTATTGCACAAGACGAGCAGGCAATGAGAACCAGTTAACTCCGGCATGTGAAGTATGTGATAACAGGGCAGAGACTGATAACAGTGACCTATAGTACCCTTTCTTTCCCTGGAGTGGAGAGGGAGAGTGCTCTTAGCTGCCCACCGTTACAATTTCTTCTGGCCTCCTACAGTTCTGATGGGTGATTTCAACACTATGGGATTAATTAAATATCTAATTAGACCAATACTATTCATGAGTTCAGAAAGCATTGAGTCAGGCCCTGTATCCCAGATTTCTTGCTTGTATATGGATGTAGCATTCTGAAGTTTTGTGCTTGCAATGATGATGGTGCTTCTCAACTAATTCTGGCAGTATAAAAAGCCATAATGAACTGTAGTCTCTGATTTAAGAAAAAAAGAAAAAAAATTCTCTTAAGTGAGAGATGCGCCTGTGCTGACTGAGACATGAGTGATGAAAACCTATTATGAGAAGGCAGTCCCTCTGTAATTGAATGGTTTTTCAAAGAGCTTTCCTTTATTCATCTTAAGTGTGATCACAAGAGATACCTTCACAGATAAAACACTCCTTTTGGTTTTCATCTCAACTGATAAGGTAAAGATCTGATTTTCTGCATGCTAAGAAAATCTCTGGGCCTTTGTCTCCAGGAAGAAGCTACTTCCAAAGCAATGTCTCACGATGACAGGTTTCTTAATGAACCTTCCTTCCCTAGGCCATCCACCCAGGATAACAGAGGGCAGACTTTCATTAATAATAAGGAATGCTTGAGCAACCTTTTTTCAGTGTGCAGGAAACCTAATGGGCACAGTGGAATATACTATAAAAATCTTTGAACCATGTGTCTTTTGAGAGAAATAAGCAGTAGTGGTGGTGTTGGGGCATCACTTCAAGGGCTCAAGGGTTACTATAGCAGAGATATATTGTTTGGTATCAGGCAGATTTTGTTAGTCTGTCTCAGAATTATTCCACAAGTAGTCCCATTGCATTCACTGAGGCCACTTTTGGAGAAAGGTCTCATTCAGCAGGAGAGAGGCTGGCAGAATTAGGCCCAACAGTAATGGCAATTACACAATTAAAACTGAATGTTCTAAGGAACTATATTAGAAACTTTTCTACTTCCCTTAGACTGGGTCTGTTTTTGTGCTAATAATAAGGATGAGGATCCTTTGTTTTTCATTTTAAAAACTAGCAGAGTAGTTGACACCTGCTTTTTCTCCTAATGAACTGATATCCTGATGTCAGCATTTTATATGAAGCAAAATTTTTTCTTCCAAACTCACAGCTTTACATTATCAGTAAAGATTGGTGTCTCTTTTTTTTAAGTCTTACTCTAGTAACATTGTATAGAAAATAAAACTCTTACCCTTGTAATATTGCTGTGATCCATCTGACACTCTTTATGATCCCATTTTCTGCACAGTTAACTCTGAAGTCACCTTAATTACTTTGTCAAGTCTAAATAAAGTCCTGCAAATGCTCATTTGTTCTATGTGAGAGTGCAGGAACAATATGGTCCACTCTAACACACGGGAGTAACATTTTGACATGCCCTTCCACTTGTCAAAGTTGTGTCCTCTTACAATCATTAGGTACTGTAGGGAATGCCTTCCCCCACTAGCCCCCAGTAATGAGAGAGTGAGCATGAGTTCAGAGAAACTGTTAGCAAGAGAACCATCAAAAGTATTATTGATAAGAAATACAACTGAATGGCAAACTCTTACTTTTTTTAAATATGATTAAAAAATATACTTGAATTTCAGATATCTCATAAGTTACTGAAGCACTTCAATGGCACAAATGTGCATCTTTTGTGAGAAATGTATCCTACTCCATCTGGCACCTCATCAGTGTGAAGTGATGCATAAAATGCGGGACAGAGCTGTACCCCATCAGGAAAGTTTTAAAAAGTTCCTTCGGTCCCAGTCACCCTCAACATAGTACACTTCTGAGGCTTGTCAAACCTGGATAGATCCTTAAAAAGGGAGGATCAGGCTTGTAATTCAGAACTCCCTGACCCCTAAAAGAAAGGTGGTGTGTGTGACTGGAGAACCATTCTGAGGACTTTAACCACCCAAACCATTTCAGAACTGGGAAGGCTGTTAGGTTTCCTTTTTTTTCAGCTTCCCAAGAGCTTTTCTGGGGGGCAGCAGAGGCATACCAACTGCATTTGAACTACTTTATCCTCCATATCACAACTTGACATATATCACTGATGATATTCGTAACACACAAGGGTTATGGAAGGGAATAGGGAAACCAAGAATAAGGGAAATATACATAGGATCCATGAGATCTGATACTGTGGCTATATAATCAGCTATTTCCTTTATCACAGATATGTAGGACGCAAGCTTCATAGATTTTTGCAGGGGATGAGTCCACTGCATGAAAAGCATTCACTTCCTCACAACACCAACAAACTGGCAGACCTCAATTTTCCTCTGAAACTGGCTCTGAAGTCAGGGCTACTGATATCCCGCTACTGAGAAGTGAGGATCCTACTCGGGTGTCTTTGAATGCCTTGCTCTGCACATTCCTGAAGCTAGAGCATGACCATCTCAACTATGCAGCCTATGACTATTGCCTCTGAGTGTTGAATTTCATGCACAGTCTGCCAATACAGAATCCATTGATCCTTCTCTGTTCTCCCTCTCTGAGAAGAAGTTCAGGGACAACATTCTGAGCAGGTGTGTTCATGGTGTCATGAAGGTGACTGAATTATAATGGGGAGATCTGAGTGTTACGCTTTAGGGGCCAGTTCTTACTCCCCCTACCATCCTGATATCTGGTTACTCAGTGATGTACAATTTGACATCCTCTTGGATAGCAACTCCCTCCTTCAAATCTATGGTTCCACACTTTGAGAGCTCTTCAAGCAAGCTATTATTCGGTATAGATTGAGGGTAGAGGAAAAGCCAGGATTGTGGGACAGGTAGACTGCATATTACAATGATGCTTAAACTCATGGTTTTTCAGGGTGCTTTACTCTGACAGGGAAAGTCTAACCTTCTGCTCAAAATTTTTGTCCAACTGTCAAATGCTGCTCTAAATTGAATTGTGGAGTAGCAAAATATAAAAGGAAAGTTAAGCAACTATTTGTGGAACAGGAACTACTTTGTAGCTTTTAAGAAAAAGGGCTTTCTTGTGCATAGCTGAGCAAATAAATCATTACTGTCACTTCTTTTCCATTTCTTTGCTACTGAGTGTGTATGGCTATGAAGATGGCTCTCTCAAGGCAGGACTTTTGTAGTGTGATTGAGATCATGGGTCAGTCCACCGACAATGAGGTTTTATTTTTTCTAATGTCTTAACTACTTATGGACCTTCTCACTGACTAGCCATATAACTTTGGATCTGCAGACATCCCAAATGGGAAGGATCTTCACTTTTTTATAAAGGTTACCTATCCAAATGCCGTTGGGTTATACTAGCGACTTTGGGAGGGGGGCATCCCCTTTTGATTTTCCAAGAGCCTGCAGGTGGAGATATGAAGCTGGGGATGAGGGGAACCAGACAGGCCACCATCTTCCATAAACTGAAGGGAAATTGAAAATCTGTACTTCTGGCTTCAGATTGGGATCCATGGTAATGAGACACACTGCTTTTTGGCTGCTGGCCTTTTGGCCTTGCAATGTCACCATGACTGACACAAGGTATGCCTACACTTTGAGCTAGGGTGTATGTGTTGGTTCTCTGGGTGCCCAGGACTGAGAGTTACCTTGTTACCCCTGCCATCAGAATGCGGGAGTCTAATACAAACAGCCTTTTAGCCACTTAAGTATTCTCTAAATCAAGGGTCGGCAAACTTTTTGGCTTGAGGGCCACACTGGGCTTCAAAATTGTGCAGAGGGCCAGGTAGGGAAGGCCCCACCCCCTATCCGACCCCCAACCATTTCCTGCCCTCTGACTACCCCCTCAGAGCCCCTACCCCAGACGTGGGCAAACTACTGCCCGCGAGCCACATGTGGCCAGCCGGCCATTTTTATCTGGCCCCAGGCCGAGCGCGGTAAGCTGCGTGGGACCACACTTCAGGCCGGGGGGCTGGCCCCACACTCCCCGCCCAGGGGCCGGGACCAGCGCGGCAGGGGGGCTGGGCCGAGTGCGGAAGACGTGCGGCCCGGCGGAGCGCTGTGTGAGCCGCGTTGCCCTGCACCCGGCTGAGCAGGTAACACAGTTGGGGGTGGTGGTTAGGGTGGGTGAGGGGGCAGTCAGGGAACAGATAGCAGGGGGGCTAGATAGGGGATGGGGTCCTGGGGGGCAATTAGAGTGGGCAGGTCTCTGGAGGGGGCGATCAGGCAACAAGGAAGGAGGGGGTTGGATGGGTAGGGGCTCTGAGAGGGGTAGTTGGGGGGCAGGAAGTGGATGGGGGGTCGGATAGGGGGAGGGGCCTTCCCTACCCGGCCCTCTGCACAATTTTGAAGCCTAGTGTGGCCCTTGAGCCAAAAAGTTTGCCAACCCCTACCCTACTCGGCCAACTTTGGGATTTGTGCCCTGTTCCTAGACCGCTTCCCTTAGGTTAGCATTCATGATCATGAGTCACTCCAGACAGTGTGACACACAACATTGCCTTTTCCTTCAGGCCTGGGGAAGACCTTTATGCTAAAAAAGACTAATTCAGTCTTAGTGCTCCTTCAACTTTTTTTGCTTTGAATGCCTTTAAAGGTGCTACTTGCAGTGGTAGTGTAACCATGTTGGCCTTAGGATATGAGAGACGAGGTAGGTAAGGTAATACCTTTTATTGGACCAACTTGTGTTGTGGAGGTAGAAGCTTTCAAGCTTCATAGAGCTCTTCCCTGAGTCTGGGGAAGAAAATCTGAGTGTCCAAGTTAAATACATAGTGGGACAGATTGTCAAGCATAAGGGGTTAATACATGTTGCAGGAGACCATTTAAAACAGAAGTAGCAGGCAGCATAGTGGGTTACAAATTGTTGTAATGAGCCATAAAACCAATATCTCTATTATGTCTATGGCTTTTAGAATCCAGCAGAGATAGGAATTTAAATTCTCAGGATTGTCTAAGAGGTGTCAGTTAATACAAGTGTGTGTCTTAGTTAACATGAATGGCCTATGTGGAACTAGACTGAGTTTGTGGCCTCTGTTTACATAGACTACTGAACAACAGTTTAACGCCCCATTTTTGTAGACAGTGTAAAAGCTATATGGTTGTCCTAAACTAGAGTTACTGAATGCCACAGTCTCTGTGGTGTATGCATGATAATACATATCTAGGAAAACAGAATGGAACTAGGAAGGGACGTCATTGTGATAAATTTGTTTTTATGCTAACTTCAAGAAGAAACTTTAACCCTTGTCTAATTTATGCAGCTGAAAGGAATGCTAAATTTGTTTTTCTGTTTATCTGGGAAAAAATACATTTGCTTAAACTTATTTGTAAATCAGGGATCATGGGCTTTTTTTTTTCCTCTTTAGAAATGTATATTTGAGTATACAGCTATAAATGTAGAATATGAAACTACGTTTGGGCTTATGTTTTCATTTTTCAAAAGTAAAAGCAAATAAGCATTTGTGTTTATATAAAAACAAGCTTCCTAAAATGCTATTTAAACCTGAAGAAAAACTGAACGAAAAAGGAAGAAATAGAATGTGAAAAAAACAGCAAGGGAGATGATGGGGGATCTAGTATGTGTTAATCTTATAGTAATCTCCTTTTTCTCATAGAAGATTACATATTCAAAAACTGCCTCCATTTTTGGATCCCTCTATTTCTTAACTTCCCAGCTTGAGGTAATGTAGCCCAGGTAATGTCCTGGGACTGCTGTATGCAAGGCCTTTCTCCCAGTCTATGTAAGCGCAGCCTGATAGCTATTCTAATTTACACTGGCTACCAATGGCCCTAGGTGATCAAAACTGCAGATGGGAATTGACATAACCCTCTTGTCTCCAACTATAAGAGACTAGGGACACCGACTGCTCTTGCATCCCCTGCCCAGGGCAGGTGGTGGGTCCAGAGCTCCCTACAGCAGCCATGGTAGCTCTTACCATGGCCCAGCTTTGGCCTCTAGCCTAGCCAGGAGGAAGGATTTGAAGGGGGAGGGTTAGGAGAGGAGGAGGGGCCGGGTCACTTTGAGGGGGCAGGGTTCTTGTATGTGTCCCAATTTTGCCTTTTGAAAAGGTGATCACCCTTATTATATACCTTATAAGCTCAGCAGGGAGGAGATTTAGGAACTTGGAATGTACGCATTGGATCTATGCTAGTAGAAGATGGTCTTAAACTGGGGTGATGCTTTGTGGTCATATCTCATGGAGGATTTGACCCAATACTTTTTAGAGATATTATACCATAGATGAGCATATGATTTACTCAAGAAACTGTAAAGTCTCCATTAGAGTAGCTGTACTAAATTCACTACTTCTTTGCATGGCTGATGTAAATGTATAGCAACAACTATAATTTTACATTTACATGCTTAAGCCAGTTAATTATGTCTGGAATAGCAGAGTGTATTGCCATGGTATCTCCTTCACATTTGTGAATCGGGCATTGAGTTGTTATATGTTTCATGATCTGTTCTGGGTGACCAGTCGCACACTGGAGTCTTTTTAATTTTTCATTTGTGTGGCAAGTAGTTTGTGCAGCTACAGTTTAGTATAGACCATGAGCTTCGTGGGAGATCAAAGCCAGGGATCTTCTGCATTGTCTCTTTCAATAAATTCACTATTAATATACGGCTGTTCAACTTCTAGTCTTCAGGGCTTAAATTGTCCAATTGTCTTTGGACGGAGCATTATATTATCCTGCTACTAGTGTATGATCCACTTTTCATCAAGAAAATTGTAAAATGTCAGTGTTGAATTCAGTCCTGGCATAACCAGATGCAGCTTCTATTGACTTAATGAGAACTCCACATACTTACACAAAGTCTGAATTTGGTTGTAAATTGCTTTTCCATTTAAACAGGATTCAAAAATTGGTCTTTAGTATCTGGAAACATTTGGCTTCCTATGTCTGGTGTTGCACAGTGATTTTCCAGCAAGAATCTTAGAAATGTCTGTGTTTAACTGAAAAAACTGAATTTTAAATACAATTGGAAATGTATATTGGGGAGGGGGAAAATTGTTCTGAATACTATTAACTTCGAGGCTGTTCTGCTGAAGATGAGTGCTGCTCACTTCAGTTCCATTACTACAAAGAAATACTATAGTGCAACTGTTGCAGTGCCTAGAACAGGTCATAGCTGAGAACGCCAATCTCAGGACAGATTGTCAGCAAATAGGGCAGATGCCCCAAACTGGTGGTATAGTCTATCATTAGATTCACCAAGCCAGTAATAAAAGTATTCCTGAATCACTATATTAGTTTTATACTAGTAGAACACAGATAATTCCCTTTGTCACCCAGGTAACCTGGACTTTATGATGTAAGGTTATTAAAAACCAAAATCACCACACATTAGGTTCCCATAACCCCAAGGGGTTAATATTCTCTCCAGGTCACTGGATACTTCAGACCAGGCCTAAGTTACCAAGTTATATGCAGTGTTGTAGTGGTGTTGCTCTACACTCCTGAGTGGCATAGTGAAGCCAACCTAACCTCTAGTGCAGACAGCGCTAGGCTGACAGAAGAATTTGTCTGAGCTATCTACCATCTCTCAGGAGGTGGATTACCTACGCTAGTGGGAGAACCTCCCTGTCGGTGTATGTAATGTCTGCATTGAAGTGCAACAGTGAGACAACTGTGTTGATATAGCATTTCAAGTTAACAAGGAAGGGTGACTTCCTGCTTTCTTATGCAAAGTGACCCCCTGCCCATTTTGAGGGGACAAGTGAAGGGAATCTGCAAATACTCCAGCAGACCTACTTCCTTAGGGCTAGTCTACACTAGCAATGTTAAAGTTGTAGCAGACTCTAAAAACACCACCTCCATGAGAGGCAAAGCACTGTCTACACCAGCGCTTTATAGTGCTGAAACTTGCTGCGCTCAGTGGGATGTTTTTTCACACCTGAGTGAGAAAGTTGCAGCACTGTAAAATGGCAGTGTAGACAAGCCCTTAGAATCCTTTCATTAATTTTACAGGATGTCCCAAAGTGACTTTTTGGGGGGAGGGAGAGGAAAGGAGAGCTCTTAGTCCAATAGCTCACTCTTTCCCTGTTTAGAGTTGAGCAGATCAGATATGGCTGGATTGTTCCCAATGCTGCTGCTTATAGCTGCAAACAGCTTGCTGAGTGTCACTGACACAGCAAAAGTTTTCCCCTGACTAAGAATAGGTAATGCAGACTGTTTGTGACACTCCATTGTTAATTTCAAAACAAGGGTCATTGGTTTAACCTTCTACTTCCCATGTGTATAAACACATAATCCAGTAACATCGATTTACATAAGATAATTGCTGGTCATTCATTATAACAGAGCCAGATAATATTAGTTTCTTGCAGTATATACACAGCTTTGATATTGAGGTTGATTGAGTACAGTCTTTAGACAGATGAAAATAATGCCATTAACATTTTCCTTGATCACTTATCAACAAAAGTAAATGGACTGATATCAGCTAGTCCATTTAACAACCCTTGAATTGGCCTGATTATATTGCATTGCCTCTTGATGTGCCTTTAAAGGTTACACACAGGTGAACTGGCTTGCTAATTTTAACACTAGCTGGTTTGTCAGTGTCACAGTAACCTCACTAAAGTAGTACTGCATTCTATGCTGCACAGTACAAATGGGGATGCGCTCAAAGAATAGTTTATTGGCCATATATTTTCCTTTTCTGTTTTAACAAAGTAAGGAGAGGAAAATTTATTCTGAAGCTGTGACCTCTTGTGAGAATGGAAAAATTTCTCATAGCAAAATACATTGGAACACAAAAGCCCATCACCTCTGCTGTTGGAGATGTGGGCTGGGAGACTATCCCCTCAGAATTAAGATGATTCCCGTAATATACAGCTTGACCTTTACTATTAGGTGGAATTTTACTCCAGGATATGAGAGACCTGCTCATGGGTATAAAGGAATACTCCTAAAGGTGAGCACTTCATGAATTTAAAATTTCAGACAAATGAGAAAAGACTATACTCATTTAACATTTGAAGAAATTAACATTAAGTTCTCCATTTGCATCCATATAATCTAAACATCACTTCTATATAATTGCATAAGGCCTAAGAAAGTAATGAGCCTATGAACTGTAAATATAATTATCCTGGAATAACAGCTTCTCAAAGCAGAACCTTGTCCCCACTTATCTTTATTAACCTGGCTATAAATATAAGGACATAATTTGTAAAAATAAATAGATTTTTAAAAAAATAATAAAGAGAAATCCTTCAAACATTTCAGCTTCCCTGAAATCCATATTACTGAAATATTTTATGCATAATTTAATTGTATGCCGAAACATGATAGAAACTCTTATTTCACTGGCAATAATAAGAGCAGAAGGTATTTCAGAGTGATTGCCAGAAGGCTGTCTCCTATGTAAATGTTTCACATATGTCTCATGTTATGCTTACTTCATTTAAAAAAAAAATCTCAAATGATATACACTTGGTTTGCACAATGCTTGAGAGGCAGCCCCAGTGGAAATTGAACTTTTGAATAATGGTATATGTTGCTCACAGAACTGCTCCTGGAGTCCAGTTGTTGTAGATCTTTACTTTTGCATTTTATGTTGTAGGAATACAGTTCTGTGTGCTAAATTTTAAGGGAATTTCAAAAAAGTAGAAAGCATGATCTGGGCTGCCCTCTTTTTTTTAAAAAAGGAAGCTTTATAATCCAATTAAAATTGGACAGATTGTACATTTATCTTCATTAGGAAGCTGGCAGCTTGATCTTATACTCGTGTGTGTGAAAATACGCTGAACTCAGGTAGACACTGAAGTCTACCATCTCTCAGGGAGGTGGATTACCATTCAATGGATGAATGGTCCAATCTTTCTCTAAGTCCACCTGCTGAATTATTTTTGAATTTTCACTGTGCATTGCATAACTCAAAAATATTTATATGCAGCTCATGCTAGGTAATTATTTGTGCATGTTTGTGTGTGTGTGTGTATATAAGTGTGTGTGTATATATATATAATATATAATATAAAAATTTTAAAAATTATAAGTTTAAAGGCCAGATTTTCAGCTTAGTTTAGATAGCCACTGAAGTAATTGATGGTATTCAGATTTGTTAACTAAGCATCTGGCTTACAACTTTCATATATTTCCAATATCTAGAAAAATCTAATGTCAAATGATGCCACGTTTGACAGCACAGGATACCTCTTCATGAGTCCTTCTAAAAGTTGCATAGTTAACCAAAAGTTCTCTTGAATAAAAGCAGTGTTGCTAAATAGATATTTAGCACTGGGAGCTCATGTTTGGCTGATTATCCTCTCCTGCCCCCAAATCTTTTTAAGAGTCACTGCCTCTTAGGATAGAATCTCCCATCCTGTAAGTATGGCCTATATTCTTTGTTCCTAGATGTTTATATTTTACATTTAGCAGTATTAAAATACACTGAAGGACTTATTGAAAATTAACATTGACTCTCAAGCAAATCCCTCAACCAGCTGTTTAAAAATTCTTGGATACAAGTTATTCAGACCTGCTGACCTAGTCTAATTTTAAAAGCGACATAGTCTTGCAGTACCTTATAGACTAACAGATGTTTAGGAGCATAAGCTTTCGTGGGTGAAGACCCACATTTCTTATGCTCCAAAACATCTGTTAGTCTATAAGGTGTTACAAGACTCAGTCTGGATCAGTAAAAGCGACAAACACAGCTACCCGTCTGATACCCATCTAACTTTAGTAATTCCTGTTTAATATCCTCCTGCATTGTATGATATGACTACATCATCTGTCCTCCCCCCAAATTCTTTTGAACATTTCTACATTTTCTGCATTATTGATGATTCTATTGTTTCTGTGTAGTAATTGATCAATATCATTGTTAGCATTCTTTTGTTCCTAAACACTTTTTTTAACAATATATTTTATTTAGGCAATATAGACATCCATTCACACAAGAGACTATATTTATGAAATTGCTATGTGTATTGGAAAGCTAGACTTTGCCACATTATTTACATGTATTTCAGATCCCAGGAGGACTGGTTACTAATACAAGACAAGAAGCTGCCTTCTTTAGAGCACAAAGAGGTTTGTCTCTATGAGAATTATGAGCTGGAGGGAAATTCCAGCTTTCTGCTGAATGGATGTTCTATGAAGTTGGTACTATCAGTGACATCATATTAAAGCAGGGGAGAAACACAGATGTTCAAGAAGACACCAAGCAGCATTTAAAGATTCTGAAATACTTGTAAAATGTTCATCCTGCTAGAATACAGTGTAAGAAATGGAATCTAATTGCTTCTCCAGGAGATATTTATGACACTGGCTGCCTTTTCTAATGAGACAGAATAATCCTTTATAAATTTACTCTCATTCTTTGATGTTGGTAGTTTTCCAGTTGTTTTGCAAAATGCAAGCAGAGATAACCATCCAGTTATCTATAGCAGTAATAAAGGATTGGAGTGGCGGGGAAGTGTGAGAAATGATTTGTAGTAATGCATAGGTGCTAATTTGGGACAACTTGCTACTTTTTCCCTCCTAAGGAGGGGAAAAAACCTGATATGTTGCAATTGAAAATACTTCAGATAGAATCCTCTACGGTCTGGAGGTATACTTATTTTTTTAAGTGAAAGAAAAAGTTTGAGTTGTCTCTTTCCATTGCATTAAACACAAAGCGGTACTTTGTGGATGACTGTTTAAATTTTATACTATTGAAGGGATTATTAAACTCCAATGGAGAGTAATTGAAAATGTATCATTCTTGGAAATATAGCACTTTATCCTGCTGACAGATAATTCACGCCAGGCTAAAGGTATTAGTCTTAAAGGAAAGAGGTTGTTGAAGAGCAAAGGTAGAAATGTTCAAAAGCAGGAAAAAAAAATCTAAAAAGCAATTTGCCTGTTTTTTGCAGCCTTTATTTAGGAAAAACTCTAGCTAAAGTAACAGCTCTATTTGCACAAGTCACTCACTCCTCTCCAGTTCAAAGCAGTTGTCATAGAATGGGAGTGCTGATGGCAGAGACTGAATAGCTGAGGAGAGCTGTTGTTTAACAAGCCTAAACGGCTCCTACTATCACCATCTTAACCATGTGAATTTAGAAAGATGTTAACAAAAGGCATTTGAGATTTTTTTCCCCTGTCCGATTCTCAGCACAGAATGGTTTCAGAGACCAAGGCCATGGTTACACTTACAGGTTTATAGCGGTATTGGTTATAGCTGTCCTCATATACAGCTATTGGGATAGCGCTATAGCGTGGCAACACTGACACCCGCCAGCGGTATAACATGGCCACATTTGCGACACACACACGGAATTAATCATTATGGTGTTTTTTTTTTAAAGTGTTACCAACATTTTATAGAGGACTGAAGCATTTTTTTTTCTATTTAGCTTATACAGCTTTGTGTACATTTTTTTTGTGATACAATTTTTTGTTGATATTCTTTAAAATGTTCGCTAGAGCTTGCAGTAAATATTTAATGTTTGCTAAGTTTACTCCCTGTTTTACAATTCTTCATTACAACATAAAATGTACTTTGATCCAAATTTGTCAATCCCATTGATAATATTGATGATTTAAGATGAGATTAATACCCTTAACCTTCTGAATATTTTAACATTCAGTTCTTAATGCATGGATATTGTTTTCCCCTCTTTTGTTGCTGGTCACTATTTACAAAACCCAAGGGTTTTGTCTTGACTAGGGTTTAAAGGTATGTTGGTAGAAGGTGTTGGCTGATTGCGTTACAGCTAGCACATAGTAAAAGTGTACACTGCCTTCTCTACACTACAGTTTTCAAATGTTAGCTGACACCTTCTAATGACTTATCTTTAAATCCTAGTCGTGACAAACCCAAGGGCATTGTCTAGAAGACTGCAGTTTTAGGTGTATTGTTAACACATGAGATCGTGTATGCTAAAAGTCAAAACAAGGCAGACTGAGTGAAATCCTGACTGCACTGAGATCAGTAGCAAAACTTCTCTTGACTTTAGTGCAGCCAGGATTTTATCCACTGTAATATATACTAAACTATTTGAGTTTAAAGCATATATTAAGGACAACGTACATTGTCTAGACTAAATGTGAAAAGGTACTATTTAAAATTCGCTAGCTAGCAGTGCACCTTTAAATCATAATGTGCACAAGCCTGAAATGGCCTAGATTTCAGCAACTTCCTAGTCTTCAAACTCTAGCCACAGGCCCTGCTTTAAACAGAATCCAAAGTAAGCCTTTTGGGAGCCAGTGGCAGGTCTTTATGCCTGGAATTTGTATTACCAGAAATACTTGGCCATCTCTTTTAGGTTTTATCAGTCAGCTTTGGTACTCCTAACTTTAGTTCTGCTGGTAACGTTGCAGTGCTATTGTGAAGCAGCAAGGGGGTTCTGAGCCTTTTTTTCTATATACCCTACTTGGAAAATATAATCTATGCCATGGAAAGTGTGGCCAAATATCACAATGGACACCCTATAAATGACTAACAAATGATGAATTATCCACTTGAAACCACATATTGTCTAAATACATCAGCCCATAATACTCATCCCCATTTTTCTCCAAGTTTGTTACTAAAACCGTTTAATGGAAGATACCACAGCAATGATTGTTTGATGGCATGACAAACAAGGAAAATGAATAGTGAGCAATGAACACTGTGTTCTGTTACTTGAACTGTAAGCCCTTCCTACCTATCGCACCACTAACTTTACATGTCTACTTTCCATCTGCACTTCTGGAATATTCTAAATCTGTATCTATGGCAAAGTATAAAAATGCCTGAACATCCATGGTGTGTCAAAGTATTTTTCATTCAGAAGCTTGGATATTTTTTTTTTTGTTGAGGAGCAGAATATTCTATATGTGAGATCAGTGATCTCAGAGGGTTAAAATTTACAGAGTAGTCTGTAGTTATGAGTTTTTATTAACAGTGTATGTTTTTAAATAGGAAGGTTTACATCTGAAGACTATGGTGCATCGTGGTTTTTTTATTGTATGTTCAACAAAATGTGAAAGAAAAGAGCAGATGTTCCTGTGTATTATTTTCCTGTCTAATCTCAGATTTTTTTTATTTGCATTTGTTTTGGTTTTAATTTCTCATTGAACAACCTTTGTTTTATAATGGTTGACAATAGTTCCCATCATATCATTTCTAAATGTTACTGAAGTTCTGCACTGTATTTTACTTAATGCTCCAAGTGAAACACTTAAATTGTACCAGCCTGACATGTATAATATTTTAATCATCCCACTCAGGGGTATACAGATTTTTTTTTTAATATACCATTTACACAGCACACATGCAAAAATTAGTGTGTAGCTAGACACTGAACATCATATGATGATGTATTAGAACTTTGGTTTTATTGCTTTGCTACTTTGCATGGTTAGAGGGTAGTACATCATTACTTTAATTTCCCTTTCACAAGCTAACTGCTTCATCTAAATATGTTCTCTATCTGCACTTTTAAAACTTTTGCAACCAGCGTATTTCTTTACATTTGTCTACTTTAAATTTTATTGGTCAAGTCTGAAAACCCAGTTATATAGAAGGATTCACATCCTTTTGATTTTTTTCTTGTTGCTTCCTCTAAGTTTACTATTCATCTTAAAATTATATTATCACAAACATCCGTTGCTTAGAGTTTCATCTTTTTTTGTCTCCTCAGCCATCCACTATTTGTAAACTAGGAAGCATAGAAACTTTGGTTCTGGGACCGAGTTATTTGACAAATGGTGGAAACGGTAAGGCTGAGTGGAACATATGCTTCATGAAGTAGTGCCCTCAGAGGTAAATGTTTATCTCATCAAACCAACAATGTACAACAGCTGGTTGAATACTGAATAAAATTAGTCGTCATATGCATGATTTGTCAAATATAGTATTTGGCCAAGAATGCTCAGTGAAGTTCTAGTAACTTTTAAGTCCATGCTCTTACATCTCATCTTCCATTAAACTGTCTTAGTTGCAGGTAGATGAAAAAGGATGGAAAATATAACTCTTCCATCAAAATCCCATTACTCCTTAGCCCCACTTTTTTGGCGGAGAGGGAAGAGGGGAGAAGGGGCTAAATTGAATCGGTTTAAGGCTTTGAAATGTAAAACAACTTTTTTAAAAAAAATTTCCATACCTACTTTACTACATGTTCTACAGTAGTAGGTTAAAAAGCTGTTCTTCCAGCATTTCTGTCTGGGACCAAAAATTTAATCTAATAAAAGCGCTTTCTTGAGATTTCAGGTCCAATTTTGCAGACACAAAGGGCCAAACTTTCAGAGGGCCTCTTGCTGGTGCATCCTTTTTATATAAGCAGAATTTGCATTTGCACCACACATTGCTAAAAATCAAATCAATTATCCAATAAATACATTTCAAATAAATTCTCTCTCTCTGACACTCACTCTTAATACATGACAATCAAACTAGTCACCTACAGACTGGGAATGAAGAAAGAGGGAGACAACATGTTATTGTTTATATTTCTAAACATTTGGGAGCTGCTCAGATACTATGGGGATGTGGACTATAAAAATTCATTTTTGTCTGTCTTGAACCAATTTACTGTCCAAAACTTACCTCTACTTGTGTGAAATAATTCTGCCTCTCTGCTACTTGACCTACACCATTTTTAAAAAGAAATCAATTACGTTTTTAAACTTTATTGACATCCGTTTATTCCATTCTTGTCAGGATCTCACTTGGTTGTAAATCCATTTAAATATACTTTCAGAATGTCAAATGACAATGTTAAATGGTAGTCTGGCTCCTTAAAGGTTGTGGAGCAGAGGGGTCAGTCCACCTCTAGAATGTGATGTGGTCCTTTAAGTCTGTGGGAGGTCTCCCAGTGCAGTGCTTTAGGACTCTGTTGGAAAGAGAATCTATTACTTTGGTAGAGTTGCGGGAAGGAAACTATGGCTCCTGGTCCTGCTTGCAGACTACGGCATCCTACAGGGCAGTGTGTGATAACAGTAAATATGGTAAAAGCCATCCCAGGACAAGAAGGGATATATTATGCCTCTCTGTTTTATGGAGCAGCCTGCCCTCTCTTTTGTTTTTTGAGTTCTTGTGTGGTGATGGTCTGAATTCTAAGAAATAAAGTAGTCTGATGCTGAAACTTTTCAGCAAGAGTATTTTATGGGGTTTTCTGAAATTCAACTTCTCTGTGTTTATGCTGTAAACATGATACAATGTGTTCAAGGACTTAGAAGATACTGGTAGAGAAGAAGTGGTCCTGGAAGTAAATAGCATTTAGAAGGAAGTCTCATTACTGTTTCTTTAAGGGACCAGGAGTGGTGGGAATTGTGGAGTCTGTAGAGCTGTGGAAGACAATGGGCAAGATGGGGTAGGAGCAGCACAGGGAAGTGGTGGGAATACCATGGGACAGTCCTTAGCTGCCTAACACAGACTCCCTGGGCTGAAACCCAGAGAAGAAAACTGGCTTGGATTCCCCCACTTCTCCCTCACCAAGAGGGGAAGTATTGACCTCAGGACTAAAAGAAGCCAAGAATAGTGAGTCCCAAATGGGGGCTGTGAGCCTGGCATGCAGGCCATGAGACTTTTTTTGGTTTTGTTTTGTACTCTTCTATAACCCAGGAAGGGAACTGACTGACTGACCAGGCTGGAGGGCTAAGCCACGAAGCTGGCATCTGTTGTGGAATCAGAAAGACTGACAAGGGGGTGCTAGAGTGGAAGAACCCCCTGCGATACTGTATCCTGGCATGAGGGAGTACTTCTGCAGTGAGTGTACCCTGTGATAGCTGTTCATACTACTTGGAAAAGAGAATGTAAAACAGAATGTAGAATGCTGCTTTAAAAGGAAGCACACTGTTTTAGATCTGTAAATGCTTGTGCCTTTTTAAAGGGTCTGGGTTGAATCCCTTTGAAATCATTGGGAATTCTGCCAGTGGGCATTGACTCTGGCCAGAAAATGTCTCTTTGCACTATACAGTTGCTGTTGAACTGCATCATTTCCCAAGTTTCAGTTCAAAGAAAATCTTAATGGTCAAATTACAGGCACCACTGAAAAGAGTAGCCATTCAGTAGAATCATTAATTGCCTTCATCATAGAGTCTGTTACAATAATATACATATCTGTTTTCTATTTCTCACATTGATATGGGAATGACAGAGGCTACATCTACACTCTGAGTTTGGAGTGTGCGCTACTTGCATGAATATAAATGAGTAACAATGACCGCTAGTCATAAGTATAAATAATGATGTAGCACAGGCAAAGGAGGCATGGCTGAGCTATGCTGAGTACAAATCCAACCTGCGCTGGTGGGTACCTATTTGGCACAGCTTAGCTGTACCATCACTGCCCATGCTATTGCAGCTACTCTTATTTATGCTCATGATAACTCTCATTGAGCCATCACAATGCGTGTTCATAAGCAGGAGAATCACACCTCTTGCTAATCATAAGCGTGTGCATAGGGTGTGCCCAGGCCCACCCTAATGCAGGGGTAGGCAAGCTCGTCCTGCCTGGCACACCTGCATTGCCAGCTCGGGAGGTTCGCCCCTGCCTCCACCTTCCCCCATCTCCCGGAGCCTCAGCACCCTGTGTCCAGGAGCGGCCCTGGACAGCTTTGCAGTGGTGTCACTCTGGCGGTCCCTCAGCTCCTGCCACTTGGAGCCAAATGGTAAGGGGGCGGGACTAAGAGCTCTGGCAGGAGGAGCTCAGGCCCCGCCGGAGCCACGCTGCTGCAGCGGTGTCCAGGGCCGCTCCTGGCAGCGGGGCAATGAGGCTTCGGGAGAGGTGGGGGTAAGAAGCATGGTAAGGGGTCTGGGACCGGGGAGGGGGAGTTGGATAAGGAGCAGGGAGTCTTGGGGGCAGTCAGGGGACCGGGAGTCGGGGGACGGGTGGATGGGGCAGAGGTTCTGGGGGGTCGGTCAGGGGACGCGGAGCAGGGTGGATTGGATGGGGGTGGGGTTCCGGGGTGGTGGGTAGGAGCTGGAGGGTCTCTGGAGGGGGCGGTCAGGGAGAAGGGAGGTTGGATGGGTTGGGAGTTCTGAGGGTGCCTATCAGGGTGGTGGAATGTGGAGAGGAGTCGGGGCAGGCAGGGGACAGATAGGGGGTAGGGTCCTAGGGGAGCAGTTAGGATGGAGGGGTCTCAGGATGGGGCAGTCAGGGGACAAGGAGTGGGGGGGTGGGAATCTTGAGGGGGGCAGTCAGGGGGCAGGAAGTGGGAGGGAGTGGATGGGGGGTGGGGCTAGGGTGGGGCTCCCTGGGTGCACACCCTAATAAAATATGCTGCGCACGCCTATGTAGCTAATAGTATAGACATAGCCAGAGATTTGGGGTATTATTGGCAGAACCAACTAGATGGTTGGACATACTGAAAATGAGTTCCTGTAAATACCTAGCTAGACTTTTAGGTACTGTACTAAAACAGAATTTTCACAGAAAGGCAGAACACAGGGCTGTTTTGTCGAGGGGATGATTTGGGAATGTCTGAACAGTTTACAAACTATGTGTGAGATTAAGAACCATATATACCTGTGTCAGGCTGTAAACTCTGAAGTCTTTTGCCTTCTCTCCGTTCTGTTTGCCTCCATGTTGGCCTGAAGCCCAATATGCAGAGCTACAAGGCTGACAATACAAGGTAGTTAATGCTGTGTATCCGACTGATGGAAATCTAGTCACTCTAAACACAGCTTCTACCCAGGGGAACCTGTTTAACAGGAAGAGGTTAACTTGGCAGTGAATTCAGTTAGCTAGGGTTTGTTCTCATATAGGGAAGCTGGCATAAATACTTACAGAAAGGCTAAGAGGTTTTAAAGTAGTAGCTGTTCTGGTCAGGACCATTTTGTTGATTCTGTGAGGGAGGGACCCCCAACATGGAGCAGTGCCACTGGCTAGGGGGAGCATGCCCATTTTTCTGAGCCCAGATAGAATCTCTAGACAGCCTGAGAGACTCTGACCCCTGGCCAAAGAAAGCCATGGATTGGTGAGGAAACTGAGGTAGGGACATAATATCTTTGTTCTGATTTGGCTCCTAGTATTAAAATTGCCAAGCTCTTTGCCAACAACAAAGACCAGTTCAACTTTTCACTTTCAGCTGAAGCCAATAAAAGCCACCCCCCCCCCAAGAAAAAAAAATGGCTTTCACATTAAGAAAAGGGAATAAACCCTTTCCCAGAGGCCACCAAGGTCCTGCTTAGAAAAATAACTGTCGTTACTGTGTTGTATGTTTTTACGTTCAGGTAATTCCAGCTCAGATTTTACACATTCATTATTTTATCCCGACCCCACTAATCTTCTCTCAGGGCTCTCATTCACAACTGTAGTCCCTGCCTTGGTCACTGCACATTGCCACAAAGTAGTAGGGGTACTATGGGCTGCAAACTGAGGCAGGTCCATATGACAGTGCAGCTTATATCATACTTATGCACGCCAGCCCTCTGGCACCCTAAGACACAATCCACCTGGGGCAGTGCAGCTCCGAACCAACTCTATAGGGAGTCTGAGTCTAAACATCATCAAATATCTCTGTGTGGACAAATATCTGTCAATTGCAGTTGTGCTGGAGAGGAAGACCATGTTAAACTGTAGGGAGACAAGGTGGTGGGAAAAAGAGAGCAGTTCAGAGAAGATACGAGGGAGGAAAATGAGTAGGAGAAGAGAAGGACGTGCTTAAGTCCTTGCAAAGTCAGGGCCATTAATATTTGTTGGGGAGGAAAGGACCAAAGGGGATTTTTAACCTCTAAAAAGAAATATATTTCCAGGAGTCTGACAGCCTAAGTTTTTTGTAGGGCTTTTTCTTTTGTTTAGGATTAGCAGTTACTTTTTTTTTTAAATAGAAATACCAAAAGGAATAACATTAGTAAATCAAGAGTGCTTGATAATAAACTAGCCTAACAGATTCCGTGGCCATCAATGCAGAGCTTGCTGACTATAACCCATAACCTCCGGGTGGCATTTGTACCAAAAGATTTTTTGGATGTTTTGTATGGAATGAGTTCAGACTCGCCATAAATTGTTTTAAAAAAAGTAAGACGTTAACACTTAAAAATTTACAATTCTATATGTACAATAACACTAGCAGACACCCAGATGTAATTTAGGTCAAAAGATGGAATCACCTTCAACTGCTGAGAAACTTATGCTATATACAGAGTACATTATCAGTCCTGGAGACTATATTTTATATATAGTCAATAACACACACACAAAGGGACAAAATCTGTTTTTACATGACTCCTCTTTTAGTCTGTAAGTGATTTCAAGGGAACTTAAGCAATGTGGGTGAAATCTTGTTGCCTTACTCTATGACTAACTCCTTTTGGCTTCAATATAACTAGCCATATAAGTGAGGCAGCAGGATTTGGCCGCAAGTAAACTAAACAGATAGTTTGCATTCTGATCTTGAAGAAATACAGGGAAAACAATCACTGTTTCTAAAGTCAATGAACAAAAGTATGGGAAACTTACAACCTGAAAACTAAGAGGATGTCAAAAACACTAGACATTTTAAAAATATGCATACTGAAAAATATATTTTGATCAAAGTCCATTTGATGCTTCACTGGAATCAGTCTGTTGGGGAATCCTATTGAATACAGCTTCCAATAGATTTCTATTACAATCTCTTGGAGCCAGTCATACCACACGAAAACCTCTATTATACCAGAGTTTGTCATAGTTAATTTTAAATATGAGTTCAGAATGTTTTCACATAGACTTCTATTGAAGGCTGATCTCAGTGGAACAGCCAGCTTGTGTTAGGCTTTGTCATAAAACGCCACTGAGTTCATATCAGTTTCAAAAAGAAAACTTCTAATTAGAGCTAGGTGAATGCTGTTGTGTGTGTAGGGGCGGGCGAGGGTGGAGTGGAGGGGGAAGTCTACAGTTTTGTATCAATTTTTAAATGTTTCCAGACTCTGAACTCAAAGGAGCCTGAACTCAATCAGTGAATATTGTAACATGTAAGGAATGTGTGAGAAAACAACCAATCTTAAGGGACTATTGGAAAAATCAATGGAAAATGAATTACAGATTTGTAAACATACATATTTACATAACTTCCTGATTCTAAGCATTACATTCACAGAAAAGAAACATACTAAATGCCCATCTTCATGTAAATAAACTACCCACTGAAACCTGAATTTTGAATATCAAATATATTCAGTGAGCAAGTTACAGACCAAGAATTATTTGCCCCAAATATTCAGCAGATAACTTGTTTTATTTAGTAAATTTGTTTGCTGAATTGTCTTGTGAATTTCTCAATCATAAAGTAAGTTATTCTCTGCAAATTCTTTGAGATCTGCTATTGGTACAGAAAGTTAAAACAACTAATACTGTGATTCTTGTATTAATGAATGCAATTCAAAACTCTCAATTCAGGAATGTGCCCCTTTTCGGGAACAGCATTTGAGCAGGTGCTTCAGTTCTGCTGAGCTCAGTGAGACTTTAACGCATGCTTGTAATTAAGCATACACTTAAGTGTTGTCCTGAGCAGCAATGAACTTAATAATATATTTTAAATACTTTCATGACCTGGGCCCAAAGTGAGTAAGATTTGCAGAATTGGGCCTTAATATTTTGCTTTTAAAACAAATTAGGAATAGCTCACTGAATAACGTATAGTGATGGGACTACACATTTAAGTAAAAGCTAGTCAATGTGATTAAAGGTTGAAGAATAAGTCTCTAAAGGAAAACAAAATATGATACTATAGATCCACTCAGGCAAACTATGAATAATTTGATTAAAATCCAATTAAGTTGTCGCATTATCTTTCTTTTATTTCTTATTGATGATGTCCAAGGTTTCAGAAAGCAGATAGCTTTCTCCTTTCTTATTAGGCTTATTTACATAATGAAAACAACAGCTAATATCCCTATCACAGTTGAGTGGTAAATTATGATGACACAGACATAAGTATGAAACTACTGAAAGCCTGATTCTTGTACCTTTTCTCACAATGGCACAGAATATTCTCGTGTACACCAGTGCAATCCATGAGTACTGGAGAACCAGGCTTGATATGAGTGAGCGTTGAAGAATCAGGTCCTCTGGGACTAAATCAATGACTCAGACTTCAGTGGTTCAGGAGCCAAATTAGCAATCAACATTACCCAGAAGAGCCATAGTAGTGTGAATTTGTTGTTTCATTTACAATTTATTTAGATAATCTGGACAGCAAAATGACTGACCAAGTATTATTATTTTATCAGTTCCAAGTGGTTAGTAACATAGTAAAAGTATCCTAATTGGTTAGTAACTTAGATTGGTTAATAATTAAATCACACCATTTTAATATCATTGTGCTGCGAAGAGCCCCAGGAGACACATTAAAGAGCCACTTGTGACTTGTGAGCCTCAGTCTGAGTATCACTTGTTTTAAATGCATCAGCGATATTCTAACTTGATTCTGCAACTCTTTTTGCACTGGAATAGTTTACATGAGTTGCCCCCAAAGGATTCAATAGGACTACTTGGGCAAGTAAGTGCTGTACTGCTCAAAGGGGAGGAGCTTGGAAGAACCAGCCTCTCTTATGAATTAAGTTTGAAAGAATGAATTTTTCATTTCTGTACTGGGAAGAGTAAGTGGCTGGCTTTTATTGATTATGTACAGTAGATGATAAATCTGGCACAAAGCCATGAATATTACTGAGGTAAAGGAAATGCTGGGAATGACAGTCTTTTCTGCTGCATTAGCTGTGTCGGAGGAGTTTACAATGTAGTGATAGACTATTTCATACATGTCCAAATACAAAATACATCCAAATGCATGGAATGTACTGAAACTACACTCAGCTTCAGGAATACACTTAAGTAACTCACAATTGTAAGAAACCAAAGATCTATCCCCCTATTCCCCCAGTAATGGCACTACTATAATGTACTAATGGTTTGCTGTGACAGCAGTTAGTCAGGATATCCATGCAAACAGCTGTGTAGCTCAGCATCCCCAAGGCATATTAAAAACAAATATCTGTGAATAACTGACAGAAAAATCAATATGGAAGTGAGCAGCAGACCTTGCAAGGAGGGGAGCTCCCTTCCTCACAGTACACTGCATCAGGGCAATTGTCTCTGGAGATGAGGGGCAGAGAAGCACCTACAGCAGCACTACCAGTTTGTTCTTAGCATTATTGGCAGAAGTAACTGATTTTAATCTCCCTCAACCTCTGGGGAAACCAAAGAGCCTCAAGCTCTGTTGCTTAATGTTGGTGCAGCTTTAACACTGGAGAGATTTTCAGGACATAGAGAGTATTGTGACAGAGTCAGACCAGAAGGATATAAGAGAGTGCTGGAAGGCAGGTATATTAGTCTCAGGATGTGCAGGTCCCTGCTCCCTGGATAGCCAAACACAGGCTATTCCAGGCCAATCAAGACACCTGGGGCCAATTAAGAACCTTCTAGAAAGGAGTAGAAACAGCTAGCCTGATTGGGACACTTGAAGCCAATCAGGGACTGGCTGAAACCAGATAAAAACCTCCCAGTTAGTCAGGTGGGCTGTGGGTGTCAGGAGCTGTGAGAGGAAGTTGTGCTGTTGGTGAGACTGAGTGGTGGACCACATATCATACAGAAGGAAGGAGGCCCTGAGGTAGGGGTGAAGTGGAGTTTGAAGAAGCGGGGACTGCTGTGGGGAAGTAGCCCAAGGAATTGTATTGTGTTTTGTGGATAAAAGGTCAGCCATCTTAGCTGATACTATTAGGGTCCCTGGGCTGGAGCCCGGAGCAGAGGGTGGTCCCGGGCTCCCCGCCTTTTCCGTCTTCCATACTGGCCTGTGATGAAGTCACTAGGCGGTGACTCTTGCCAATTATACTGAGAAAGGGAGATCACTCTAGGGCCTAGATGAGTTTCTGAGGCTCCTAAATCTGCCAGGAAGTGCAGGACCCACAAGTACAAACTTGGAGCTTTGTCCCAGTATGTACTGAATAGACTGTATAGTCTGACTCATTTTTAGATTAAGAAATGCAACCAAATGTGTAAAAGTCTCCACAAGATTAAGTGTGTGGGATTTCACATTAAGGGACCCATCGAACTGAATCTGCTGACACAAAAGGAGGTCTTGCTGCAGAGGGAGAGAGAGAGACTCCTTATCAGCAGAAAGGTGCAGTATGCCAGAAACTGTTGTCATAGTTTCAGGGTAACTGCATCTGTTTTCCCCAACCCCATGGTCCATTCCAGCAGTGCCCAGTCAGTTCTCCATCCGTCACCTGTGTCTGGTGAAAGTGGGGGCTGGACACAGAAAGTGGGCTGTTCTGAACATCCTGAAGAAGATGCAATGTAGTGGTAATTATTTAGTGTGGTGATTGCTTTCTGAAGAAATTAAATCACCTCTTTTATAAGGTAACGAACATGTGACTACATAATTCATAGATTCAAAAGCCAGAAGGGACCATTGTGATCATCTAATCTGACTTCTTATATAATATAGAGCACAGAACTTTCCCAGAATTATTCCTTTTGAACTAAAGTCGCTTTCTTGGAAAAAACATCCACGATGTTAAAGTGCCAGTGAGGGAGAATCCTCAGTAAATTGTTCTAATGGTCAATTACCCTCGCTGTTAAATTATGCTTCATTTGCAATCTGAATTTGTCTAACTTTGGCTTCCAACCACTGGAACTTCTTGTATCTTTGTCCTCTAGACTGAAGAGCTCATTATCAAATATTTGTTTCCCATGTAGGTACTTGCGGTGCAACCACACAAGGACTTAGGTGCTTAAGACCCATTTTTAGGCACCATTGGAATCTACAAAACTCCTGCTTGGCTATTGCCTTACCCTGTAGACCAGTGGTCTTCAAAGTTTTTCTTCCGTGGCCCCTTTTCACGGATGAAAACTCACACGGGCCCCAGGGGGTATGTCTGCCGAAATGCCGCTGCAGAAAGTGGAAGCTTCTGCTTTCTGCGGCGGCATTTCTGTGGGACTAAAATAGCCCGCTCAGGAGTTCGGTGGTCTCCCGGGTGGGCTCGGCGGCAGTGCTGGAGTCTCGTACACTTCCTGGGTGGGCTCGCGCACACCCGGGGGTGCGCGCACCCCAGTTTGAAGACCACTGCTGTAGACACCTGAAATTTTTGCTTCTGGGCATGTGCATTGAACTCCTTCCCTAAGTGGCCAAGCATCTAGCTCCCAGAGTCCCAGAAAGATTCATGAGCAAGGGAAGTCCAAATCAGGCCCCTCAGGCAAAGTTACACAGCACAGCTGGGGAGGGGCACCAGAACTCCCTTAGTCTTTGACCTAGTGGATAGGGTACTCACTCAAGCTGGGGGAGTCAGCCTGCTCCTCCTGAATGGGAGAAAGGATTTGGCCAGGGATTTACCACCTTCCAGGTGAGTGCCCTAAGCTATGGAAAAGTCTAATATGAGTCTCCCCCAATGTCTCCTACTGAAGTTGTTCCAACTTAAATAAATTGTAATAATTAAGCATTAACTGGGCCAGTGAAAGAGTTAGACTCCCCACTAGTGGGTAGGGCACTTACATGAAAGGTGGCAGATCTGTTTCTCTTCCTTAGTATCCCTGCTCCCTTGAGGGCAGGGACTAATATTTGGGTGGCCTTTACATAGGATGCAAGTCAAGGAGTGGAGAGGATTTCTTATTCCCCTGTGCAGCTGTGTCAAGACAGGACACAACGTATATATCTACTCACTTTGGGGTGGTAATCATGTAATGATTATCTGACTTATTTAAAAGTACAATAATTCCATGTTGTGTGTGTACTTGAAATTTGTCATTTACGTTTGTTATACTGTAAATACTCTTTTGTTGTGAAATGAAAACAATTCCTTAAATAGTTTGTTCAATGCTAATTAGAATAGTTAGGCTTGGCAGAGGTTGATTTTTTTTAAAATAATTTCAGTGGATAATATGTTTCTTAAGCATTTTTTATTTTTATCAGTTTTTTAAGTGTTCACAGCTGCAGGAAATTATGTGTGTGTCAGGAAGTCAGACAATAGAAGTGGTCAGACAATTTAATGATAGCTGTTCCAATTCAAAAGTTAAAGATTTACAGCTATTAAAACACTAATTGTCACCATCATCAGTCAAAATATACATAGTTTGATTTAAGGATATTAAACTGAGTTCTCAAGCAGCATTTTTTTCTTTACTTTGCTTATGTCTAAATTTTGATTATCATTTATGGAAATGTTTTTTGTTGGTTTGTGTACATAAAGTGATGCTTATTGACATTTACTGATTTTAAAAAAAATCTGATCTTTCCAAGCCTAAAATAACTCTACTACTTTTACAAATTTTAAAACACACACATTTAAAATTTGTCTTAGTATTTTATACTTCACTGCTTTTAAAAAATGTTTGAAGTACTGCACAGCGGTGGGGAAGAAAAGGCTTATTAGAATGCAATGCATAACTATAAAAATGGGTCTCAATTTTTTTTGTAACTTTTTATTCATTCTCTCATCCACATTTGTTCTAATTAGCACTTGAAGTACACGTCCTGACTGCTCAGATGTATGTTATCATGGTCAGAAAAAAACCAATGCAATTTCAAATGCTGTGACAACCAAAGTTAGGCCTCAAGAACAACCTGTGCAAATTAGTCTTTCAACTGTGCAGAACAGTCAAAATGATCTCTAATTTTCTGGAGTCCTGCCTAAGTGTAGGTGGAATTCAGCAGTACTAGTCTATAATTAACAATTATTATTTTGGGAGGGTCCTATCTTTTCTTCTGCTTATTACAGAAATGGTAATTGGAACATGCTGGCTATTTTTATAGCCAACAACTTTACATGGTGTAATGTTAAGTATCAATTACAGAAGAAAAGAGAGTCAAAAATGGATCAAATTCTATGTAATACGTCTAACATTTTCAGCCAAGAACACTATGTCTCTGTGCAAGTATATTAATACTTTTAAAAAATTGGTTTTGGGACCGGGTGTGCCAGGATTAGTAGCTCCCTGTACTCTGTATTACTCAGACTTATGCCTGTTTCAATGGGAAAGTTTTCCCAAAGCTCTCCATAGCTGGGACTTCTAAACTGCTTTGCTGCCATGTACGCTTTCTTGTTTTCATTGCCTGCAGCTCTTCTAAATCCATGTTTACTTTTCTTTCTGCCTGCAGTGTGGAGGTCAGGTTAAACTTTCACTTCAGAAGTCCCCCCACCCACCCCAGTACTATAGAATGCCCTTCTCATCTCATGGTTTCCAGAGATGAGAAGGACCACTAAGCCTTATGAAAATCTCTCTAATTTGGGTCTCCCTTAGTCTTTGCACTCATTTTGATCAGCCTGTCCTGTAGCTCAATGTTTTCAAGCCATCATGTGAAGCATTGATATATCTTGAAATCTGTATGCTACAAAACAACCTATGCCTGGCAGAGATGAAAGAGACAAAACAGAGACTGAGTATATTGCAGGATGACAGATTACTCTCTTTCCCATTAATATTACTACAAAACAACCCTCAAGTGATTGTTGTAATATCCAGATTTTTTTTTTATTTTCAAGAAAGCAGGCCCTCAGGTAATGGCAAGCTGGAGATTGGAATTCCAAAACATCAGTGTTGGTAATTTCATAAGGCTTTAGATAAACGAATTAAGTGCTAGCAACCAGAGAATTAATTCTAAAAGGCTCACTTAGTACCTTTTACAATATCAATCTAGTATTCATTTTGTGATCTAAGCAACAGAAATTCAGATAGGGATTATGTTGCCCATAGAAACAGGTAATAAATATACCAACACCCTTATAGCTCATAAACATCTGCTACTTTGCTGTATTCTAAACCAAGTTCCTGGGGCAGCACAGAAAACAGCTGCCACGTCAGAGTCCTGATGCTGCAATGAATTTTGCTGAGTCTCTTCCTTACGCTAAATATAACTCTTTACAGGCTTATAATATACATTTTCCTTTTTAATAATTTATATAATAGAGTTGTTTAATGTTTAAACACATTGTAAATGCAGAAAAGTCAATACATTGACTAACAAGCACGTAAAGGGTATGCTCTTCCTTTGACTTCAATAGGACTACTCCTGTAAGTGAGGACCGCAACACTGGGCCTAAAGGGGAAAGATGTTTTGTTCATTGAAAGTATTTATTTGCTCTGAGAAACTGACACTCACAATATTCTTTTATTGTGAGCTCCTTTAAGAAGTTCTGTATTCTAGGAAGGCAGTTCTACATCCAAAGGCAAGGACGGTATGATTGTATGGACTGCTTGCTTAAATAAGGAAACAGAGTTCTTTCCCAAGAAAAATAACATCTGGTATACCTGTGCCCAATAGGCTGACCGAAAGAACAGATGGAGAAATATTTGTATGTTATGAATAGCTTTCATTGTTCCTTACAGTCCTTTATGATGCCTGTAATACTGCAATGAGAGGTGATACTGAAAGGACATCCAGACAAAATCAGTCAAGCCAGGAACACCTTCAGGAGCTTAAATACAGTGTGGAAATCATCAAAGTTCAACACCAAAAGAAAACTCAAGATTTATCAGAGCTGCATACTTTCAACACTACTTTTTATAGGGTAGAATGCTGGAGAATGAGAAAGTATGACATGTCCAAACTGTCTTCATTCCATACAACCTACCTCAGAAAAATCCTCTGTCCTTTGGCCCAGAACAATCTCAAACCAAGGTCTACTGAGGACTCGGCACTATCATTGCCAAGAGGATCTGAGCACTATCATTGCCAGGAGGCTTTGGAAATGGATTGACCATGTGCTTTGGATGGAAACGGATTCCATCACCAAAGTAGCAATAAGATGGACACCTGAAGGCAGGCAAAAATGAGGCCACCCAAAAACAACATCGCGAAGAGCTGTGGAAACAGAGCTGACAAATCTAGGGAACCACTGAAAGATTGGCCAGAAACAGACAGGAGTGCAGGAGCTTTGTCGCTGCCCTACATGCCAGAGGCATAATAGGAACATGATGATGATTGTTTGATTTTCAAAGCTGCTGAGTACCTGCAGCTCTAATTAGAGCTGGATGTTTGGGATGTTTAATACTTCTGAATATCTGGCCCTAGCTATTTAAAATTTGATAGGGTGACCAGATGTCCTGATTTTATATGCACAGTCCCCATATTTGGGGATTTTTCTTCTATAGGCACCTATTACACCTCCCCACACACTCCCAACCCCATCCCGATTTTTTTCACACTTTCGATCTGGTCACCCTAAAAATTGGGCACCCAAAACCTGAAGCACCCCAATTAATGGTCTCTTTAAAAATTGCATTGAAGTAATAATAAAAAGTGGGTTTTTATGTGACAGAGAAGGGAAACTAAGATTTGAGATCTTTTACTCAAACCCAAAACTCAAAGGGAAACTGAAGAGGTAGTGTGTATAAATCCACAGAGATTGAAACAAAAATGTCTGCATCTATCTCTGTGAATTAAAACAACTGAGCTTCAGACAGCTCCAGTTTTGCTCAAAGAGCTCAAGAGAGCACTTGATAATAACAAAGGGCAGACACAGAAGAAATTACAGAAATTAAGTACATACAATAATTGAGGCTTGTCTGTACTTACTCCTTAAGTGAGAGATGGCATCCAGGTCATGGGAGGGATATGAGATGCAACCAGCCTTTTGTCTTGCCAACTCTCTGAAAAGAAAAGTTCTGAGAAAGTGGGGAGGGTAACCAGACACCAGGGACTGCACGAGCCATATGCTCTGTAGAGTGCAAACAACCCCATAAAGGACTGCAGCAGAAAAGGAACCCTTCTCCACTGAACTGTGAAACTGCCTGATCACGCTGAATAGAGCAGTGGAGAGCCTGCCACACCACCATATGGGATTGTGCAATTTGCAAATTCCCCATATGCACTGAAGAAATCTGGAAAGGATTATGCATCCAAAAGCTGTCTTTCATGCAGGCATCCCCATCATAGACCCATTCCTATTTGGAGCACTCTGGCCCTAGATTATTTTAAAGAATTTTAGCCATTAAAAACAAATCAAAATATATGTATTCCATAAAGATAAAAACAGAACAAAAATACACCCTGAGCAGAGAAGACGATCTCTTCAAATAAAATGCAGTATTTTCAAATCCATTCCAGTAAGTCCCCTGAAATGCATCTTTCAGCCCTGAAGTTCTGATTTAACACTCATTTACTCTTACCGTTCTGCTGAATTATCTTCAATAGATGCAATGGGTCCAATGATCAGCAATGAACCTTAATTAGGCAAGTACCAGCGTAATTCTGCACACAGACAGTTTACAGAACAAGGGCATTTATCTTTTCCCTTTGTGAAAGTGAGGTGATATAAGGAAGAGGCCAGACTCCAATATTTGTCAAAAAGTAAGCTGCTGTGTATCTTTGCCTTCTTGAACCATATTAAAGGCCTTAGCACCAGGGCAAAACCTGCTGTTGCCCCAAAATCTAATAGATTTTATTCTTTACATTTTTTAAAAAGAAATGTTAAAATAATAGATTAAGAATAAAACTAAATGAGCATTTACCATGCATTGCATGTGGATCAACAAAACAAGTTGTGGGAGCTGGAGGTTTAGGTGTTTTAATGTGCCATCAGTGCCCTCACCAAACATAACTTTAATTCTGTTGTTCATGTTCCTCTCTTGCAGCGTCTGTTTGTAATGGCTAGTATGTCAAAAGCATCCTCAAATTCTAAATCTTAATTATGAAATAACATTCGAAGTGCAATTATATCTCTCTTCCTCAGCAATATCACTATCCCCTATCTCTTAGTATTTCCCTTTTATTTACTTATTTCATGGTATTTCTCATGATAGGGCAACTGATATTGAAGAGGAAAATATTAATATTTAGATGTATTTATTCAAATTTATGTTAAGTGTTACCCTGAGGGTTTGGATCTTATACAAATATTTAAAATATGCAAACTAATCAAAATATGACTAATCTATCCAGACTGACCTTAGTTTTCAAAAGTCTATCAAGCACCTCACCAACAGCTCAGGAAAGTAACCTTACGGTGTGTTTTGTAGAGCAGACTAAAGTGATGAGTGAGTTCCAAAGTCAGGGACCACTCAGAGAAAATACTCCAACCACCATCTCCCTCCTTCAATTAGGTGCTTCATAGCACAAGTCCCTATTCTGGTTACAACTATCTTGATGACATTGATGGCAAGAGATGGTAGAGACAGCTGGCCAGGTTTGTAGTCATTTAAGGCTTTTTTTAGATTAAAAATCAAATGCATTAAATGCCAGCTGGGAACTAAAAGGCAGATTTCAGAGCAACATTGTAATGTGTCCCCTTCTTTAAGCACCACTTAATATAGCAGAATGTGGCTGCCTGCTTAATTTGATGTGAATCTGTGTGGAAAATCTGCATGCACACCTTCAATTAAGAGAGTGATATTACTGCTGTTTAAGGTTCCTTCCTCCAATGTATCAATGGTTCTCAGTTGGCCTAGACTGAGCCTTATCCAGCTAAACTTCATGCAATCCCTCATATTGGAAAGATATTAGATAAGTCACCCATACCAGGTAGTTTGGATGAGATGGAGACATAGAAGTGGGTGTTGTCAACATACTGAAGGCACCATATCCTATGTCTCTTATTAACCATCCCAGTAGCCTCGTGTATACATTGAATAAGAGGGACAACAAGATGGAACATCTTTGAGAGAGCCCTAGCAGCAGATGAGCAATAACTCTACACTACATGCTGGGAGATTTCAAAAAGAAAGGAGTAGAGCTATTCAAAAGCAATTTAATCTCCCCTCTTAAGGACCACACACGTCATCAAACCTTCATAACTAATGACATTGAAGGCAGATGAGTTAGTACAGACACTTAATTTTTATCTATTACTAGGAAGATGGCATTGATCATGCTATGAGCACTGTTCCTATGCCCATGTTTGAAATTGGTTGGCTGAGATCAAGAAAATCTGAAAATTCCAAATATTGCATGGTTGGAAAAAATCAGGTGAATTGTTTGGTCAGAATTTTCTGACATTTTGGCAAAATAAGAATATTTTTGTGGAGGCAAATTTCACCCAAGTACAGCTGGAAACCAAGCAAGGTTGAATTTGAAACCTGCCTGGTTTCTTGCAAGTTTGCCAGCCTAGATTCTTAGTAGCCTACTTGAGACCCTGGTCTTCATCCCTGGATCAGCTAGCCATGAGAAATGCTCCATGGCCCATGACCTTAAAGCTTCCGGGATCTGTGGCTTCTAAGCAGACGGCCAATCAGACCTCACTCTGAGGCGCCCTTCCCTTTTACAGAGAACTTTCTGAAGTTTTTGGTTTTCATTTCTAATTGGCATGAAACTATATGTTGAAATATCAAAATCTTCCATGTAATGGAATTGCCTTTTCTGCATACCTGAAATTATAACCTTCTTGATAATCTTTACCAAACCCGGAGAGGTTCTAAAAATAGGACAATGCCTGAAGTTTTGTCAATAGATGGTTTTATAAGTATAGACCTCACAAGAGCTTTGAATAGCTGACACCTTGTCCTCCCCACAGGTAGCACTTGATCTCCCAAATAACAGACCCAGAACTTCCCAAGGCCTTCACCCAGGCTATATAACTCCTAGATTGTAGCCCAAAGCTCTCCCACAACTTTCTGAATTTCAGCAAACAACTCTGCCTAAAACCTCCCTTGGAGCACAAAAGTTTGTCTCAGTTCAAGTGACAGAAAAATACCTCAGAGCCGGGGGGAGGGGGATCTGGGAACTTGACTGTCAGATTGAAGGCAGTCCAGATCTGCTGTGCTTGGTGGGGACTTAAATTTTATTACAGCACAAGTAAAGAAACTTTTCTTCATCTTTTGCACAGCAGTGTCATAAGATTTTTTTTAAAAAAACATGATACCATCATCAGTCAAATGCTTGTGCAGAGCAGATAGTTTAAATTTTAAGCCTGTTCAATCCTTGACCCTGGCTGCTGAAGCTGTCAATGAAAATAATCATAACTAGGGTGACTAAGATTTAACCCAATGCAATTTTGAATGCCCTAGATATAAACTCCTGAAAGTAGAAATGCTGACAAACCTTTAAATGTAGCAGTTCTACTGGGTGCTGCTTTAATCCATTAATTCATCTCTTCATACCACGCTATGGAGTCTTTCTGCCTTTTTGCAATGGCCTGTCTGTGGCTCTGGTTCATTGCACACTCATGCTTACTCAACAAAATAATCTACGAAAGGGAAAAAACAAAATAGAATTACATTTCAGTATTCATTTGAAAGAACTCTCCTTCAGGGGAATTCTTTAGAATGAGGAATGTTGACTAAAAGCTGTCAATATAAGTAGTTACAGATAATCAAGGGAAGGAGACCTAACTGCATTTGATTTGCAGCTCAATTTCTAGTTGACTGTTATGTGAACAGTAGGAATTGGAATGCAGCAGCAGTGCAATAACTACCACTGACTTCTGTCCTTCAATAGCTGCAATGTATGGGATCTGTTTTATTAAAGGGAACTTGTGCCTTCCCTTTTATCAGCAAAAAAAAATACAATTCATTCTGCCTTGAATTTTTGACACCGCAGTATCTATCCTGTCCATAGTAGTGCCTTCAATTATGTAGATAGTGTGTCACTATGTCAATGTGAACTGTGGTTTTTTTTCCAATTTTTTTTTAAGTCCATTAGTCAGCAGAAGTCATGTTCTCTACAGGTCAGTGAACCCCCAGTTCTTGTTGCGAAGTACATTAATCAGGGGTAAATAATCACATGTCGAGGTGTGACACACAGGGTGCTGACATGAGACTGACTTTTTCATCCTGGGTCCAGTCATGTGACATGAATCAGAGTTACAAAAGATTGTACTGCTGTCACATAGTCTATTGCCTCAGTGGTTGCTGTTAAAGTTTGTCTGTTTTGCCGAGAACTAGGAAACAGAATTCTTGTCTGATCTAATTTAAATAAATTAACTAAATTGTACTAGATTAAACTGTTGTATTTGTGAATCTACTACCATCTTCCCTCTGAATGCAAGCAATTGATGAGGACAGCAGAACTCATTGGCCAGTCTCTGGTGGTGACAAAATCCGTATTTACCCAGACATGATCAGGCTCTAAGAGGCTATGAATGTACATTCATTTCCCAGGAACTGGGGCTTGCTTCTTTTGGTGGCTGGGGCTGGAGGTCAATTGGATATTTTATATGCAGATTAAAATTCTCCTATAACTACTTTTTCCCATGACATCTTCACTGAAGATTCACTGTAGCCAGAATTGTAATGTTACATTACAATTAATTACAATCTGGCATTTTCATTCAATTTCACTATAAACCAATTCTACAATATACCATATATTCGTGATTGTTAGCTAATGTTTTAGAAATGTGTAAATTCCAGTCAGTATAGAAGCAGTAGTTTGCAAACTGGTTCAGATAACTGCAGAAGCCACTTGACCTGTTTGCCAGCACTCCAACAGAACCTGAACTGAGCCTTAATCTGGATATCAAGAAAGCTTGGTTTACATTTAAAAAATATACTTTATTTTCCGATAGTTAGACCAGATGCACACATGCTGAGTTACTATGAGAGAAGTTTGTTCTTGTGGGATTTTTCTGCCCAACTGGAAGCCACAGTTATGAAAGAGGTCTGGGTAAACAATCTATCATCATTTTTGGGTTCTTTAATCACTATAGCAGTGAGTTTTCATTAAAATTGTGGAAAATATTTTTCTTCCACAATCAGAATTGTCATATGACCTGTTTTTTATTTACATGTATCCATATTTTGAAAGCATTTTTTCTTCGTTTACCCTAAAATGTCTGTTCCTTTACTATTTGTTGGACTGCTTTTCTGGTATTTTCTCTCTCATCCCCCACCCCCCAGCAGAATATTATCACTCCCTTTCAAATGAGAGGGGAATTGGTGCATTATTGCAAGATATGTGCCAAAGCATCAGGTGGGGTTTCTGGTGGTAGTAAAGTGGACTAAGAAGGGTGGAGTAGCCAGAGTTTTGGTTCAGCACTTTGTAGATATAGGGGACAACTCTGAAATTTGAGTTTGAATTCTAACTGCTCATCTCCCCAAGTTCAAAGGTATTCATTTTGTTTCATGTACAACATCCTGTGTAATATGAGAGGACTCCGTGTTTCGAATACTAAACTGGCTCTCTAGGAAAGAGCTTTCCAGTCATGTGCACACAGACTGGCTACCTTGTACCTCTTCCACACACTTTCCTTCTACACCCCTATGCTTCTCTTTCCAAGTTCCATCCAGATTGCTACACATTTCATGATAATTTGTTCAAGCTGTATCTAGTTAGTACTTCAAAAAGTAGATATTTTGTTTAGGGTAATATTTTACTTTCTATCACGGTGCATGTCATTTGAGTGTATATGAGAGAACAAGGAGTAATGCAGAGAGGGAGCTTTAGGTTGGGTATTAAGAAAAAACTTTTTCACTAGGAGGGTGGTGAAGCACTGGAATGGGTTACCTAAGGAGGTAGTGGAATCTCCTTCCTTGAAGGTTTTTAAGGTCAGGCTTGACAAAGCCCTGGCTGGGATGATTTAGTTGGGGATTGGTCCTGCTTTGAGCAGGGGGTTGGATTAGATGATCTCCTGAAGTCCCTTCCAACCCTGATACTCTATGATTAAGCTAGTCTAACACACAGCTTCTATTGTGTCATCTCCTTAAAAAAACATGTCCTTTCGGGTTTTATGGAATCTATTTATTTGTGTTGGAACAGTCAACTACTGTATCCAGCTCCTTGTTATTGACATTTTGAATTGACTTTTCTGGGCAGTGAGACTCACTGAGCTGTCTGGATGTTTATAATGTGTTGTATTAGTTATGAAACGACACTCTTGACTTCAGCTAAACTCATAGAGGCATTCAGTATTACAATAAGTCTTAAACTTATCCATAGGGATTTCCTCCTGAGAAGAACAAAAATGGCGGACATGAGGTGATGGATCTAAAAGTTGAATGGTAGCATCTGTAGTAACTGGATCTCACAGTAGTGTATAATAGCATTACTAAGCTGGAAAGCATGGTGGTATGGTTAAAATTTACAGGTACCACAGTTCACTTTTTAAGTTTTTAGGATTAGTGACTTGTGACTCAGTTTCCTACCTTACACTCCCATCAAGCTCTCTCTCAGCTTTACATATGGAAGCTGATCCCTTTGAGCTTCTCCCCTGCAGTGGATGACTGCCAAAAGCTGCAATGAAATTACAAACTTTTTTTTATATACTTACAACTTTTAAACCTGTCCTTAGTCCTTATTAACCCAAATCCAGACCACTGAGATGCTGGAAGGAAGTTGTAAAATCCCACCAGACACCTTGACATTTTTTCTTGAGGGGAAAAAAAATTCCTTCCTGACCCCTAAATAGTCAATCAATTAGATTCACAACAACTTGGAAACATACTTCAAACTGTGTCTCCATTACAGGCAGAAAGGATGGGGAAGCAACTGCAGCAGAATGATTGAGGCATATCCTGAGGGTTTCACATAGAGGAAGGAAGACAGGAGGGTGATAGGCTAGGGGGTCTTCAAAAGAATCCACTCTCTCCTCAACCCTGCTTGTCTAAGAGTCTAGCCAATAGTGGCAGGGAGAGGTGGAGAATCTTGCCTCCTTCCTAGACAGGATAGCAACATGTGGTCTGGGTAGAGATGAAGGGAAGAAGGCCCTAGAGCAATCATCTCCATTTAGGACTCCAAGATTTGTCTTTTCCCTGGTGGTCCAATTCCCCCACAGATATGGGGTGGTGGGAAGGGTATTTTGCAAGCTACGTTGATATTTGCCAATGTATTTTAGAGTAGGATCCAGATCTTTTTTCCTAAGCCTTTTCAATATGGTTTTAAAACATTCAGACAAGGCTCATTAGAATGTCACTATTCTTTTTAATGCTTAAAACAAATCTGAATACAATTAGCCTTGTTTGTTCATTCTGAATGGGAGGAATAGGTGTTCAGATCAGATCCTGAAGCTGGATGCAGATCTCAGTTTAACAACTAGTCCATATCTCCATAGTAAGATAAATACAACACATCCACACACATTTTGGGGAAGAGAGACCCATTTTTCGGATACCATTTAGTAGTGTGAGATTTAGAGAAGTTTGTTCTTCCCCATATCTCCTCCAGCAGTTACAGTTGCTGAAAACACCAAAGGGAATCTCCTTGATTTACATCAGTGGTAGATGCCTTAGTCAGGATGTCCTCTATTAGATTATCATATTTGACAGGTCAAAGTTCCATAGATTAACCTGCCTTCGCTGCACTACTGTCTCTAGGCACTACTGAAATGGTGGAAATCCATATTAGTATAGACACTAGGGGTAGGTAACCTATGGCACGCATTCCGAAGGCGGCATGCGAGCTGATTTTCAGTGGCACTCATGCTGCCCGGGTCCTGGCTACCGGTCCGGGGGAGGTGAGGGGGGACTCTGCATTTTAATTTAATTTTAAATTAAGCTTCTTAAACATTTAAAAAACCTTATTTACTTTACATACAACAATAGTTTAGTTCTATATTATAGACTTGTAGAGAGAGACCTTCTAAAAACATTAAAATGGATTACTGGTGTGTGGAACCTTAAATTAGAGTGAATAAATGAAGACTCGGCACACCACTTCTGAAAGGTTGCTGACCCCTGCTATACACTCATTGTGTGGTATTCTTAGAAAAAAAGAAATATGCAAACAACAATATATGGGAAATGGGAATAATAGACTTACTCATTTAAACTTATTGAATCCCAAATACCATCTTACCTGAATGTCAGGGTGGGTGAGGTAATATCTTTTGTTGGACCAACTTTTGCTGGTGAAAGAGACAAGCTTTCAAGCAACACAGAGCTCTTCTTCAGGTCTGGGAAATGTACTCAGTCTCATGGCTAAATACAAGGTGGAACAGATTGTTGAGCATAAGTAGTTAGTACATATTTTAAGAGATTTTGCAAGGTAAAGTGGCCTATTCACATCTCTGCAGTCACAGGACAAAATGGGAAGTTGAGTGAGTTACAGGTTGTTGTAATAAACCATAAGTCCAGTGTCTCTAAGACCACAATTTTTAATGTTTAATTAAATTGTGTTTAAGTTGCCAGGTTTTATGAAGATGTGAAGATTTCCTATGAAGAAGAGGCCTGAGAGGTCTGATTATAATGTGATAGTTTGGTTACAGTGGGTATCACTTTTCACAAATGTGGCTACAACTATGCTATAAACATCTGAATGTTGGTTATGTCCCTAAGTTTGAATCCCTTACACCTCATATAGCCAAATGCTTTCAGTCCAAAATTTTGGACCAAAATCGTGTTTAATGAAATGCTATAGAAGTCAATATAGTTATTCCAGTGATAGTTTGGCCTTTTGTTTAAATAGCAATTTTACTGTAGTGTAAAACTAGCGTTCATACAGAAGGAAAAAAAATGAGGTTTCTTGGATGTGTATAAGAGGTACTTTCAAACAAGCATGTGAATTTTGTTTGCAATATTTTTTATTTCTGGCATAGGCTAAAAGTTAAATACAGAAGTCTTTGAACATCATTAAGCTAACGAATATGTAATTTTAAAGACTTGTGAGCAAGGGAAAGAACATTCACATGCAGAATTATCCCCAAATTAGTCAAAACAATGAACTCAGCTAAAAGAAAAATGTACCTTTGATTTGAATTTATCACAAAAATAGGATGCAGTTATATAAGCTGTAATATGGGGGGAAAACTCAATATTTTCACCAGAGAGATAATTAACCTCTTCAGTTCTATGCCTCTAATTATGGTATTAGCATTGGCAGCTGTCACAAAGAATTCCATTAGGGTGTCTAAATTGGATTGATCATATATGTACAGTTTTACTTAATGTCCTCAAAATTATTCCCAAGAAATGTCTTGTAGTTTGCACTGTGGTGGTTGCTATTGATGGCTAAAATGCACAAATCCTACTTTTTCTTAATATTGTAGTGTCATGGCAGCACCACTGTTTTTAAGGCTCTGTCATGACTTCTATTTAAAGGAGGACAGGATTAGAATTCAAAATGATTTTGATTAATTTAAGTATTAGTCTGAAATCAACGAGATGAAACTCAATAAAGACCAAGTCCAAAGCACTGTGCTTGTGAAAGAAAAATCCAATGCACAAATACAAAATGGGGAATAACTGGATAGGCAGTAGTAGTACAGAAATGGATCTCGGGCCTATCATAGATCACAAACTGAACATGAGGCAACAATGTGATGAAGTTGCAAATGCTAATATCATTCTGGGATGTATTAACTGGCATGTCTTATTTAAGATATGGGAAGTGATTGTTCTCAGCACTGGTAAAGCCTCAGCAGGGGAACTATATCCACACGTTCTGGGTACCACATTTTAAGAAAGATCTGAAGAGAGTCCAGAGGAAAGCAACAAAAATTATAAAAAGTTTAGAAAACATAACCTGTGAGGAAAGTTTTTTTAAAAATGGGCATATTTAGCCTTGATAAAAGAAGACTTAGGGAGGACCAGATAACACTCTACAGATATGTTAAGAGCTATTATAAAGAGAATTGTGATCAGTTGGTCTCCTTGGCCACTGAAAGTACTACAAGTAGTAGTCTTGTCCAGGCTTAATCTTCAGCAAGGGAGATTTCAGTTAGATATTGGAAAATAAAACTTTCTAACGATAAAGATAGGTTATGGATTCCCCATCACTGGAAACTTTTAAGAACACGTTAAACACCTAGTGGGGATGGTCTAGATATACTTGGTCCTGTTTCAGCACAGGGGCTGGACTGCATGACTTCTCAAGGCCCCTTGCAGCCCTTCATTTCTATGATTCCATGACTGTAATATTTATCAGTATTGCTATTTTCTGCAACAGGTAACATGGTTGTTGGACACAAACTGAAGAGTTTTTAAACAGTTCTAATCTGAATCTCTGTCTCCTGCCTAGAACACCAAATAGCACAATCCTCCCTCACCCCCACAATAACACAATTCACGCCCTACCATAAGAAACAGTTAATTTGACATCCATCCCTTCAAACAGGAAGCTTTGGAATATAGAACAAACCTGCTGAGACCACATTTGACAATAACTTTTGTGATTTAGCAAGCCAAAGCACAGTATTTTTTTGTGGTTTTTTGCTAATTGCCTGAAATTCTAAAGAGCGTAAAAAAATTGCCACAGGGTGAGTAAATTTTCACTCATCTGTAATATGATACACCTATTATTGTGGAAAGGAAATTACTTTGACCTTGTCAATTGTAAAGGTAATTTCCCCAATGGATTCTTTTCTGTTTGTTTGCTGTTTGAACACATACAGGATATTCATTTTGCTTCAGTTACTACTTACATTGTTACCTTTTTGTTTTCTCATCTTCTAAAAATGTTTCTAATAACAGTATACATTACTTTTGAAATACAGACCAAAACAGAACTCTTTCAGGTTTCAGTTGAAGATATTATGGAAAACATATTTTAAAATATTTGCATATTGAATATGTATTATATGGAAAATGTTTTTCAGCCTAGATTTTTTTTTTTTAACAAAACAGCTGGAAAGGCTATATTTCACTTAAAGGTACCCTGAAGAGGTAAAGTAATAAATTTCTTCTTTTTCCTCCCTATGATGTATAAATAAGTCCTAAAAGATTTGTTTATATGTCTTAGATAACCAGACTGCAATGTGGTGTATACCCAATAAAAGCAATGAAAGAATTAATATGGGTCTGGAGTGGGGCGGCTGCCCCACTCCAGCAGAAATTCGGTTAAAACAGCCCTGCAAAGGGTTGTGGCTGGGGAAAGGCAGCCCAGAAGACGCCTGCAAAAGTGAAAGCAGCTGGGGCAGAGCAGCCACAGCTGTGGGTGGGTCAATTAGGGCCCAGCTGGCGCTGATAAAAGAGCTCAGAGTTTGATGCTGAGAGAATCTCCTCCTCTAGCTGTGGAGGCAGTCTGGTCTGGCTGCTGGGGAAGCTTGAGAAGGTACCTGGAGTGGAGCAGGGCTTGGGCGAAAGGCCAGAGGAGCTGGAGAGCTCCGGGCTGGTAACTCCCCAGACTGCAGGGGCCTCGTCTGATACTTAGAAGTGGGGACTGCAGTTGCAGGGGGTAGCCCATGGGTAGGCAGAGGCAGCAGGCCAAACGTTCCTTGCCTGTGATGACTGACTTATACAGACTGCAGTTGGCCACAGTGAATGGGGCCTTGATAGTGACTAGTTGTAGCCCATTGGCTAAGGCATGGTGGGGATTGGGGGTGGGGTTTTCCTGGGCAGGGGAAACCCAGTGAGACTGTTGAGGTACTGCAGGAGTGCAATACCCCAGTGAAAAGGGCACTGGGGTCCAGGGAGGGTCATGCAGACAGTGGGGCACCGACTGTAGAGGGCGCTTCAGACCTGGAAGAGCTAATTCCTGGATGACCAGCAGGAGGGGCCGTAGGGAGAGTCACTGCACGCTTACAGGGTCTGAGGGGCAAATTATGCTCTCTGGCTATAGCAGATAGGTAAAGTCGTCCTTTTATAGGTAACTATAACAGGACCGCTGGGGAATAATGATCATAATATAATAACATTTAACATTCCCATGCTGGGAACAAAACCGCAGCAGCCCAACACTGTGGCATTTAATTTCAGGAAGGGGAACTATGCAAAAATGAGGGGGTTAGTTAAACGGAAATTAATAGGTAAAGTGACTAAAGTGAAATCCCTGCAAGCTGCATGGACACTTTTCAAAGACACCATAATAGAGGCCCAACTTAAATGTATACCCCAAATTAAAAAACAAAGTCAAAGAACTAAAAAAGAGCCACCCTGGCTTAAAAACCATGTAAAAGAAGCAGTGAGGGATAAAAAGGCATCTTTTAAAAAGTGGAAGTCAAATCCTAATGAGGTAACTAGAGAGGAGCATAAACACTGCCAAATTAAGTGTAAAAATGTAATAAGGAAAGCCAAAATGGAATTTGAAGAACAGCTAGCCAGAAACTCAAAAGGTAATAATAAAATGTTTTTTAAATACGTCAGAAGCAGGAAGCCTGCTAAACTAGTGGAGCCCCTGGATGACAGAGATACAAAAAGAGCACTTAAAGATGATAAAGTCATTGCGGAGAAACTAAATGAATTCTTTGCTTCGGTCTTCATGGCTGAGGACGTTAGGGAGATTCCCAAACCTGAGCCGTCTTTTGTAGGTGACAAATCTGAGGAACTGTTGCAGATTGAAATGTCACTAGAGGAGGTCTTGGAACTAATTGATCAACTTAACTGTAACAAGTCACCGGGACCAGATGGCATTCACCCAAGAGTTCTGAAAGAACTCAAATGCGAAATTGTGGAACTATTAACTAAGGTTTGTAACCTGCCCTTTAAATCGGCTTCTGTACCCAATGACTGGAAGATAGCTAATGTAACGCCAATGTTTAAAAAGGGCTCTAGAGGTGATCACGGTAACTACAGACTGGTAAGCCTAACGTCCATACCGGGCAAACTAGTTGAAACAATAGTAAAGAATAAAATTGTCAGGCACATAGAAGAACATAAATTGTTGGGCAAAAGTCAGCATGGTTTCTGTAAAGGGAAATCATGTCTTACTATTCTATTAGAGTTCTTTGAAGGGGTCAATAAACATGTGGACAAGAGGGATCCAGTGGATGTAGTGTACTTAGATTTCCAGAAGGCCTTTGACAAGGTTCCTCACCAAAGGCTCTTATGTAAATAAAGTTGCCATGGGATAAGAGGGAAGATCCTTTCATGGATTGAGAACTGGTTAAAAGACAGGGAACAAAGGGTAGGAATAAATGGTAAATTTTCAGAATGGAGAGGGGTAACTAGTGGTGTTCCCCAGGGGTCAGTCCTAGGACCAATCCTATTCAACTTATTCATCAATGATTTGAAGGAAGGGGTAAACAGTGAGGTGGCAAAGTTTGCAGATGATACTAAACTGCTCAAAATAGTTAAGACCCAAGCAGACTGTGAAGAACTTCAAAAAGATCTCTCAAAACTAAGTGACTAGGCAACAAAATGGCAAATGAAATTTAATGTGGATAAATGTAAAGTAATGCAGTTTGGAAAAAATAACCCCAACTATATGTACAATATGATGGGGGCTAATTTAGCTACAACTATTCAGGAAAGAGATCTTGGAGTCATCGTGGATGGTTCTCTGAAGATGTCCGTGCAGTGTTCAGTGGCAGTCAAAAAAGCAAACAGGATGTTAGGAATCATTAACAAAGGGATAGAAAATAAGACGGAGAATATCTTATTGCCCATATACAAATCCATGGTGCACCACTGTGTACAAATGTGGTCTCCTCATCTCAAAAAGGATATACTGGCATTAGAAAAGGTTCAGAGAAGGGCAACTAAAATGATTAGGGGATTGGAACAGGTTCCATATGAGGAGAAATTAAAGAGGCTAGGACTTTTTAGCTTGGAAAAGAGGAGACTCAGGGGGGATATGATAGAGGTATATAAAATTATGAGTGGCGTGGAGAAAGTGAATAAGGAAAAGTTATTTACTTGTTCCCATAATAGAAGAACTAGGGGCCACCCATTGAAATTAGTGGGCAGCAGGTTTAAAACAAACAAAAGGAAGTTCTTCACACAGCGCACAGTCAACCTGTGGAACTCCTTGCCTGAGGAGGCTGTGAAGGCTAGGACTATAACAGGGTTTAAAAGAGAGCTGGATAAATTCATGGAGGCTAAGACCATTAATGGCTATTAGCCAGGCTGGGTAAGGAATGGTGTCCCTAGCCTCTGTTTGTCAGAGTGGGGTGATGGATGGCAGGAGAGAGATCACTTGATCTTTACCTGTTAGGTTCACTCACTCCAGGGCACCTGGCATTTGCCACTGTCGGTAGACAGGATACTGGGCTAGATGGACCTTTGCTCTGACCCAGTACGGCCCTTCTTATGTTCTTATGGCTGCCTGGGGAGGGTGGACAAGGCTTAATTAAAGATGAAGCCCAACTAAGGAATAGGCTAGGTGGTGACTGTAAGGAAGGGGAGTGCAGATTAAAAGAAACCCTGCAGACACTCTCTGAACCTAGAAAGTGAAGAAACTGAGGGAGTCAGAGGAAGCCTGGGGGATCATTGGCCCTTAAGTAGTAGAATCTGGCAGGAGGCCAGGAGACCCACTAGTGGATAAGTCCTGATAAAAGGGCACAGTCTGGACCTTCAACTCGGGAAAGTCTGACAGAACAAATCCTGGATGCTGGTTATAGAGTCTCTAGACAGGAGGAGAAACCCAGTGTAGAGGATGGGCCAAAGTTCCCTTTACCAGCTCCTGGTGAAGGTGTTGTGATGTACCTGAAAAGGGGATAAAGACCTGAGACAAGGGTGTGAGGACCACAGGGCTCAGAGTCTGTGCCAAAGACCTTTTGTAAGTACTTTTGGACTCATAATTGTTTGTCTTTCTCTTATCCCAGAATGGGTGAGAAGAAGCATGGCTGGAGGGCTGAGTTACAAGAAGAGGCAGACCACTGCAGGACTGGAGCAATTGTCATAGGGCATTCTAGATGAGAAGAGCCTGCTATGCCATGCCTACCAATGCGGGGAAGGGGGGAACCACTGCAGTGGACTGTCTGTCCTTGATAATTAAACAAACCCCTATATTGAAGTAAATGGGACCATTCATGTGTTTAAAGAGATGCACAAGTTTAATTGTTTTGCTGAATTAGGGCCTTCCCTGTCAAGTAGAAGAGTAGGATTATTGACTCTAGCTAAAGACCTCATTTATTATCTGTTTGACTTATATAGAATAATATCCCAAACAAAACAGACAGCATGATTCTGATCTCTCTTATACTGATGCAAATCTGGAATAACTCTGCTAAAGTCAGGTATTACATTACTGTAAAATGGGATGTAAGTGAGGAAAGTTAGATGCATAGGGTGAAGATCCATTCCTGCTTTAAAACTTGTGGCGTCATCTATACCTGTGCAAGGTGGATGTAAAATTCAAGGAGAGAATTTGGTTTTGGTCCAGTGAGTTCTAAAAATGAAATTAAAAGTCTCCTTCCTGATCTAAGAACTGGATCCAAAGTGATTTAAGCAATGGGAGTCTTCCCATTCAATGTCATGGACTTTTTGTATCAGGCCTATTGCTGGTCATTTTTAGTCTCTTGCTTCTTGTTGTGAAATCATAAATTTACTAGTTCTTCAGTCACTATATGGTCTCCCAAGATGGACAAGTCCGGAATTTCTGAAGGACAGAAAAAACTCCATCCCCTTCCCCTCATAGTCATCATCTCTCATTGTATGTTCTCATCCCCATTGTATACTGTCCCACTACTTCATCCATACACCCCTGTGCATTTGCAGGGTCCCTTGTCAAATGGTAGCTGCTATGGGCTGAGTATTTTTGAAAATCTGGCCATTAATTAAACATCTCGCCTGGAAGTTTTACAACAGGGTTAGGTGGGTCCTAACCTGCTATGCTTGCAACTTCATCCAATATAAAGAGTATGAAGGACACAGTTTGATCTTGGCAAGTATTTCATTATTACAGGTTTCAATATGTCTGTCTCCTTAAAGAGGGAGAAAGAGGGGCCTGTGATTTCTTTTGCTTCTTTTTTATTTATAAAGGGGACCTGAAGGATTTATAGAAAAAACAAAACACCTGCTATCCTTCCAAAAAGATAGGAGAGTATGAAGGATAACATCCATAAGGTTCTTGGGTGACCTCTGCAGCCGTGCTTACCAAAAAATGGGTCCTGACCTGCCAGTGGGTCACGGGAAGATTCTAGACGTGTCTAGGCTGGATTAACACATCATTGGCCCTGATTTAGGCAAAAATACGTTTATCGCAACCTGGTGCAGATGGGAGCCTAAGAAAGGGAGAGTTGTTGAAGAGTGAGCCTGCCCTACAATCCCTGCGACACTGGCTCCTGGTGTAACAGTGGATGGCCATTTCAAACAGTTCACAAGAAGGTGTGAGTTCCCCCTACTGTTACTCACACCTACTTGTCAACTGTTTGAAATGGGCCATCCTGATTATCACTACAAAAGGTGTTTTTTTTATCCTGCTGATAATAGCCCACCTTAATTGATTTCTTGTTAGAGTTGATAAGGCAACCCCCATCTTTTCATGTTCGCTGTATACATATATATATCTTTCTACTGAATTTTCCACTCCATGCGTATGATGAAGTGGATTTTAGTCCACGAAAGCTTATGCCCAAATAAATCTGTTCATCTCTAAGGTGATACAAGTACTCCTCATTGTAGATCTGGGGTTAAGTTAACCTTTGATAGACCTAAGTATTATAGTGTTAAATTTCATTCTTTAAAAAATATCAGAAATTACTGCAACATGGGTTCTTGAATTTGAGAGAGTTGTTTTTACTTTTAAGAAAGTACGAATTTCTCACAATAAGATGAGCTACATCCATTTATGGGTCCAAAGATGATCCTTACGATATTGGCTGATGCAATCTTTGCACAGTTTATTTCTTTGCTTCATTTCCAGTTTCAGGGCTATAAATCTATCTGTACTTTTTTCAAATATGATCATTTCTATTTGATTAGGTGGCATATCCTGCTAATATTTCATTTATGTGTATTAATTCTGGTAGGCAATAAAAGTAGCTTATAATTGAGCAATGCATGAATATTGGTTCTCTAAACTGGGGAGGGGGGATCCCTCTTGTGCAAATGAACATCATAGTCATCATAACCTGGCCTCTTAATCCAACCACTGCTGACAGAAGAGAACTGAACTGTGGGATTTCCCTATTACTAAATCTTTACCTAAAATAACATTTCCTTGGTATTTGTATTGATATAGGGAGTTTTGCTGTCAAGAAACAAAACCAAATATTATACACTGTTAAGAGCTAGGTTGTAATTTTAGGTGGAACCTTGAACAAGGGATATTATGTAAACTGCACAAATCCAGGAGTATCTCCCACTTGTTCCCAAAACAAATTACTCCTCGCCCCTATCCCTCCATGTTAGCTCTGTTGTGTTGGCCAGTTAGTGGGAGTGAGTGGAACTGGGGCATTATCCTTTTCCAGACCCTCCTTGTTCAGGTCTGAGGGAGGGAGGCAGTGAGCCACTGAGTAATCTCATTTATTCTTACATATCTGGAGCTAACTTTGGGATAGCCCAATTAAGGAGGTGAATGAGGTTGTTACTCTCTTGTACAGGTGTACATTCAAAGCTACAATCTATACCTAATTGATTATTCATTAGCAGGATGAAATTTCATACCTGACAGGATGGATGCCTTTATTAAATACATGTTGGAAGGTTTAACAGTTAAACCTTAACTGTTAAATTAACCAGAGGGACCAATTTCACCCCATTGTAACCCCAATTACTTCTGTGAACAACAGAGCTGGGTTTACCCTCCAGCAGTGTCAGTTTCTTGCAACTGTATGTTGCTTTCTAAATAAATAGCTTACCTCTAAGCAAACATTTATGGCTTTGACACATAGCTAAATCTTTGAATTATAGTTCTGAGATTCCTTGGTCTCTGTTCTTCTGGTTGATAAGAATCTCAGCATATTTTAATGCCCTTTCTGGTTTTTAAAAAGAGCAGAACTGAGTTCTCTTGAATATCTTAAAGACCTAGATAGACAGGCAAAGCACAGTCCCTTTTTTTCTGAGTAGTTTTGGGCAGAATTAAAGGAAAGCCTCTGCCTTTGAAGCTATCTCAAACTCTTGAAACAAAAAAAGGTTCCCTTTGTAGTGCAAATTTGGATCATCATGAAGACTGTTTATTGTGGCCATGATTTTCATGACAGTCTGTGACTTTTAGGGTCCCCCCCCCATAAAAAGTCATGGTCTCTTTCCCAACAGTCTGACTTCTACTGAGCAAGACTTCCATGATTTTTTACACAATTAGCTCTTCTTTAGTGTTTTGCTATCTCCGTGTCTTTTATGCTGTTGATGACAGCTATTTACTACTTTTCCATTGGAAAATACAATTAATCACAAAAATATCGTGTGCTGTGACTTTTCCAATTTTCCCTGCAACAGCCATCATAATGGCTTCATGCTTAGTGATCACAGAAATACTTTATACAGCTCAAGACCAGAAATGTGTGATATCTTGCTTTTAGTATGGGCGCTAAGAGTGGTACCAATTTTATCTGAAGGTTAAACCATCTAGGAATCAGGGTATAATACAAAGACTTGAACTGCATGATTCTCAAACCCCTCTCCTAGGGCTATGATGTACATACTTTTGGTGACCTCAGTTGTCAGCATCTTCAGCACTGTGACTTTGTTCTTAAACATTTGCATTTAAGTTCTCTGTGAGGAGGTGTGCTTCCACAGCCATGAAAGTACATTGTTCAAAGGCTAAGTAAAGGTATTCACTGAGAGCTTACATGGTAACAGTGATGTTTAGAGTCCGTCACTATAATGGGATTCTGTTTACTCTATTTTGGACCATTTTAGTCATCAACTCCCTTGACTTTTGTCATCTGGTCAAAATCTTTTACAGTTCAGTTCCTGCATTCTTCCCATTGCATTTATGTTTGTCAGTGTTAGGATGTGGTGTTCTGCCTTGCTCTGAACAGAACATTCACATACTGTCTGGAGTCTGAACTGTTCCACTTTCCTGATTGTTGGCTTTATTAGTAACACAGATTAGCAAAACATAAACCATAGTCAAAGCTGGGCTTTTCTCTGAGTCTTTTCTGTAGCACTGTCTGTCCTAATTCCCAGCAGTTCCCTCTCTTTCTGAGAGACCAGTCCAATCCTTCCTATAAAGTATTGTGAGAAGGAGGGGCCCTGCCCCTCTCCACAGTATCCTGCACTGTAAGCCAGTGCACCAGGGGAAAGAAAACTGCACTAGTTATATATAAAAGTAAAACAAAAAAACAGTTTATTCATATCCTCTGTACACTAGCCTGCTAAGAGTGATTGTGCCTCTGTTAAGAACAACTCCGCACCAACCTCTAGTTTGGCCCTCTCTGCATTATTTCCTCCTCCCCATGTCCCTTAATTTGGGTCCATGATTTTTTTCATACTTTGGCCAAGAACAGCCATGCAATACTCTGCTCAGGCTAATAAAAGGCTTTTTATTACCCCTACCAAATTCTATTTTGGACTAGAAACCATCAGGAGCAGACTGAAAGTATGACTGAATGAGCACACATATTTTCCTCCTCCTAGTTCCCTGTAGAAATAAGCAATGTATTCAGCCAGAGATTACACTAGCCCCTATCATAAGTAACTAATGGTGATAGTACATTGAGAGATTATCAGTATTTAATCAACAATTTTCCACATACATTGTGGGAAACAGCAGCAGTAGCAACATAGAAATGAAAGGGGTAGCCATGTTAGTCTAGATCTGCAAAAGTGACAAAGAGTCTTGTAGAATCTTATGGACTAACAGATTTTAGAGGTCATGAGCTTTCATGGACTAAGACCCACTTCATCAGATGAATGTTGTGGAACTCTCCGGAGGAAGGTATAAATAGCAGGCAAAAAAGCAAGGTAAATTCAATCAACAACCACACACTGCACCATAGCAACTATAACTCAGGAACCAATCCATGTAACAAACCTCGATGCCAACTCTGCCCACATATCTACACCCGCAACACCATCACAGAACCTAACCAGATCAGCCACACCATCACTGGTTCATTCACCTGCACTTCTACCAATATAATATACGCCATCATGTGCCAGCAATGCCCCTCTGCTATGTACCTCGGCCAAACTGGATAATCCCTACATAAAAGGATAAATGGACACGAATCAGATATTAGGAATGGCAATATACAAAAGCCTGTAGGAGAACACTTCAACCTGCCTGGACATATAGTAGCAGACCTCAAAACAGCCATCCTTCAGCAAAAAAACTTCAAGACCAGACTTCAAAGAGAAACTGCTGAGCTCCAGTTCATCTGCAAATTCGACACCATCAGGTCTGGACTCAATATTGACTGTGAATGGCTCGCCAATTCCAAAGGCAGTTCTCCTCTCTGGGTGTTCACACCTCCAGATCACCCCGCCCCCCGATTGAATTTACCTTGCTTTCTTGCCTGCTATTTATACTTGCCTCTGGAGAGTTCCACAACATTCATCTGATGAAGTGGGTCTTAGTCCATGAAAGCTGATGATCCCTAAAATCTGTTAGTCTATAAGGTGCTACAAGACTCTTTGTCGCTTATGGAAATGAGGTGGCAGTGGTTTTGAGAAGTCTCACTGCAGCTAAAGATCATCTTTAACATTTTGGAAACACTTTATTGCTGCAATATCCCTCTGGCTTGCCATGGCAAGGAAAAGGTGCTGCTCTCATTTTACAGAGGAATGGCCAAGCATATTTTGATTCCCGACTGCTATAGTGCTGGGCAATTGCTCACACTCTGAATGACACCATCTTGACAAGTTTGGGGACATCATGTTGATTTCCCATCATCACATTTGGCACACTCTACTGCCTCCTTCTGCAGGAGGAGCAGAGAAGGGGAGAGACAGCTCCTCAACAGCTTCAATGCTAATCACTACAATCTCTAGCTGATTTGCTTTCATATGCATCATATGTTTGAAAAGTTCAGTTCCGGACCTAATTGATTCTAGTAAGAAAATGAGCAAGCTGTTGTTGGCTGTGCTGTAGAACTGGAAAGCTTACCTCGAAGTTCAAATTGTCCACTAATTTTTGCTGGTTATTCAATATCATAGCAACTTCATAGATAGAAGCTAATTAGCAATGTTGGCAAGAGCTCACGTCAATTCCAACTCCAGAGCTATTTGTAATTTTCAATTCTGTTGTATTTTAATGATGTATGAAAGTTTAACAAAATGAAATAGATCAAACAAGTTTACAAGGATGCTGCTAACATATTCCTTTAATGGTTTTAATTTTGTGATTTCACTGTTGATTAATCCACGGAAGCTTGAAATGGTTTTTTTCTTAGAGACATCATTTTCTTAGACGGCATTGGCACACTTTTTTTTAATCATAAAGTTTCTTTGATTAACAAGCTAATGATGACTGAAATCTCCTCTGATACTGCTAAATTATTTCCCCTGGACTGGACAAAAGCCTCTCCAGAGATTTGGAGATCCATATGTGGGGGTGGGGTAGGAGTTGGGAGGTGAGGCAATCATCCATCTATGTTCTTTTCTGAGAAGTCGCACAAAAACTAACTCTAACACATGATTTCACTTTTGAGGATTTCACTATCCACGCTGTGGAAACTCCTGGTATATTGTGTGTACATGTGAATTCAGGACGCTGAGGTCACCTATGGGAGGCGAGTGATACTGCTCCTTTGCAGCCACTCCCAAGAGAAGATGAAAAGCTCTGGGAAGGAGAGTTCAGGAACAAGTGATATGCCTAGATGGGCCCTGTTTCTCATGGATATATGCTGATCCCTGAAAGATCTGCAGGCTTTGGAGGCTGAGCCACCATTTCAGTTTCAAGTGCTTCTCAAGGAAATATTTGGTGCAAAACTAGTAGTGTCCAAGATGATTATGTGGATTTCTACTATAAAGGAGAGCTTGTTGTTTATATTTTTAAATATTTGGAAAGCTCTCAAACCCTACAAAGGGGACATAGAAGTACCTAAAGCAATTACTAGGTATCTAAATAAGTAACAGAAAGGAAAAATAAAATATACTTTACAAAAAGCTTCTTTGCAACCAGATTGTTGCCTTGACAATGTCCTATGATAATTGCTTTTTAAATTTAATAACTTTCTATTGTAGTTCTTTTCAAACCAATATAAATTTAAGCATTATGTATCATAGGCCCCAATTCAGCAATCCATAACTACTACTTCAGTGTATGTACTTAAGTCCCGTTAAAGTCCCAAAGAAGTAAATGGAATTAAAACATATGTTTAAAGATAAATGTGATTAAGTGCTCTGCTTAACAGGGATGGATTTAGGCATGTGCTTAAGTGCTTTGCTGAATTGGTGTCGTACAGTCTGTGTCTCATATAATATAAGGGGGAGGAAAAAAATTACCTGCTCATTGTGCTAAGAAAACAACACACTCCTCTCAGATCTGTATGGTGCGCGTTTGCCTTAAACACTCTGCTCTCTCTGCATGTGCAGTTTGTCCATTAATGATGATTTCCATAAAATTGAATGAGGTTGTTTCTCTGAGATTAAAAATCTTTTTTCCCTTTTTTGGGGTCTTCATATACAGGGACCATGCAGGGACCTCCCTTTCCCCCAGAGTAAGTTAGAGCAGTCTCAAGTTTTTTCTAACTTAGTCTGCTTCCATTTCCCCTCTCTTCAGCTCTGTGAATTAGAGAATAGCTATAGTACAGTACACTATAACTACCTCCACTCCCAGTTGCTTTATGTTATGCACAAGGCCAATATAGAACCCTTGTGCCAAAATGGCCAGGGAGAGTGAAGCAACATGAAAGGGCCTCAGTATAATGATGATGTGGTTTAGTTGGTTTAAAAGGCCTGTATAGCATAAGCTTTTCTTGATCTAGAAAGGAGAATAAGTAATGGGGTTAAATTAAAGGAAAAATCAATTCTCAAGCTTTCCTGAACTCTATACACCCCAAAAATAATTGGAGAGTTTGCAAACTCCTTGAAATCTACAAGGTTTGTCCATACCTAATTTACACAACAGTGTAAATCACTGCTCACTTAAAGTAGTGCTGAACACTCTCAACTCTCATTGGTTTTCGTGGAAGATGAAGTGTTCAGTACTTTCCTGGACACATTCAGCACTTTGTGGCACTGGGTCTTCAATAAGTAAAATTGTATAGATTAATATTACTGGGTTTAGTAATACTCTGCCCTAACAAGCCAATTGAAAGATTAATTTTGTATATAAACTATATATCCAGATTTAAAGTCATGGTTTACAGATATTTCTGTAGGGTTTACTGATTTAACAAATTAAACACATCATTTTTAAATGGAGGTAAATAACTAATCTACTTACAGAATATAAACTAGGTAAGCGTCTCTTTTTCACGCAGTATAATAACCCTCTAAAGCCATTTATTTTCTAATATATTCCAGCCCTTAAGCAATTAATATCAGGTGTAGATTATTTAAGGGATAATCTTTGCAGCATTGAAGTATTTGTCTTTTTCTTAATTACATTGCAAGTGTTTGTCATGGTTTTAATTAACATCTAAGGAAATGCTAGTTGAATGTAAATGAGGGTTTTTCCCCCTTGTTCATTGTCACGTACAGTCTTAGTGTTGGCATTAATTTCAAAAAGATCCTTTGAAGTTATTGCCAGTCTTTTTTGTTTGAAATAGTTAACACGTGAATGGCTTTTCAGACAAAGGTGACAATTTTCAATATAGAATGCATTTTCTAGGTCACAATTATGATGATAAAAAGAATATCATGTAGTATATGTTTCAAATTTTAAAAACTCAGATGTGGGTGAACATTTCAAGAGAAACAAACAAAATGCAGGGAGCTTGATATTAGTACAAAAATCAAAATTCCTCATTCAGGCGCATTTTAGGAACAATGTCAAGTATTTATGTAAGTGAAGCAGATTCAAATGAATTGTACAGCACGTGAGTATGCTCCCATTTATTTAACCAATACTTTTTTAACATATTAGTTTATTAATGATTATTCATTCCTTTGGGAATATTTTAATGTCCAAGGATTTGTTAGATAAGCTGTAGAGTTCAGACTGACATTCTGATAATATTTTCTTGGGTCTCAGCTTATCTTTCATCCATCTTTAAGAATCTGAAAGGAGATGACTGACAGGTGTGGTGGGATAGTTGCTCCATGGCTACTGCTCTATAAAATGCCACATAGGCACTATAATGAAGACATCATGGTGAATAATGACTGCCTTAAAATAAGTCTTGCCAGGGCAGATGGTGTTCAGTAGCCTTTCTTGGCAACTCACCTAGGAGAAGGGAAACTTTCATTTCAAACCAATGGAGTCAAGCTTGGACACCCAACCTGTTAAGTTCATCCAGTAGATAGTCGTGTGAACTGATGCCCAGATCAAGTGTACCTCGGACAGGTAGGGCATTCCCTACAATGTTCAAGAACCTAGCTTGACTGTTGTAACTTGGCAAGGGCTACGAAAGTTAAAGAAGTGATTGAGTAAGTGCAGTAAACTATGATATGCCAGTTGTAACATAGGAACACTGATTGGAAGAAGCTTGAAGCTATGTGAAGTCTTCAAGAGGCAAAGAGTAAATATGGCATGTGTGCAAGAGACTAAATGGAAAATTGTAAACCTGAGATGTTAGTAGAGAGTTACAAAATCTACTATTCAGGGAGTTCAGCCTCCTAAAAGGGTAGTGTTATTTGGATGAAACCATGCTGAGACAGATGATTGCATTTATCAGAAGGTTGGACCAACTGATAAATGTTAAACTGCATTGGGATGAGGTTCCTATCCATATAGTAAGTAGTTAAGCACCACAGGGAGGAAAGTTTCAAAAGAAAAAGGAGTTTTTCAATGACTTGTTCTAACTTTTATTGGAAACATGCCACCCACTGACAAGATAATTATCAGAGCAGATCTAGGTGCACACACTGAACGACAAAGACTGGATATGAAACAGTTCATGGAGATGATGGCATTGGAACCAGAAATTCCAAGGGGGAAATGGTTCTCAGACTTTTCTGATACTTTCAGAAGAGGAGAAGGTACCTCATAACTTATGCCAGCAGAGGACACAAGTCCTAAATCAATGTGTTTCTAACAAGAAGTGATAGATCCATAATAATTTTTGTGAACCAGCACAGACTCTTTATCAATGCAGAGACCTCTCAAACATTTGAACCTCTGGGCACCAGAAAGGCCTAAGTAGTGGAAACTTAAAGATGGGAATGGACAAATCTCTAAACAAGAAATAATGCATATGTCATAAGCATAAAGTAGCCTAAAATTCCTGCTTACCTGTAAGGGGTTAAGAAGCTAAAAGAAACCTGGTTGGCACCTGACCAAAAGAATGAATGGGAACCAAAGATGCTTTCAAATCTGGAGTGAAGGAAAGTACTTTGTTTGTTTTTTCATTCGCTCTGGGCTTTCAGGGGAATCAGTCAGTTTTCTTCTCTCCATATAGTTACAACCTTTCTAAACAGCAACAGTAAGTAACTTAGCCAGGCAAGGTGGTTTAAGTTGTATATTTTGTTTCTCACTTGTGGATTTCTCAGGTTTTTAGGGAAATATCCCTGTGTTTTCTCTATAACTTTGAAACTTAGCAGATGGAGGAATTCCTCTGTGGTATGGGTTTTTTCTTTGCTTTTTTTTGTGATTGCAAAGTGTTTTTTTCCACTGATTTCTATAAAGATTTTGTTTGTTTTTCTTTTAATTAAAATCTTTCTTTTAAGAATTTGACTGCTTTGTTTTCCATTGTGTAGGTCCTGGCTCACCTAGGAGAATTGGTGAGGGGTTTTCCTCAAGCCTTTCCCAGGGAGGGAAGTGTGACGGGTTGGGATCACAGAAACCCCCTTAGGAGCAGCCACCCAATGTGCCAAGGCTACTCCTGCCTCTGTTTTCCTGCCCAAGCAGCTTAGGACCTCAGTACCCTGCCAGGTCTGAGCGATGTCCCCCAACAGCTATGGGCTTGCTTGGAAACAGGCAGGAAGTATTGCTTCTGGCACTCAGATGCTCAACTCCTAATGGGGTCAAACCCTGAATAAATTAGTTTTGCCCTGTATAAAGCTTATACAGGGCAAACTCATAGATGGTTCGCCCTCTATAACAATGATAGAGAGATATATGCACAGCTGTTTGCCCCCCCCCCCAGGTACCAACACGTACTCCAGGTTAATTACAAGTAAAAAGTGATTTTAATAAAGACAAAAAGTAGTACTTAAGTGGTTCCAAGTAGTGACAGACAGAACAAAGTGAATTACCAAATAAAATAAAATAGAAGATGCAGATCTAACACTAATACAATAAAAAGCCTCACCCTCCGATGATATTTCAGTGAATTTCTTCTTTCAGACTAATCTCCCTGTTAGTTTGGGTCCAGCTATCTCTCACACACCCCCTGCAGTCACTGTCCTTTGTTCCAGTTTCCTCTCAGTATCCTTGGGGGGTGGGGAGGCTGTTCTTTGAGCCAGCTGAAGACAACATGGAGGGGTCTCTCCAGGGTTTATATAGACATTCTCTTGTGGGTGGAGATCCCCTCCTCCTTCCTAAGCAGAATCCAGTTGTAAGGTGCAGTCTCAGAGCACATGGTCCAGTCATATGTTTGAGCCAGACTCCATTCATTACCAGCCAGGCCACATTCCTGGAGAAGCTCGGGTGTGGATGGGCGTCTACAAAGTTCATTGTTAGCTTGATTGGTTCTTGATTGGGATTTACTGAGAATAGCTTTTTCTCAGAGAACTACTCACCTGCTTTCCAAAGTCTACTTACAACTAACCAAGCACATAGCCAATATTCATAACTTTGAATACAAAACAGACACATACATACAAATAGGATGAACAGATCCAGCAGATCATTACCTTTACATAGATATGGCCTATGTAGCAAAACCATATTCAAGTAATATCATACATATATTTATAGGCACCCCCCCCCCCATAAAGCCTTATGGGGTACACCATCACAGGAAATATAGGCTTGGGAGGGATTTTTGGAAAGAGAGGGGGCTCCAAGTGGCCCTGCCCTTAATTCTTGGGGGTAACGCTTGATGGTGGCAGCATACTGTTCCAGATGCAGGAGAAACTTGTGTCTTGGGGAAGTTTTAACCTAATCTGTTAAAATAAGCTTAAGGGATCTTTACATGCAGGTCCCCACATCTGTACCCTAGAGTTCAGAGTGGAGAGGCAATCCTGACAGCATAGACTTCCTGACTTCACACCGGGATGTATAGAGGATGTGATACAGACTGAAACTAACATTACTGGAAATGGAACATGAAATCCTAGGAATGTTGATACCGGTGCTGAAAAAGATTAGACGGGAGACTTGGTGGTGGAATCCTCTGTTAATGAACCTGTTGAGAAGGAAAAAGTAACCATAAAAATGGCAGGCCAGTGCTTTTAGCAGTGGTAAGTTGGTGTAGATGGAGGCAAAAGGGAACACAACAGAAGTGATGCAACAACTAAAAATGTGGCCTATTATGAGCTGTATAACTGACTAGAAGGAGATGATGGAGAAAAGACTATCTATAAACTCATTAAGGCAGGAGAGAAAACAACGAGGAATGTGAACTAGTCTGCTTATATTATAATTGAACATGGTATATTAAAATTGAATGGTGAATCAGTCAATAAAGTATGGAGTAATTATTTGAAAGAGTGATGGATGAGATGAATGCAAGGGAGGAATTAAGAACATATAAATTGAAGTGGGGTATGATAGATTGCGTACAGGAGGAAGAGATTTTGGAGGCATTCATGAAAATGAAAAAAGAGAAAGCAGTTGGGCCAGATGAAGTACCAGTGGATGTGCTGGCATCATTGGAATAGGAAGTCATTAAATATTTTACAAGTCTGTTAAATAATAATCTTAAGAAAGAGAACATGCCAGATAAATGGCATAAAAGCTCTGTCCTGCCCAAAGGAGATATTATACTGTGTGCTAATTATTGCCCATTTAAACTGACATCACATGCAAAGAAATTATGGGAGAAGATCTGGAGTGACTAGAGCAGTGGTTCCCAAACTGGGGTTTGTGAACCCCTGGGGGTTCACAAAATGTTACAGGGGGTTCTCGGGGAAAAAAATCCCTAATGGTGGACAGAGCTGTCCCTAGGGACCCCAGGCAGCACAGGGCCAGCAGCCCGGAGCCCCTGGACTTCCAAGAGCCAAGGAGATCAAACCAAACATATCTATCACACTGAGGAGATTTAAACTTCAAGACTCCTTATAAGAAATGGAAAGGGAGGTGGATAATTTTTGCAGTTTTAAAATTTACATAGGCAGCTAGTATTGTTTTTAAAATTATTATGAAAAAGACATTTAAGCTTTGTTGTACCATGCATTGTTTGCCTGGACTGATCAAGACCTGAATGCTTGTGTAGAAGGAAATCTTTGAGTTGGCTTCTTAAATACCATCATGCTGTTTCACATCTGATACTCCTTGATGAAACATAGGAGCCTTGTCTTATAGCAAGCTTATTCAAAGTGATACAAGCTATGAAAGTGAGATCTCGGAAGAATGTTGCCATTTTCATAATGTAATAAAATACTGTAATGATTAATAATAATAATGAATAGTATGTAATAAGCATGTCATAAAAACAAATGTTATATTTCCAAGGTCACTGTTTTTAGAATTTATATTCAGGTAAAGGAGAAAATCCCCAGAAATATTCATTTTTAGGAGGGGGTTGGCGAGACTCTACATTATAGTCAAAGGGGTTCACAGGTTGTTAAAATTTGGGAACCACTGGACTAGAGTAGTCTAACCGGGCTGGGGCAGAGAATTTCCAGTAAACGTTGGTCTGCAGTGGGGGTCAGCATTTAGCCCTTTTTTGATTGCAGTTAGCCTGGATACCGTTAGTGAGAATATATGGAGGAAGCTGCCTTGCAATATGCTGTTCACTGATAACTTAGTGATCTGTGAGGAAGATTGTGAGACCTTGCTGTGACACAGTGCAGGGTGCCAACAAGTGTTTTCAGGGACTGGGACTAGGACTTTTCAGCTTGGAAAAGAGATAACTAAGAGTGGATATGACAGAGGTCTATAAAATCATAACTGGTGTGGCGAAAGTAAAGAAGGAAGTGTTCTTTATTCCTTCTCATAGAACAAGAACTAGGGGTCACCAAATAAAATTAATAGGCAACAGGTTTAAAACAAACAAAAAAGAAGTATTTCTTCTCATAACCCACAAGAAACTTTCCAGAGCATGTTGAAAGTCAATACTATAACAAGGTTGATTTAAAAGATAAGTTCATGGAGGATAGGTCCATCAATGGCTATTAGCTGGATGGGCAGGGATGCAAAATCATGCTCTGAGTGTCCCTAGACTATATTTGCCAGAAGCTGAAAATGAGTGATAGGGGATGGATCACTTGATGTTCATTCCCTCTGGTGCACCTGGCATTGTTCGTTGTCAGAAGACTGGATACTGGGCTAGATGGACCTTTGGTCTGACCCAGATGGACCTCTGGTCTGACCCAGTATGGCCATTCTTGTGTTCTCTTGTTCACTCTGATTGCTCAAATATTAATTAGTTTCCCTGAAGAAAGCTGAGAAAAGTAATCAGTCAATCAGCCTGACTGACTGAGGCAATTACCCTAATAGCCCAGGGCTGATAATAAGAAGGCACAGGAAGGAAGTGAAAAGGGGTAAAGGGAAGAATGAGGGCTAGCTAAGACAAGCCCCACAGAGGCTCAGAGTAGGGAGATCTCTGAGGTTTCCCTTAGCTTTTGGTCCTCGCACCAGGACCTAAGTTAATGTCGTAAATAGACTGTTGCATGGGGATTGTTGTGAAAAAGGTGGAGGGAATGTATAATAAAATGACCCAGTGAAGATACAGCCATGGGAGTCTGTGGAATTTCTGTGGGGAAGAAAGCAGGAGAGGAGCTACAACCTGTGACATGTGCAAACAATCTTTGAACAGCAGCAACACCGTTTTGAGTGTGTGGGACTTAGAATAGATGTTTGTAAGTTTCAGTCTGGGATAAGTGAGGGAGAGGGACTCGCTATGAAGATATAGGCAGAGAGCTTAGAGTGAATGAATTTAAATACCTTTATCAATGGTTGCTGACCCTGGTGTTCTCCTGAGTTGTCTGGCATCATATCTAAGCTGCTTGGTGCAAATGATGGGAGCTGACTTCAGTCCTTTGCGTTACAAATATTCCAATAATGTTAAAAGGTAGAGTGTATAAAATTATAATTTGAGTCCTCCTAATGTAAGGAACAGAGATTTGGCCAATCATAAGAAAAGAAATCGGTATGCATTCCACTATGAAAACTAAGATTTTGAGGTAGTAAAATGGTTGAACACTCTGTGATAAGAAATTAAGTAGGGTTGTGAGGAGCCTAATGCATGTTTCTCCAAATGAAGAAAAGCTGATGGAGGCTAGGCTATGGTCATATGGGCATGTCCAATAGAGATCCAAAAGATATCCTAGTCGGATGGCCCTTTCACTGACTGTGGATAGAAAACGACCAAGGGCGAATCCAAAGACTTGGTACATGGAACGGATATCAGCGGATCTTAGGGGGGGCAATTTATACAACAGCCAGGTGCATGTATTGTCATGAATTTTGGAAGAAGGCTATAAAAGTGGCCAACTCTGATGAAGACAGTAGCAAGGAGCTCAAAGCTATCATGGCCCCTATGTTGTTGCTGAATCTTTATTTGCTTTTTTTTAAAAAAAAAAAATCACAGAACAAAAGCTGCTTTAGAAACTGATTGTGGATTCAGGCATAAAATGTGGACCTGTTACTGACCAGATTAGATCATCCATATCTTCACCAAATATCAGGGTCTAAAATGAGTTTCTAAGAGTGAGGAACATGTATAATTTTCCCTTTTAATTGCTTCCTCCAACCTTCCCTTCCTCATTCCACAGAAGGAAGACACAGCAAATATGTTCAGATCCATGCGTCATCCTAATATCCATGTTCACACAGTGAGGAAAACTCCTCAGTAACAATGTCTATAGCAGCTTCACAAATTTGAGGAAGTCTCTCTTTTTCATTTGTAAATATTCATTTCTTAGAAGAAAGCATTGGAAAGAGGGCAAGAAATAAGATTGTAAAAGAAGAATAACCAAAACCCCATAGATACCAGAAATTACATACCATGTAACAACGTTCTTTGAAAAGTTCCCTTTTCTTAAAAAAAAAAGAGAGAGAGAGAGAGAGAGAGAGAGAGAGAGAGAGAGAGAAAATAATCAATAGAAAAACTACATAAAAATCAGTTCAATGAAACATTCATTAGAGAACACAATCCCTGTGGTGACAATATACCTTCTAGTCTCCAGTGTTGCTTGAAAGTTGAATGTTGAGAAGATGGAGATGCTGGCCACAGGGACAAAACAAAACACTACACTAAAATACCATCAAATTTGAATGGATTTAGAAACCTGTATCTGAGTCAATGAGCCACGTCCATCTCTAGTAATAAGATGATGTAACTAAGTAATGAACAGTAATAAAATAACAAAATCACTGTATAAGAAAATATTTCTCTCTCATCTCCATGCCTCCCCAAATTAAGACCAATGCATATTTGATTAGAAACTTCTAATTGTGTGAGAGCTGAACACTTGAGAAAGGCAAATGCTTGAGTATGTTCACCAATTATATAAAGGCTTGATCAAGATTAGAATTTGTTGGGAAATTTCTGACATTTCTGTTTTTTAAAAATTTTCTATACAAAAAGTTCATTTTGAATTTTAATTTTGTTTGCCTTTTTAGGATAAAAAAACAAATGTTTTTTAAACCAAAAATTAAACGAAACTTTTCAATTGACCCAATTTGAAAAAAAAAATCAGTTTATTTGGTCACAAAATTTAAAGGTTTTTGACTTTTTATTCCATTTCAAGATGGTTAAAATCTCAATCTCAAACTCTGAGATGGGAAAACCATTTCCTGCCCAGCTCTGATCCAGATCTTTTCCAAGTAAATGGGATTCTTTCCACTCATTTCAGTAGGCTTTGGATAAAGGGCAATGACACTTTAGGTGCATAGAGGGAAATAGGTTCAGGACAGACTTTGGGGAAACTTGGACATAGCATGCTCCTTCATTACTGCTTGATCATATGTCATTCTCCTTTATGTTCCTACAGTCTGAGTTAGAATCAGCTTGCAACACAAACTGTGCCGTTTCTTATGTCAGCTAATCCGTCTTTGTCAGTAATCTGCTATTCCTATTATGAATTTTATAATAGTCTCAATTTTTGGTTCCAAAAGGAACTTTATCTGACAACAACATGCTTCCTTTTCTAGTGCTAAGCATAATCGTGTGGAGATAAAGGTATTTTTGTCAAGTATTATGCCAGAATCTTAACATAAATTACATTAATCTGTAAAAGTGATATATTCAATGTTAAGCTTTTGAAAATCAACAAAATATGTTTAACATCTCATGATTGTAAGCAGCAATACATACAAAAATACTTTTACCTTTGCTCAACCTTCATGTTTTACAAGAGTACCCTTGTTTTTCTAAAAAAACTCTGATCTGGACCATTCTTATGAATAAAGCTGCTGTAGCAATCTTCATATAAAACCATGTCAAACTCTCTACTTTTTAATTATTACTCTAAATGTCTCTAGCAGTGTTATATCAGAGCATCTGAAAGGGAAGGTAGGCCATTTTGTTTTGACAGAAAAATGAAATATTTCCCTGGCCATTCCCAAGAACCTAGAAATAGTAGAAGAGGAAATGTTGTATGCCAAGAACTTTCTAGATTTTTGGAAGTATATGTCATCATATCACTTACACTGATCAGTACAGTTGCAGAAAAGGCATTGAACTGATTTTCAGGAAAACTGGGGTGTCTAGTTTTGGTTTAGTTAGTATGTTTAGAGTTTTTGTGGCTTTACTAAGGTTTCAGATAATTAATTCATGTGAAAAAACCAGGTCTGGAGCTTGAGTGACTGGAGTGTAAAAACATGGAGGCTCTTAGCTGCTGCTTGTGTTGGCCTGTCTCCTGCTCAACAAGCTTTCCTAAAAACGGCAGATTAAAGACTGGATGGTAATTGTCCAGAACACTAGTATCAAGATATCATTCCCTGAGAGAGGACTAGAAAAGGGGTTTAGCTTGATCTTCCTCTCAGCTGTGATTCTCTCCAGTTTATCACATTACGGATAATCTCTTCCAATTCATCTCGAGCATGGAGGCTGAATTCAAATATCTTCCATATGAGAGACATTTCATGTGACATCTGAGGACAGTTTCCTTTGATGTTAAATAATGTACCCTTTTCCCAAGCATCTGACATGGACTTTGTCTCAATGTTTTGAGATGATTGCAAAGAGGCTTTAATATTTAACTAGAAAAGGAAGCATTAGGAAATAGCCTTCAGGTAGAGATGGAAGAAACACACCTACCCTCTCAAAGGCCAAATGCTAGAGGGAGGAATAGCTCATTGGTTTGAGCATTGCTTGCTAAACCCAGCATTGCGACTTCAATTCTTGAGGGAGCCATTTAGGGAGCTGGGGCAAAAATCGGTTGGATGATTTAATTAGGTTTGAGCAGGGGGTTGGACTAGATGATCTCCTGAGCTTCCTTTTGACTCTGATATTGTATGAGTGCTTGGAAGGGAAAATGTCTGCAAGAACATCTGCACCAACTCGTACCTTAGCTAATTCTACAGGAATTGAAACAGACATTTGTCTCTGTTGGTTGGTCAAGCAGCATTTATAGGGCTGTCTGGGTAATGTTTCTTCATCTTATGTATCCCTGAACCCTGAATTGTTTTGAGGGCTCTCTACTGCTCCTTGATTATCTCAGCTGAAATGTTTTTTTCCTGTAGCTTGTTCAGGAATGAATC